>JXOR01000444.1:272500-685088 GCA_001014335.1 Coboldia fuscipes
TCAGGGGGGGGGGGAGTGTTAGAAAGAAACTGGGGCTGTATGATGGCAGGGCGTAAAGTCATTTAAGTTTCAAAATGCGAAAAATGTAGGACATTGTTGGGATGAATTTTTCTTTTTTGTTGATGTTATTATGTTTTCCTGTTAAACAGAGAACGGTGAATAGACTGAAAAAAAAAAGAAAAAAATATAAAATTATATATTTAATCGTCAAGTTGCAAAGGGTCGTGTCAACAATTTCTTATACAAATTGTATATAATTTCTTTCATATTTATTGAGCTATTAAAATTATACTTGCAAATAAATAAATGGAATTAATTCCATATTAAAATTAGCATAGTATCGTTTTGGATCACAAGTGTTTTAGAGGGGGGATGGTAATGGTTGGATAGAAGTATTTTTTGGATGCCCATAATGTTACCAAACAAATCGTTTCTACCGTTTTATTCAATCTTTAGAATAGTCCTTAACAGCCACACAAAATTTTCAATGGCATATAGAAATTGAATGAAAATGCTACATGAAAGGGAAAATCAAAGACCTCACAGACTTAAGTGAGGTACTTCATATAAAATCACAGTGTAAAAAAGAAATTTTCTTTGCTTTCTCACATTAAATAATCTTGAATCCGATCGTTTTGCTTTAATGAAATTGCATATCCCCGAGACTAAAGACTCAATTAAATAAAATGTTTTATAATTAACCGTTCAATTAAATGTAAATGGAAATACATAAATGTGAAAATTATAAAATTTCTGTTTGCATTTAAATCGGGAGAAATTTAAATAAAGAAATTTCTATAGACGATGAGAGTTGAGTTTTACGATTTCTAATGTTGCAATATGCAAACAAAAGTAAAAGGATAAATTTATGTTTCTTTCTTCATCAAATTCGCAGCTTTTCTCTATTTTCGAGTTAAATTAAGGCAATATAAACATTGTAAAACTGAACATAAACATGATGGAGTAGATGAATATTCTTTACCAAATTCATATAAATCGTTTTCTGTGTAAATTTGCAAATGTTCCTTTTCTTAACAATTTACGATTTCTTTTGTTTTCCATTTCAATGGTAAAATCGTATTTTCATCGAATTGTAATGAAGCTCTTTGCATATTGCCAATATTAGAGATTTTGAACAACCATATAATGTATGATCACATAAATAATCTTATTTTCAACGTACACTGTTCCATTTAAAAGGATTTTTTTTTCTTCGCCATCATTTTTTGTCTGTCGTTTACAATCTTACGATATATCCGAAATTCAAACACTATGGATACAAGTAGCAAGTGAAAATCTTGATGGAATGATCTACAGTGTTACCATAAATATTTGGTTTCAGCCAATACGAAATTCAGTTGCATCATAAAGTGATTTTATCGAAATTTTCCTTTTCTTTTTCTCTTTGTCCATGAATCTTGTATCCATTTTTATTGAGAACTGTATGCGGGGGATTCTTTCTTTTTTATTTGATTTTTATGGGGTGCACAGCTTTTAGTTTCCCATATAACGAGAAGCATAAAAAATTACATATGAATCGTGTCACACAATGCACTGTTTGATGTTTATTATTGTATTTTTACCAATGGAATTCCAATGGATAATTAAATGGGAGAAAATAAAAGAAAGCCAGACGCGTATTACTTTATTTCTTATTAGAATTGGCTCATTCCTTTTAAATATCATCATTGAATCGTGGTGAATTGTTGATTATGTATAAATCAAATGAACGATGTGACATTCAATGGTACATTAAAGACGTATATTTTGATTATTTTCATTTGAAGATTAATTTAAAAGCTTGCATATTCTCCCTTATGGAATGGAATGTCTAAAATTCAAATGCATTCGATTGAATTTATTTTTAGAATTGTGTCTTTGTGTGTGTTTGATTCGATTTTGGGTAAACTTCAATTATAATGAAATTCATTCATTTGTTTTGTACTCATTTTATATTTTGGTTGGAGAATACTGTTGAAAATGTCTTAATACCCATTGAATTGTTACCATAATGTTATAAACATGAAAGCGCATCAACGAATTGTGGTATTACAAGTCCTATGGTACGATATGGTATGGTATGTCTTTGGTCGTATAACCAGAATTGTTTGATACTTAATACATGAAATGTTCGGTTCTTTGTGTTGTCCTATTAAAACATACAGTGTAGTATGTAAGTACATTGAAAGATGGCAAACAAAAAGCACCTAAAATGAAAAGTAAACCACTTAACTAAATGAAATTAAAGGGAAAAACAAATTCAGCATACACATAACTAAATTGAACTTACAAAACTGTCTTTCGATTGTGACTATAACATTTGGATTTTCGGTTCGATTTAAGTGGTGAAGTTAAAAGTAAAAAAATATTCAAGCGAAGAAAGAGGAAAAACCAAATGTTGTTTTAACGATAAAAGCAGAATTGATTGAATTTTCCGGGTGGTTTTTGCTTTACTTCACTGGAATTAGTCGTTTTTCTTTTGGATTAATGAGGATTTTTTTTTTGTTTTAAACTAAAAATCTGCAATATTTTAAGCATTAAATTTTTATTCCATTTCGCTTGTATTTTCATTTAGATTGATCTTTAACAGTTCTTTTGGTTCGAATACGAATAGAAATGGAAAATCTGTAAATTGGTCAATATAAATGGTATATAAAACTGTCTATTTTTATAAATCTTTATGATGGTACAAAATTTCTTATCTATGGTTATTTGTTATCTGTTCAATGTTTATGACTGCCAAATTGAATTCATGAGGCTATTTTATATTCACTAAAAAGTAGAAGACTATGAAGACAACAAATGAAAATCGGAAAAGTGATGAGATGATTTTATGGATTTTCCATTCACAAAGTGGCTCATGTACATTACATCGAAAAAAAGATGATTTTTATGGACAATTTTACTTCTGGTTGAAGTGTAAAGACGACTCTGTTGTGTTGTACTAACCATTTTTCTATTTTGTGTTTGTGTTTAACCCATTTTGGTATTGAAATATTCAAGTGAGGTAATTCAATAAAATAGTAGTACTCTTATTATCCCCAATATACATTTAAATTGGTTACGATATGGTGTATGTAGTTTAATATTGTTTTTACTATATCCATATCCAATCATTTTCTGGTTGTTGTATTTCATCAATTGCCCACAGATATGTGGGTGCTCCCCATACACTAACAAATATTACAATTGATAGATTCACAGTATCGCAAAAACCATATCAACTAGATAAAGAAAATACTGTGAGAATGAGAGAATATATTTTTCCGAAATACAAAAAAAAAAAATAAAATATCAATTCAATATAAATGGTGGAAAACCAAATAGAAAATGAAGGAAAATTGTATTATTGAATGAATAAACGAAAATATTCAACTGAATGAATGGCGTATGAAATTATATGCGAAAAATACACCCGTAAAAGATATGGAAAGTTACCGATGTGCAGACAAAAAAAAGAATAACATAAAATACCGGTAAAACTAAACAGACAACATAACCAGTTCTGAAAATGGGTTTTTGTGTCTACATTGGCAATTTCATTATGTAATTTTCATAGCAAACATTCACCCTCTCCTTGGGTTTTTTTGTTCGGTTACACTACTAGAACCACAACTTGGAGACATACAGAGGGAATAATGTTAGAGAGAGAAACATACAGAATAGAATCCGGTCGATTGCCAAAGGATAGTTATTCACTATTCACTATGCTGTTAAGAATAATGATATTTACTTCAAGTTTTTATGTTTGCCTCGTTTGTTTGATATTCATTGAATTTTTGGTGGGTGGCAAATAAAAATGAAATGAAAAGGATGTTATGAATCGAGTGTGGATTTGATAACATTCATTATAGAAAACGCAATTGGCAAACCGTATAACTAACGAATTGTTATTAAACTTTAACTGTATTCAACCGACATATACGAAAAGGGGTGGCCATTTAAAATGCATTAAACCAATACAATATCGTCTCAATTATGGCACATTTATTTTATATGATGAGAGATTTTATGAACACTTATAATTGTTGTAATTCATTTAACACATTAACTTGAATGTGCTCTTATTGTTAAAATCATATCAATTCATTTCTTTTTTGTTGTTAATGGTATATTAGTTTTGTATTTTTATTTATGATTTTGATTTTTTATTGTGATGATATCATGATTTTGATTACATTATGTGGCACATTAATTTTCAATGTAATTATGATGATATTTTATTTTATTTGAATACCAAAATAAAATTAAAATAATTATCGAATAACATTTGCATAATGATTTTATGTAATTTTGTATCTGATTTTTGGTTTCATTCAGCTGTTAATAATTATATTCGAGATTGACAACTCATGGTAATATAACAGAACTTATTAATATCGATTTCATTTTTTGATTGGAAATTATATTATTATGTTTTTATTTTATTAGTACTGTTGATTACATATCAAGCATAATTACATAAATAATATAACAGTTATTGCATGTTATCGTCACATTTGTGGGTTAATCTAGTTAATTAGAATTGAAATTGTACATGACGTTGAAAAATCCTATTATGCAATGGACAGGAAAACATTGTAAAAGTTAAAAAAAAAAAATGAAAATAAAAGGAAATTAGTAACCAAAATCAAATGTTATTGGTGTTATTGTCAGTGAGAAAAAAAAAATGGGTGTTATTTCACCGTAGAAATGTGTAACTCAATAACTTGGAGTTGGAATAAAATAGTTTCTGGTTGAGAGGGAATGGTTAGGGATAATTTGCGGTTGGCTTCAATGTTGCTCTAATGATTTATATTCTGCCGTCAATATTCATTATGTAGCCAATTAACGGTATTTGATATATGACCATTATAATATATTCTCTTCACTAATGTTTTAATAATACACAAATTAATTGTGATCGCATATCTAACATATCATTTTGGAGTCAATTGCAATACAATAGACTGGCCTCATAATATTATTTATATTTCAATATGCAATTTATATAGAATAATTAAAACAGTATAAATCAATTGTTGGCTAATTGAACACGTATACTTTAATAATTTTATGGTGAAATTGTATAATGAAATGACTTAATATAGTGGCAATGAATAAACAATTTTTAATTTAATTCTTCCACGAATAATTTAGAACAATTGTTACATTGGTACCTACCACTTGTTTAATTGTATCAACTGCCTAGTTGTATTTTTACTCTAAAGTATTTCATTATTGTTTACGTTCCCTGTTATAAATTATAATCCTGTTGATGGTCCTTCATCGACATTGAAAATTCTGTTGTTTTTTGGCAACATTTCGATGGAAACAATTATTCATTCTTATTTAATCTCATTTGCTTTTAATATTTTAAATTGAAACAATATTCCATGTTACATTTTATGACGTAAATATCTCATTATATCGTTTCCCCTACCCATAATATTAATGTACAAAAAGGAATATATAAATTCTTGAGCTAATTACATGAAAGAGCTTGACTCTGATTAAACTCTTGTTGAGTATGTTTGGATAATTTTATTCATCCTGTTATGAGTTTAAGAGTAAATTCCATTTACCGTTAAAATTTAAAAATAAATGCAAATATGTATCAACTTAATGATTAACAAAAACTGTAAATGTATCAAAGTTTAGTCTACCACTGTCGGTATTTTCATACTTTTAGTTTTTTTGTTTCACTGTGTTTGAGATGATTTTAACAGAATATCAAATTAAAATTATTCTCATTAAAATCATGTACGAATTGTTAGTTATGAAATGTTCTAAATTTTATGTAGATTCAGGATAAATCTGACAAAAGCTATGAGTTTAATGAAAAAAACTATGAGCGCATCAAAAAAAAGTTTCTATTTATTTTTATTTCTTTTCGTTTAGTATTGTGGAATTTAATAAACATAATTTTGTAGTTCCCAGTAAATTTTAATCATCACTACTATTTACGATCTATAATTAGTGCATTATTATAGAATAATTCTAAGAATTATGCTACATAATTTGGTTGTTTTGCCAATTATTTGATTATTTTACTGACAACATTACACCGGTGTGATGGTTACAAGTTCAACACAAAGTCTCAATGCTTTCATAATGAAAATTTCTTTTTTTAACTTACTACCATTTAATCATGGTAAATTATATGTCGTGTTTTTATTTTAATATTACAACATTATAATTATTATTTAAATAATATTACACTATCGTGTTGCATGCAAATGAACAGTTTCTGTTGTACCTTTTTATGTTTCGTTATTTTTTGGTACACTAAATGAATTTATGTATTTGCCGCGTCAGAAAGTTTAACATTTGTATACAACAATAATTCTTTATGGCAAACATACACAAGTGAATAAAAGTGAATTGAAATTATCTGATGACCATCATAAATGCAAGTCTGCAGGAAAAATATAATTATTTTGTTTGAGTGCAGACAGGTTGGAAAATAGTTTTCTACCGGTTAGAATAATATTGAGGATATACTTCCATTTAATTTATCGTAACCATTGGAATATTGCCAGATACAATTTGTCTGTTTCTCGGATTTTCTCATAAATTCCTTTCTATTAAAAAATTTTCTTGTTGGCCTTTTTTCCTCATCTTTTATATGTTGCCTATTACTGTAGACGATTGGTTAGAGAAATGGTTTCTTTGTCGTTTGGCAAATTTTAAACTAAAAGAATATTTATGACAGGTTTGCTATTCATTGAACACCTCGACTTCATCTTCAAGAGATTTTGTCTATTTTATTTTATTTTTTTGTTTCTAGTAAAATTTATCTCTTCGATAAAATCGTGTATGCAAGAGTTTCAATTGATTACTTTTCTGCATTGTAAGATGCCAAGTTTAATGGTAAAAAATGGAAAGAATTGGGTCAGCAAAAATGTATTTGTTCCATGGAAATGGCTTTTATTCCATCGTTCTATGTCATATTGGACTAAAGATTTTCATAGAAAATCCTTTTATAGACTCATCTCTATTATGTGACAGTGAAAATATATCTCAGGTAAATTAATCTGAATGTGTAGTTGTGTACAAACATAAACGGATTTAACTTGATTTCAATTTAACCGAATAAGGCTGTTGGTCGGTTAAATCTTATTCATTTGACATAACGATGTCAAATGGAATGTCATGAGATTCGTTACTGTCCATGTTAAATCTAGTGGACTTTTATTTCCATCTGTTCATGAATTAACGCCCCAAAATAATATGGAATTCTACGAAAACAACTTCGATATCCGATTATTATGACCATTTCATTGAGAATGTTTTACAATTACATGGAATTGATGATTTCGCTATTTCCATTCATTGATGAGTGAAACGCAAATTGCAAAGAAGAAAATAAGAAAAACAAATGAAAAATGATAATCTTAAATTAGGTAGTGCGGTATAACATCATTATTGACACTGATGCGTTGCTAACGAATTATTTTCCATGGTTTTTATATGCTGTTCAATGAAAACATCATCGCCATCAATTGGATCGAACTGAAAGTGAAGAAAATTATTGAAAGAAAAAAGCAATGAAACACATTCATGTTTCACTAGATAAATGGGCATGTTTTTTTTCTGTTACATGTCTCATAATGATTGCACATCCCTTATCAATGTTTTTCCTTTTTTTTTGTGTTGGTGATTTTAACGTACTTTTTATATTTAGCAGTTGCCATTCATGACTACTGTTTTGTCTTGAAAGATTAATCCAACAGTCATTATCATTGAGTATTTGATGTACCACCCACCCATCATCTAATTTCATCCATCACGTGTATTTATTTTGATCTCTTCTCTTTGTTTTTCTTTTTTTCTGGTACTGATTTAGATGGTTCTTATTTTTAAATTGCGTGTTGTTTTAATACCCCATGATGTTACTATCAATCTATAAATTGTATTTGCTTGTATTGTTTATCATTGGTTTTAGGGTGGCTCATTGGGTACGTATGATCGGTACACAATCATGTGATGAGATTTTTAGAAACAATAGAAAATACCATTTTTAACTATGTTGTTTACTCGAACAGACGATAATGATTTACCAATAAAATGCTATTTTGAGTTCAATACCAGGATATGATCGGTATACATTGTGAACTAATGAGACCAACTTAATAAGATTTCATACAAATTGTTCCATTTTATGTTACTGGTATAATAGCATAAAGAAGAAATGTTTATGAAAAATAACAAAGGTAGAATTTTCTTTAATCAACGTTAACAAGTTATAAGCATTTTTTATATTTTAAATTGTTTGTAACCAAAGGAATATAAGAATCGATGATATTATTCTTCTTGGAATGGGTATTAATTAAATGTTCAATTCAATCAAACCTCCATTGTGTGGATTGTTATTCATCGTATTATATAGAAATAAACTTCTAGCCATAACGGTGTACCAATTAACAACACATCATTAATTGATTGAAACCATTCATTCGAATTAAATTGAGTATTTTATAACTACAATCTTCCTATCGGTTAACTTTACTAAGTGATAGAAAATTTTATATAAGAATTGCTGAGTGTTCACTAAAAAATTGATGATCATAAGATTAACTTCGTGAGTACATAATGTTTTGTAATTAAAATCTGAATTGACTTGAAATCATTATTTTCCTTAAAAGTGGAATGAATGAAGGTTTTTTAGAGAGTATAACGAGAGAAAAAAAAACCGAAAATTCAACCAATACGTCAATCGCAGGTGTTTTTGTAGTTGGCTTTTAACACGTCGAACTGATAACACTTTACTGATTGCTGCTATTTATACCTTGAATTGAAAACTAAACCAAATGATGGAACAAAATAGCTGAACAACTAAAATCCATCATCGCCTTAATACCATAGTAATTACGGATTTATGGAGTGAAAGCAGAATGAATGAAAAAAAGAATTGTAGTGAATTGTTAACACTTAAAATCAATATTTATCTAAAACTTTTGTAACCGTCGTTCTATGTGAAAACATAGAAAAATAATCGAGACTAAAGTTAATGCATAGTTCAGCTTATTCTTGTTGGCATTTTAATTTTATTTTTTCTGGTTCTGAAATGCAACATAGATAGATAGATAGAGACTAAGTAACCTAACCAGTGACTGCCACCGCCTTCATTGAGTCCACCCACAAAATACAATATTAAATTGTAAATTGGTACGTTTTTGTATTACACCAGTAGACTGAATAAAAAAAAATAAAAATAATGGATAAGGGGGTTAAGTGTACATAATAGCTCAATATTTGCATATTCATGTAGGTAATTGTTTTCCAAATGGATTAACATGGCTTTAGCTTGTAAGTCCATTCATCGTTACAATTTAATCCAACCGCATGTGCAATTTTCACATTCGAATATTCAATATTATTCTACATGTAATTTCTCATCTATTTTTATTTTAAATTCATTATTCATTTTGGATTTTATTCTCAGTTCATTCTCATTTAGTTTTTTTTTTTTGGTTTAAAAAAATAAAGAATTAAAATAACTGAATTGTGATCAAGGGGGGATTTCATTGATAATTTGGTCCAGTGAAAGGAATCGTAAAAGGGCTTAAATGATGATGACAAAAAAAAGTTTTATTTTAAACCAACAAATTGTGATGTCTCTTTCATTCATTTTCAACGCGTATGCGACTAATACTTCTCATATGGATAACAATTATTCAGTAAATGCATTGAATCGTAAAGAGAAAATTGTGGTTTCCATATAATTTGAATTGGGAATAAAATCAGTGAAATATTCATTTTGTTGGTTACCAGAAAGTTAGCATTGCAGACAATTTATATTTTGACAAAATGATATTTAGTGAGATGGTGGCAATTCAGTTAAAAAGTTAACTAAAGAGATTTGTCAATATTGTGGTCGATTCTGCTCCAATGGTAATGCTGGTTTATCCAAAGGTTATCACTGTGGTTCTTTAAGTAGAAAACCCTATAAGACTTTATGTCTGCGAATCGGTGTATACAAAAAAATCGCTTGTTATTTCTTAACCAGTTTTCCTAGCCATTTTGTACAAAAATAGAAATTCGGTGAAATTTCGTATCGTATACAATTGGTATAAATTTTATATTCACTGTTATACACAATAAACATTCATTGTGATTCATAATGCATAAGAAATGTACATTTCCCATTATTTTATTCTTAATTTTATGCAACAATTTGAATACCATTTTGTAATAGTAACACAGAAAAACATTGTAAAAATTGTTGAACCAAAAAACAAATTTTGTGTTGTACTATATTCCTTTCAAGCATTACAAAATTGCATTTTTGCTCAATATTTAAACGAAGAAAATATCCTTCAAGAATATGATATTTGTTTTACATTGAGAAATCGTTTCAAAATAATATTGTTGGAATGGTTTTTGATTGTTTTCTAATATGCTGAAATGTGATCTGCATATTATAAAATTGAGTATTCTATAGATGGAATATTATTACTTCCAAGAAAACATTATCCATTATTTCCCTTAAAATGCTGAACAAAGGTTTCTATTAACTGCGATACCATTTGGTTCTGGTAAAATATAAATTTATTTCAATATTAACTGAAGTTGTAGCTAAGTGTCAGTTACAATTTAACAAATAAATTTCTTTTGTTTTGTTGTTTTTGAATTTGGAATTTTATGTTTTAAAATGAAAAATATTTAATATGAATGCATATATGATTGCTATCTATCTTTCCTGTAATAATCAGTTCATATCCTGTTGGAAAATTAGTTTTTATGAGTGCATGAGACGATTTTTGATATTCTCTTAGTTTTTATGTTGCTCATTTTATATACTTTGTTACTTGTTGTCATTATTAATTCATACGATTTGTTACAATTGAATGTTAGATGTCGCTTCAATTACACTGCATGTATAGTTCATTGTACCTGAACGCATTACTATGGGACTGTTATATGATACAATATAACGAATTTAAATGAAAATTAAATATTTGCTGTTGTTGAATTTCCATATACAAGAACAATTGAGTTACCTTTTTTTTCTGTACTGGAATTTTAAAATTCACATAACAAATTTCACTTATTTTCTTCTTTTTTTTTCGCTGGTTAGTACACAGAGAATATAATAATTTAGCGTTGGTGATGATGTGGGTTGGATTACATGAGTGTAGAATATATGCAATAAATGTATCCGCCTTGTACAAGAGTATCAATTAGGTTTTTATGTTTTTTTTTTGTTCTGTCGGTATGGAAAGTCTATGTTGTTTTCCTGAGTTCTGTATTTTGATTCACATTGGTACAGTTGGTTACTTTCATTCCGGTTGATCCATTGAATGAAACAGCTTCACATGAAAATAATTGATTAAATTTTTATTTCGTATACACTTTTGGTTGGTGGTAACATACGTAACAAATGTTGATTTTCATACATTTTTATTCATTTGGTTTTTAATGTTTTATACATTCGTTCATTCGTTGTACTAAATCTTCGTTTGATGTTAGACCAAAAATTGCCACCACTTTAGGGCACATTCCCACTGATTTTTTTTTTTCATTTTATCCTTCTATCCATTTAAGTTACACGTGAAAATTAGGTCATTTGAAATTTATCACATTTCTGCTGCTGTGTTAACAGTTCTTTTTTCTTTCACCATTTGTTTTTTTTTTGGTTCAGAAAAAAACATTAAAAAATTCACATAATTTTGTCCTGTCAACTGAAAATTTGTAATTAAAACTGTTCGCGTTTTGGGGAACTAATGAAATCAGGCAACCTCACGGTAAATGATTGCGTTGAATTTAAAAAAAATGGAAAAGAAATATTGACGTAACAGAATGTGAATAGTTTAGTGTTGAAATGGCCTGATAAATGTCATTGGATAGTCAACACTTTATGTTGTCCATGGTAAATTCTATATTTTACTCATTAGCTTTTAATTAAACTGTACATCAAAGGTTGAATATTTTTTTAACTTATTAAAACGAAGCCGCTAATCGAATGGTGAAAAAGTGTTGATTAGAACCGGAGCATCAATTCAATTTTTGATTATTAAATAAAGTCAGAAAGTATCAAAATTCACACTAATATTTAACGTTCAAATCGAATTTATTTTTTGTTCAGTTATTTCGATTCCTTCATTAGCACTTTTTAATTAAATTCCATTTACCATTGCAAGATGACAATCAATTTTAATTTTTCATCTTGTTACATTCATTGTGTATGGTATGGAGTTGTTATAGCATCACTGTTGTAGTTCAATGACTGATGTTTGAAATTATGCAGAAAATTGTTACTGATAATGGACGGATGAAAGATCAAATGACCCAAAACAATTGTACGTCGTCACATTCCTCTCAGTTTCACACGATTTATATTTTCATTTTTTTACTTTCTACTGTTTGTACGTAGTACACGGATCTCTAATTGGAATTACAAATGTTGTGGGTAATTAAACGTTAATTAATGATATTCGTGAGTATCATGATTGTCCGGAATTGGTATCAAGTATGGATAGTGGGAAATCGTGTATACAATGTGTATCCATTCCACCATTCATTGCCACCTCATACCAAATGTGGACCAAAAATGAACAATTTCTGATGGGGGTGTATAAGAAAAATGGTTCAATGGTCATTATGAAGTGATACTCAGTATGTTGGTCACGCAACACTGAATGATTTCAATGTGTCGTTATTTCGACACCAATTAGATTATTTTTTGATGATACCAATCGATTCATTGAAATGGAAATATCAATTCTGATTTTAGTTCAATGGTTTTTTAGTTTCATTTTTTATTTTATTTGAATTATTTGTAACGTGAATTGAACAAAATTAAAAGTTCCATGAATGATGATTCAACTACTTTAAAACTGATTTCGAAGAGTTCTACTCACGTTTGATACACTTTAAACGGTTTTCCTATTATGTTTCTTTAAAATTCATTTAATTACATTGAAGTATAAATGATGAGACTCCAAATTATATTATGGGATTTTGAACCCCATAAGAAAAGACAAGATGAAAATTGAAAGAGGTTCTTTCTGAGTGTGATAGAAAAACTTAAAGAAACATCCAAAGAAATGGATATAAAATGTGGATCACATCTTTTTTGGTAACACCGTGACTTGACTATAATTTCAACTTCATTAACATTCTACTATTCTATACGAATTCAATGATACTCAGGTGACACAGGTGTTTCTCATTGACTCTCGGTGTGGGTGGTTTTCTCTTCTATGTTTACTTTGTTTTGTTTCTTTTTTTTTTCTTTATATTTTTGCTCAAATGGTTTATCCTTTCTGTTGTTCTTTCGTATATATATCGTTTTTTATTTATTCTGGTATTGTTGTTCAGTAGATTCTAAACGGTAAAACATCTTTGCTAAATTGAACCGATTTTACATGGGGATTTTATCATTCTACTATTCACATAGATTTAGTAAACTTTTTTTTTTCTCTTTCGATCCATTGAATGATGTTGAATTTAGTGTTGTCCTTGGATTAAAAGAAAATATTCGCTTTTATTGTATCATGTTATGGTGTTTTTGTTGGATGGAGTTTTTCTTTTCTTTTTTTTTTACATCAATTCATTCGTGTAACATGACACGATGGATATGTGGGAAAAACTCCATATACTCTCACTTAAATTATGCTGGCTCACATATACAAAGTGGTGAAATGTAGTTTGTCATTCTTTTGGTAGCTGCTTCAATGATAAGATGAAGTGGGAGCAATTCTCTGATATATATTGGTGGTGTATAAAGCTTCTTATGTTGCGTGTATCCCTTTTTTTGATATTCGCAATCTCATAGAACAGCTATTCAGTTCCCATACGAACAATAAAAACATTGTGAACAGAAGAAACAACCCCATGATTCCCATTGAATAGCCACGCTAATACGAGTCAAATACCCTTCAAGAATCTATAAAATGATAGGCGTTTTATACGCACAAAACTTTTCTTTTTTTATTTCATCGTATGTCCGCAATGTTTAGGGACCTTTGCTAACATTGACGATAACTGTAAGAACGAAAAACAGAAATATAAGAAAATACATTTTAAGGAAGTTTAAACATAAACATATGTATGTTATGGGTAACAACTTTCACCTGTGAATTTCTTTTGATACGGTACTTCGTACATAATAAATATTGGGTAACAATTTTCCCTTTTTTTCTTCTTGTTCTACTTGTGTATATTTTAATGTTGTTAACGTGCAAAATACCTGAGAAATAAAAAAGAAAATTCGATAGCATAGAGAGGGCAAAAATGTTTATTTCATGATATTTTGTGGCACTCATGGCATATTAGAGAATTTATTTAATGTACTTATTGGAATTGGATACCATTCATATCAAAGTAAATGTCTGCATGTGTGTATCGATATGTATGTGATGAGATACCACTTCAACGGTATTTGGTATTTATTGAATTTCAATTGGACAAGAAAATTCTATCCAAATATAATGTTTTGGATTAAAAACTTTTTTACATGTTCTGTATACGATTACATACCGAAATCCAAGACACACTCATACTGTTATCCTTTCATCAAATTGTAATGATTTTCAATGTAAAACGAACAAATTTTCTTCGTCACTATGCGCTTTCCCTAATCAGTGATTTCAATATATCATCAAAGATTCGATTGATGGAAAAAAAAAGAAGGAACGTTAAATATAATAAAACGTATTATCAATTCACCCACATAGATTTTGTACCGTATTCGTATTTGATGTTAAAGATTTAGGAACTTTTGCCAACGAGTTCAAATTCATTCTGAATTTATTTTCATCTTGGGATGTAGTCAACGACGCCATAGCTTCTAGATGGAAGGTAAACAAGAACGAAAGGAAAAGAATGTACAAAAAAAAAATTGGAAAATTATTATTAGGGCTGTTTAACCGTTTCAAATTCCATTCACGAAATAAAAAAAAAACGAAAGAAGGAACTGTTTCCTCATTTTGGCAATTCGCTTGGGTTGAATTTGGCTCTAACGGTACCAAATGTAACTAGCAGTTAACGTTACCTCACACATGTTAAATACCGATACGAACCCCAATTTGAATATTTTTTCCATTCATATCCAGCCCAACCATTCAGGATAGATTAGAAAAGCATTTATATTTCCTCTTGACTCAGTGTTTCGTTTATTCTTTGTATTCATAGTATAACAATTTTCACATCGCTTAAGAAAAACTTTTCTATTTTATGCGTTTGATTTTGCTATAAATGAAATAAAAAGAATAACATTGTTATTACTTCCCTCACTGTGTAACGGACGTTTATGTAAAGAGATGAAAAAATTATTCTGTGTGACGGAAAAGAATAGATTGGTGGATCGTTTCTTTTGAAGAGGAACACACACACACACACACAGTGAAAACAAACTAAACGATATAAAATAAAAGTTCACCTACGCCCGTGTGCTTATCATCCTCCCAAATGGATTGTAACTTTTAAGCACCTTCAAGTATTCACATACACATAAACTCTCGCATACAATGAATCAGTTTTTAACAATAAATTTATTTTTTCTTATTTCTCACATTTTTCCACAATGAAATAAAGACTTTGAGTGAAAAATACGATGCGAATTGTTAAAGAAGAGCGACGAACAAATATAATAGAAGAAGAAAAAAAATACAGTGAAACTTTACATACAACAAAGAGTTTTGGGGGAGTGTTTTGAAAAACAGAAAATACACAGAGAGAATATTTCCCAAATCATTGGGGTAAAATGAAAATGTTAAATCACACAAATGGATTTTTCACGTTTCACTGATAGTAACAATAGAGATAGGTAATAACAGGCATTCAATATTGTTGTTGGTGTATTCATCTTCACTGAAATTTGTGAGAAAGATCGACCAAAAAATAATAAATAAAAGGAACATTCATCAGTAGAAAAACTATTTTCCATTAATCTGTACGGACTAATTATTGCATTGGCTAAACACTGAATCTGTATTGTTGTTATGCAATTTTTGTTCGTATATTTATCCAATAGGGCAAACAATACTCCATCTATAGATGCGAGAAAAAAATTAACGATGGAAAACCGATCTGACTTAAACGATAAAACAAGAATATTTATTTTGAACGTGAATACAAAAAAAACAGAAAAGTAAATGGAACAGATAATGAACATCTAGCGAAAATGCAATGAAAACTTCCGGTGAATTTTAGAATGCACTTTGTGTTTTACCAAAATTTATCTGTGTATTTTTCTACAATCATTTTATAGTGTTTTATGGGGTATACAGTTTACATATCCATTGAGAGAAATAAAGAAATTGGAATAGAATTTAATTTTGAGACACACACACACACTGAACATTGGTGTGGATTCGCGTGAACTAGAAAAAGTTAACGGATATGTGAAGATGGATATAAACTAGAGGACCAACAATGAGGTTAGATCGAATAGAAGTGAAAAATAAATGAAATCGTTTATTATTTCCATTCAAAACTGAAAGTTTGTAAGAGTTTTTCTTAATTTTTGTTCGTTTTTTGTTTCAAATACCCGACCGACCCCCCATAACTTTTGTCCAAATGTTTATATTCAACGATTTACGGAATTGAGTATATTTTTCTTTCACATTTTGGCTGAGCCACGATAAAGTCATAATGTGCTTTTAATAAATCTCAGACGAGTTTTTTTTATTCCACAAGTCAAGAGAGAAAGAAAAACGTGAGAGATCACTGAAAAACATTTCATCTAATTTCATTTCTTTTTGTTGAACGGATTCATTTTCTTTTCTTGGGTTTCTTAGTTTATAACACCGTTTCGTCTTTAGCAATGCAGTTTGTTCCGAAAATGCAACTGATTATTATTACAGTTAGTTTTCTAATTGGAAGTTGTTTTTCTTTCTCTCTGATGGAAAATTCATTGGAACTAAAATAAAAAAAATTAAATCAAACTTTTATCACAAGTTAAATGTATAACCGGGAGTGGTAGTAAAAATCGACTCATTAGAACTCAAGTCAACGGATGGAAATAAATTTTTAGCATTCAAGAATTGTGTCGAGAGGATTCTATGGAATAAAAACGATGAAACTTATCCATTGATGTGGCACATAATCACGTGGCCATCATTTTTGTATAACTTAAATGAAGAAAACTGTATAAAGAGAGAAATATATAAAAACCCGGGGAGATGGTGAAATTAAATTCAATTCAAGGAATCCCGGAATAGAATAAAAATAAATTACCAAGTCCAGTTGAGCATTATATGAAATGTTTGATGTATTTTTCATTTGATATTTTAGTTGAATGTTGAATTTATTCATCGGGCGGTAATACTTTGAAAGAGATTCGGTTTAAAAATGTCTGTGTTTGAATTAAAGCTAATTAATATTTTTAATTGCTTCCCATTATATAGTACAAATTGATAGTAAAACATTTGGAATGTAAACTTTATCATTTGTGGCTAATTGACCAAAATGAATGAAAATCCTTTACTAACTTTTTATTCAATATCTATCTGGCTAGTAGTTTTCCATCAAAGTTGGGTGCGTTTCTATTTTTCCATCGAAATTTTCTTGTTTTTTTTTTCTTTTTATGGAATGAAAAATTTCATTAAATTAACTGGTATCTGTAATACCTCCAAGAAATACTTTAATCTCCATCATTTATCCAGTGTTAGTTAGGATAAATGAGGAGGAATGAGATGGATATTCAATTGCTTACACATACGATTATATGGTTTTTGGCAACAACTATAAAAAAGGAAAATATGGGATAAGGAAATTCCTTATGTGATTATGGGTCACATATAACCGGCTAACTATCCTCTTCGTCTGGAGTGAGCAGATACATTAAATGGAATTTAGATTGTTGAATAAATGTAGTTTGTCAGTTTTATAATACGACAGGGATTCAATGGGTCAACTATCTGTGTGAATTTCTCATCTTTTAAGTGTAGTAGCTGGGGGCAATAAAATGAAGTGTTATCCCTGGGCCAAACATTAATTTATCATTAAAACTGATAATCAAAATCCTTCAATTAAATTGTTGATTCTTTATGTTTGCCTTTTTGATAATGTTATACGGTAAGGTGAAAACCAACATTAAATGTTAATGAAAATTTCAATATAAATTATTAATGTTTGTATCTTTATTTAATGGATTTATCTCGTTTATGAAGTTTTAATGGCTAAATTAAAGCATTTGAAATGATGAAGGTGAACATTCGAAAGTTTTTGATAAAAATCTTTGAATCAAATTAAGGAATTGATGAAATCTTTTCTTTATAAAAAAAATAAATAAATAAATTTCTTGTAAATTGGAAAGATCCTTTCAACAATCACTCAAGATAACCACAAAATGCTTTTATTCGTTATTATCAAGACCCATATCGAGTCAATTATTGATCACTGGGAAAGATATCTAATTTCTTATTTTATTTTTTCTTGTACTGTTGCTCTTTGGTAGCATCACATATAATTCAGGATCAAATGGAAACCAGACAACTGAATAAATTACATAAATATGGTATCTCTAATGTAAAAATGAAAATATTAATGCAGAGAAAACGACATAATCTCTTCTTTTTTTTTCTTATTTATTTTAAATTAAAATCATATTTGATACGATTCAACTAAAGATGGATCGTAATCAGATGTGGTCTTTTTTTTTGATTAAATCTTTTCAATATAATTATCTGATGATGGTTCGATTGAGACATGACATCAAAATGCTTAAAGAATCTAAGAGAAACCCAATTTAGATACAATTTCCATTTATTTCGTCTCTGTTTTGACGTAATCAACTTTTCTTGAATAATACACAATCGTCTTACGAAAACCATTACGAATTAATTTAACCTGAACTGACTTCCAATTTCACTCATAGTCTCTGTATGATGATTTTTTTATAAAATTAGCTTTCAACTGTTGTTAGTCTGCTTCCTATTGGTCTTTCAAATCTTAACTTTAATGTACTTCCCTAACTTCATCTATTCAATAAACCAACATCGGTATAAACAAAAGTAAAAAAAGCCATTTCAAATCAAATAGAAAATAACAATACGAACAGAATCACAAATAGAATGCGACCAAATTTGCAATTATATTTCGCTAAGTGCGTAAACAAAACAAGAGAAATGAGGTAAAAACAAAACAAAAAAACAGAATAAAAGGGAAAATTCAAAAACTGAAACAAGGAAAATGAGAAAATTCTGCGAGACGCGTTGAAATGTTCACGGTCTAATTAAAACTTTAAATTAACTTTGTTACAAAAGCGCTCACAATTCATTCCGAGTAACAAGAAATTACAAATATTTTTTGTTAGGACGATTCTAAATTGAGCATGTTAAAGTCATCACATGAGTCCCTCAAATGAAAGTATTTCTAAAGTGGAACAAATAATATTTTAAAGTCAACTTTTCTTTTATTCTGCATTATCGTTTGGCATTTTTTTGAATGAAAGGAATCTGATGAAATAAAACAAAAAAAAATTCAACTCAAAACAGTTGACAGTAAATTTAACGCATTTTTATGTTTGGTACAAATATTCAGCTTTTGCCATTGTATAAACTGAAACAAAAAATGGAAAAAAATATAAACGAAATGATGAAAACATTCCCCAATAGAAAGTACCTTTACTAACTTAATCATTGTAAAAATAACATAAAGATTTAGATGAAATGTGGGCCTTTGTAAGCTCATTTAAAATTTTATTTTTTTTACTCTGCGTGTTCCCAATTGAACATATTACACAACGATGAAATCATATTTAAAGACTTCACCTGTGTATTAAATACCACCTGGATTCTGATGACATCATAAATCTCAGCTTAATATTTTCGTCAAAACCATTGCGCACATGAATGACATTTGTCAGTTATGCTAAAGGCGGGTATTGGGCATAACAACTCACTGACTAATCCTTTTCTTATAATTTGCTAACGGGGGTCCTGATAATAAAATGGGCCACTTCACTTAAATGTATCATACCATTAAAATGATTACATGGAATCAGGAATTGAAGAACTGTTAATGGTTGTCATCAAAGTTTTTCAAAACAACAAACTGTTAAAACTGGGTAATTCTCTAGTTGTTGGGATTATGTCAAGCCCATATTATATGATTCCTAAAAACAGACATCATCATTTTATAAACGAACATCTTTTATATTTTATTTTTTCGTCACTGATTATCAAACCGTATGATGGTGTGTATGCTGAACAATCTCTAATCCCAACAGACATAGTGAAATTGTTAAGTTTCTAACCCAATTTCTGCATACCATTTAGATTGCGTCATATTTGGAATACCATCCCTCTATCATATAAAAATTCGTTAAAAAGGAGATTCTCTTTCTTTTTTCTTGTTTTTGCCCAACTTGTGTGTTTGTTCATTCAAATTATTATCTCATTCGTTTTGCTGGTACGGGTAAGGAGCATGTGAAGAAAGTTGAAAGGACTAAAACACACACACACACTGGTTGCTATCAACAACAACTGAATATTATTATCTATCAACTTGGGATGGTGTCGTATCGTTCTTATTCCTATTTTCTAACGATAATGCCACCATTCTAAACGAGATCACGTCAAATGTCCCAAAAGGTTGCAAAGAACTAAAAACGAAAATATTTTCACCATCCCCCCCGAAACTAGAAAATAAAATTTCTTTTCTGTTTTGATGAATAATCTGCTATGCATCAAAATAACAAAAATATTTTCATAAGACAGTAAGGTTGAAAGTTTCCACCTTAAAAAAATATTTGAAACGGCAACAAATAAAAATACCGTAAATAACTTAAAAGAAATCGAAAATATTTCATATCAGAACTTTGACCTTATATTGGGTCAGTATTTATTTTCTTTGTATAGATTTTACCTTTTAACAACGAAATTTTCGTATTGGTATTTCATAACGTGTGGTTGATTCAATAACTGACCCCAAGAATGCATTTGATCATTCGTAAGATTCTTAGAATAAAATCTATAGTAACCATAAGGGAATATCTTATAAAATTTCATCGTCATCGTGTAAGAAAATTAATTTTGATTACATCGTATACTGGGGAAACACCGTTTGCAATTTGTTACTATTTTAGAATAGTTAAAGAGAAAAAAATGTATTCCGTAAATATACACCTGATTGCACTCGTTAATAATCCTAATGCATCTTGGGATTTTCATTTCCGTAATCAATATCAAATCATTCTTGATGATTTTATCGGTTATAATACTTAGATTGCAATCAAAATGATCGTAGTCTTATTCTATTTTTTCATTTATAGAGAAAATTTTAAAAACGGATGTGATTCATTAATAATTCGATGAACAAATTGAACACCTGGGATATCATAGATTTCGTAATAATCATTTTGATTCAATTGGTGTTTACTCACCATGTATTTTGATTAGATTCATTTAATAAACATTTATACACAGCACCAGGGTTAATGTAAATTTGATTAAATTCCATTTTCATTGAAGTGACGATATTATGAGTCCAATGAGGTTATATGAATTGTCAACTTGGTAGACGATTAAATTTTTGTGTTGAAAATTTTAAAATTCAAGTAGATTTTATAGAGAAAGAGATCATCAGTTAATACTATGAGATTACACTGTTTCTACCATTCGTATAATGTTTTGGTAGAATAAATGAGTGTGTGTGTGGGAAATCATAATCTGATTATAGCCCTTTGGCCCCCAAATTATTAGGTTCAGTTCACAGAATGCAATTTTTTGGTTTCCTGAATATTCACTTGCTCGAGAGTCAAGTCACAAATGTATTAACGTTATACACGTAGAATCTCTATTGAATTTCATTCTCTTCAATGCTTCGCTGTTGAATTAAGCATATGTGCGATTGCATTATAGCAAATTTAATTCCATTATATACATTTAAGTGCCCGAACATGTTCCTCATGTCTACTTAGTAGAACGACTTCACACAGTACTCTATTGACTGTGTAGTTTTTAATATAATTTTTCTGTATGTACTTTTCATCATCCACTTTATGAGTTCAGCAATCGGTTCATTTTAAAGTAGTTCCAGTACCAAGGGAAAAAATCAAGTGCAAACACCTAAAATTGTAGTAATAAAATTTAGATTTAAATAGTCATCAGCTATTTCAATGTAACTGTGTATAAAATTTTAAAATTTCAACAGTCAAACGAATAGAAGTGATGAAAGTTTAAATTATGTAGAACTGAATCAATATAGAATCATAAATTAACAAAAAAAAGCATAAGAAAAGTAAAAATTTGAAATGGCAACGGTCAAAGCAGAGGAAAATGTTTTCAATATTTAGTAGTTTGGTAAGAGATTACGTTGCACATTTTCCCGTAACATAAATGACATTTTTGGAATCTAACTATTCGGTTAGATATCTTTCATTTCCAATTGAACTTTATGTGAAATGGAATCAACATCTATTGCATAACGAATGAATTCACCAGCAGTTTGATGCAGTACAGAGAACGTCATTTAACACTTAATCCATGAGCGAAACATTTTACTGATATTTTTACAATTTTGTCTCTGAGTTTCGTGGAAGAAGTGGAAAAGTTCGAATGTGATGAAAATTGTGAAAATCTCAATTTCTATATTCCACTGTCATTGAGAATTTAAAATTTAAGTAAAACATAACGAAATTTACTAATTGAAGATTTTCTTAAATTACCATTTTCATTGATTACCGTGTCACAGTATAATGGAAAATTCATTTTCAAACGGTAGTGATACTCAAGCACTCAGTCGAATCTTAAATCTCTATCCTTAATTCCCTTTGGCCAATTATTTCGTTGATGAATACGATACGGACTAAAATTCTACACTCAATTGACTCAAGAACGAATGAGGAGGAAAAAACCGAAATTCTAATTACCGAATATTTTTGGTTTTAAAATTTCATTTCATTATAAACATTGTTGGCGGGTACAAAAACCTTACATTTCTGTTGAAATTGACAATTAATTTAAACTTAAATGAATGTTAAGATTCCATGGATTTAATATTCATTGACTGAATGAAAATTGTAATGAAAACATTTGTAACACATTTTAATGTTTCGCTTGATTTTTTTTTTGCTATTGAAATCCATGATCTGCGTGTGTTTTGTATTTGGAAAATTTCCATTTTTTAATGGTTGAATTGTTTACCAGTGCGATATGAGACTGAACATACAGTAGAATTATATCATATTATTAAATGGAAATGTTAATAAACATTGATGTTATAATATTCTGTTTATTCTCATTTGAATGGAATATAGAATCTTTAAGGATAATACTGTCTTATTCACTCCAATGTTATTATGTGAATCACTGTATTATGCATTTAATATGGTATATGTGCTATGTGTAATAAATATCACGAAACCAATTTACAATTCTTAATTAGCATAATCAGAGCGAACAAGATCAGATAAGAAGGGCGAGTGGCACAGTTAAATAACGCACCATGTAGGTGGTAATATTACCCACCTTTTTATCTGTGAACCATAGCCAGCATAAACCGTATTGCGCCATATCGTTATGGTAGACTTCCCTTTTATGTATTTATCAAAAGTAATTAGAGGTAAACTTTCACATTAAATGCACATAGATCTTAATTATACGGAAACTCACGTAATAGAGAAATATTTTATAACATTCTCGTTTCTTTCCGTTCTTTTTTATTTCATTTTATTTTATTTCCCACTCACATTCACTTCCTGAATTTGGGAATTACCCAAGAGTTAACTCAATATGAATCAGTTAACAGTTAAACCAATGGTGTGGGTGTGTTGGTATGTTTTGTATATGTTTAATTCTCTTTTATATGTTAATTACGATACAAAATGGGCACAAATGAGGAGGTTACCATTTCCTTAAATAAATCTGACAAATTTACAAAAGAAATTACTATTATAACATTTCAAAGGGCATTTCATAATCATATAGGAATTTTGAAGGAAACTACACAAATAACAATTAATTGATATGGAAATATGTCAAAGTTTTCCATTAATAATACTCGTAGACTATGGGGCATTGTTTATCGGTTTAGAGTTTTCTATTGTATTCTTCTGTTGCTTTTGGGGTTGAAAAAATCCAAAATGAATGTATTGACAATTATAAATGCGTATTGGGTATAGAACACAGCACCTGTAATACGTTTTGCTTTTTTATTGAACTTATTGTTTCATTTTCAAATCCATTAAATCATTGTGAGCCCATAAATTATCCGTTTTCAAATATTGGGATTCATTCATATTGGAGTTTATTGAAATTGAAATATTTTCTGTATTCAAAAAATGATTATCCTACCAATACATTGCATTATATGGAACGAGGAGGATACTGGAAAAGTTGTAGTTTTCTAATAAACCCACCAGTTGGGAGATACACTATTCATTATGTGTTATTCAATCAAGTGAATAACAACAAGAAATACTTTATTCGCTATTGGCATATCTCAATATTTTGAAAACAAAAAAAAAAACTCATAGAAATCCTTTTCTCATAACGGAATAACTGTGAACGTATAGAGAGTGTATCAATTTAGAAAACTATCCTTTTAGTAGTTGATGGAAAATATCTGTAAATATGCCAACCATGACATTACTTTCCCGTTCAATAGTTTTTACCACCATCCGCCACATATTGATTTGTATTGTTTGTTTGCTACAGTTGATTCACTTGAATGGGTAATATAAAGATACAAAATAAACCAAAAAAATACAAGAGAATCAGATCATGAAAATGTGTTCAATATTCAATATGAACCGTAATTGAATGCTTCTTATATTCAATCATCGGTGATAGGATTCGTTGATGAATTCATAAATTCAATAACATTATTCGTTGAAATTGAGAGATTTTTCATTTAATGAAGTTGTGATCTCTGTTAATGGCTTTCAACTGATACTATTGTTTTGTTCGTATCATTCATTTTGTAGTTATGAAATGTTAAAATTACGAACTATAGTTTTCTTTTACTGCAAAAGAATGGAAATTTCTATTAAATTGAAATGAAATCTTCAACAATATTCACTGTAATTTCATTTCCATCATTTGTCCAACATTTCACTACAGTGATTTTATTAGGGTAGTTGTGCATTTTTTTTTTAACTAAATAGCAAATATATTAATGCTAGAAATGAATACGAGATGCATCACATCAAAATTCTGACACCTTGATGAATTAAAATTCCAGTCAACAGATTCATATAATTTTACAAGTTTACAAGACAGTCATCGCCATTTGTCTATCTATGTCAACCAACATGTTGTACTATAAGTTTTGCATAAATTACTTATGTATAACTTGATGTTCATCTGGTTATACGTCGAACGATAATAATTTTCACTGGTTTTCTTTACAGGAGTGGTGGAATGATGTATAAAATACAATGAATAATTAATTAATCGGAATGACGTAATGGGACTTATTGAAAAGTCAAAACAATTCCAGTTTTAATCAATCCGTTCCGTTTAACATCAAATAAACTTTACATAATTAGGCCAGTTTCAGGAAAATGTCGAACTTTAATATGCCAATCTCTTGGGTGTGCGGTTTTTTTGCTTTTTTTTATTCTCCATTCCTCTGTTGTTTGTTTGGAAAAGTGCTTCCTCAGCTTTTAGTTGATGGAATAAAAATGAAATAATGTTCTCGTAAACCAAAGAAACCGGAAGATAATTTACGAGAGAATTTTTGCCCTTTTAAACCATTAAGAGGTTTTATTTTTGATAATAACAGCTTCATTTCTCGCTCTCTTTTTCACGTTTTGGGTAACTCACAAAGTTCCATCGCCGACGAAAAAAAAAAGAGTATCGCTTTGGTGTTCCATAACAACTTACAGTCAAATTAAATGGGCAAATTTGAATAGATTCTGCAACCGCAGAGAAAAAAACTTGAAATACCATCGACCTTACACCAAAACCACAACAACAAAATGATGAATACTGACGAAAAAAAAAGAAAGTAATTTGAAATTTAAATTTAATTAAAGATTTCCTATTCGTACAACGTTTATTGTTATGCCACTCTTAAGCGTCATTCAGAAAAAAAAATGAAAGAAAATTATTCAATTTTTTTCCTTCATTCCTTTGAGTCTTTTCGATCAAGAGAATTTCTGTTTTCCTTTTTTGCATTTTGCTAGTCATCAAATGATGATTAGATTCGCGGGCAATTGCCAGTTATTTTTTTTAAGCGCTCGAATATATTCAAAGACAAAAGCTTCGTCTAAGTGCGAAATTGGTTGGGGGATGGCAATGATGGTGCTTCGTTAAGGGAACATCGTTCTTATTTTTTTTTTTTTATTTTTATATATCGTAAATTACCACTTCTTATGTTATTATCACAATCATTTTATTTACATATTTTCGTAATTTAATCACTTTTGGTGTAGATTTTGTTGATAAAATGTTACAATTTCCGTTCAGCCGATCGACATTATTTTATTCATTCTCTATCGTTGCTTTTGGTTTTTTCCTTTTTGCTTTCACACCCTTAGATCTTCAGTTCTTTTTTTTGGGTTGTCTGTTTAACGAAACATTGAAAAGATAATTTATAAGCATAGAGTCTTAGAACTTTCAATATCGTTTTATAAAAGACGATACCACGAATATTTTCCAGTATTTTCATCTTATCCATTCGACTGTTATTTTCACTTGTATTCATCGTATGATGAAAGCTAATAATAAGGGAAAAAAAAGGAATTGTATACTATATGGAAGATGATGTGTAGTGAGTTAGCTTAAATGGGAAAAAATTGTTTCACCCTCCGTTATTTTTATTTTCTCACACTTAGTTTTTGCCCGATATTTCAGTTAGAGTATTAACGTTATGCTTTTATCATGGCATCTTATCATCATCATTTTCCGTATAAATTATTATATATTTTCTATTTTACCATTCAATGTTATTTTGAATCAACTTCAAAATTTTCTTGGTTGTTCATTGAAGACATTCGACAAAACTTCAACATTGGCGCTTTTAAGATTCGTTTATATTGTTGCTATTGTATCCAACTAAACTACTAACATATATCCATTAATAATGCTTTTGGTGTGTTACTGGTAAACTGATGAACCACCAGCCCAAGTGTGATTGGCATTGAATATTCAATGGCTGTATTCCAATGGAAATTCCATTTAGATGATGTTTGAAGTCTTCTTGACGCTATCAAACAAAAAAAAAATGCGTGTTTTGTTTTCCTCAAAAGACTCAAATATTATGTAAACTCTCACCATTCGAGTATATTTTCTTTCGTTATTTTCATGGCATCACAATTCTTATTATTCTTTGGGAAACCATCAATGAGCATAATAAAAGGATAACGCTAAAGGAAATCATGAATTTCATATTACTTTATATATTTTTTATCATTTCACGTATATGAAAAATACACGTGATTTCTCCCACTCCTTTGGTCTTTTGTCTTACCACCAATGTTTGAATTGGGCGACATTCAAAATGGATTTCCATCATCCATTGTTAAGCGCGAAAGACCATGAATTAATATTTTCTACACGCATTGAATTTTTTCTTCTTTGTTTTCACCGGAAAAATATTTACACGGGAAATATGACGCATAGAAGATGTTTTTTTTTCTATCTTCTGACTCGCCCAAGATGGTTTGTCTCGTTCTTCACTTGGTGTCATACGGTTGGAATGGTTCAATCATTTAAGGGTCGTTAAAGATGATACCATTGCGTGTGAAGGCCACACGAAGATCAAACGGAAACATATTGTGCCAAAAGTTCTTTTCAATTCACTCAACGATTAATCTCATACCATTCTTCTGTTTTTGGACATTAAATCGTCTTCTATCATTTTCTTGAATTACGATTTCCTCCTTTGACTGTGTGTTGTTCTGGAAAGAAACAAAATAGAAAGTTATTTACTCTAATTTCCATATTTTTATTTACATTTCATTTTCGGAATTCTTTTAATGAGAAAACTCATGATTTTTCAAATGATCTTATCGCATGTTTTATAATCAATTGAATTTATTGTTAGTCCAATGTATGAATATATAGCAAGGATAATCACTATAAATATTCTTTTACTTTTTATTAGTATGGCTCCTTATCGGGTAGCTGAATATAATTTTTAGTGGCTTTTACTTCATCTCTTTATTCATATACAATGAATATATTTTAGGGGATGATAAAATATCATATCCAGTTTTATAGTGCCATCATATCTGTGAATTCAAAGAGTCACACCGTTAACGAACTTAATAAAAGTGTAAAACGTTTTCGTTTTTACCATATACTTTTCATATTTTCTTGCAATTCATTTTCATGTCCTCCGTAAATTGGTAACCATAAAACATAACTTTTACTTGATACGGTTACTTGGATACTTTTCTCTTTGTATTTGATACCTCTTTACATTTTACTGATACAATATTGTAAAGAAGATATGGATGTTTTTTTTTACTATTGAATTTAATTTATCTTTAGCATCAGATGATATGAACTGAAACAGTTGTTAAAAGTGTATCTTGTTGTGAATGAAGACATATTTAAGAATACTTCAAGCTGGTTACATTTTACTTTTTTTCCTATTGGTATTGTGTACTTCGATTGAGGCAACTGGGTGGATTTTGATGATTTTACCGTATGGAATGTACAAACGATATTGTAGTTAGAACGTTCGTGTTGGTTAAGTTATGATGGCAATATGTTCTGTGCTGTTTTAATAATGTATGCGGTTGCAATGAGATGAGCATCCCCTTATTGTTGTCTGTAACACAATAGAAAAGAAAAGTTCACATTCTTTTCAATTTATGTTGTTGTTATAATGCAACATTTTCACTGTGTTCTATAGTCTAACAATTACTTGAAATATGAAATAGTTCACATCACTGTTACGATTTAAAGAAACACACAACCAAAATCAAGAGCGTAAATATGAGGTGGTTGGTGGGAAATTACCTACAATTTTCTCCGAAGTATTTGAACATTTATGTGATTTGTTTTTTTTTACTTTTCGTGTTTAGCGAATGCAGAATAAAAATACCGGTATATGTGTGAATGAAAATTGTGAATAGAGAAATGGTGACGTACCCTTCACACATTTCCATCATAAAGCAAATTGGTTTTTCTTCTCATCTCTTGTTTCGTTTCATGGTTGCCATTTGAAAGTGCAAATTGTAATCTGACAAAGTGACAGAAAGAAGAAATGATCGAGAAAAACCAAGTTAAAGTAACTGCTGTTCGAGGTTATACTACACTTTTATGCCTTCACGTTTCCTTTCAATGATTCGTTTTTCATTTGAATGGTTCAAGTCTCTCTGTTTGATACACAATATCTTTATTTAACCCGAGTGACATTTTCACTTGAAGCTATTCATTACTTCTGGTCTATTATTATTTTTTTTCTCATTTATACTGTTCTCTTATGAATGGATGGATTTTTCTATTTTTCCGCTCTTGTAGTTCTTTTCTTTTGCTTCTCTTTTGGTTTTTTTTTTTAACTGAAGAATGTAATATTCATTTGTGGTGCATTGGGTTCACCTCTTTAATAATCATAAGAGTTACTTGTGCAACAATAAGTCGTTTAAGTTTTTCGTTCAGTTTCTTTAAGGTTTTTCACTATTTTCAGTGTGCCATAATATAAAACAGTGTGGGGTTATCGTCCGACCAAAAAATTGATGTTGTTCTTAAAAATAATGGTGTCACTGCAAATAAATTCAATGGAAAACACTTAAAAAATTCTACTATAACCCCAAAAACAACATCACTAAATTAAATAGAATATCCATCGTACTCAATACAAAATATATAAAAGTACAACGTGTTTCTGTGTTTCCTTTTGGTTTTAGATCATCCGATTTTTATTATCCAATCAAATGAGAGAGCTCAATAACTAAAAGTGTACGATTCCGTTCAGTAAAATATTCATTTTAGTTTTGAGTGATCTGTGTCAGTGTTTGTGTCGCGTGATTGTTAAATTAAAATTCCCTTTCTTTTATATTTTGAAATTAAAATTTTCGTGTTTTCATGTAATGAGTTCTGGGAATTGGTTTTTATTATTCAACTGGGATAATTATTGTGGTACAGTTAAAAGTGGTGTATTAAATGAGTTCAACATGACAGAAAGTTTAATTTTAATTTGATGTGATTCGAGTTCAATATTGATTCGTTTTGTCATTTTCAATATTTCACGAAAAAAATTATATTCATCTAATATGGACAAAATGATCAGTTGTAACAATACTGATGTTCAATTATCGGGTTATTGTAACACTGTACGTTCAAAGTATTCATGTTTTGTCTGATTGACCATAAATTTTAACGAGTATTTTAACCATCATAACTTGTATCGTGGTCTCGATGCCACTGTTACTCCATCAAGTGACTGTAAATCAATTTTATTGGAAATAATTATTTATCACTAATAATATGGTGTTTTATGAGACAGCATCATCGTTTCATTGGTATCAACAATAATTGTTGATGAGCATTCGATCGAACCACAAATGACTGGTTGATGGTTGTTACATCAAATGAGAATGTCCGTTTGAATTTACATAATAATAAATGATGGTGAACATCTGAAACGCATTTAGTTTGAAAATTAGCTTTTAATGTAATTAATGATATTGATTTTGTAGACAACATCTCTTATAGTCTTAAGTGTCTTATATCAATTGTAATTAATTTCATTTCTTCTTATTATCATTCTAGGTTAGGTATTCTACTTTCATACGGTACAATTAACTGTAGTCAATAGTAAATCGAAACCGAATGGAAAGTGTATCACGGTGACAAGTAAAATCGTTACAGTTGGGATCGAGTCAATAAATTGTAACAATTTGAGACAGCTGAATTAAAATGATATTAACTGGCCAATTGAAAAATGTGAGAGAGATTTAATTACAAATGTATTCAATTAATGGTTTTGGTGTGAAATTCTAATCGGACTATATAGCACAGGAAAAAACCAAAAAAAAAAAAAAAGAATAAAAAAAGAACATTGTAGGAGGCTTGTAATGACCTCCACATATCATTTCGAATTGCCATGCGAGCCCCGATTGGGCCGTTAAAATTATGCCACCGATGGAAGGCACTGATTCTATATTGGATCACATTATTAACGTTAATCCAATCAAAGGTGGTCAATGGTACAACCGAAACACGTTACAGTTCACGTATAGTTGAAACTAAAACTGGTTCAGTACGTGGTATATTGGTTGAATTAAATTCACGTTATTTAGAACAAGTTGAAGTATTCCGATCAATACCGTATGCAAAACCACCAATTGGTAAATTACGTTTTGAGTTACCGCAACCATTGGAACCCTGGAAAGGAATTAAATTGGCTGAAAATTTTGCATCCGTTTGTCCACAGGTAATTCATTAAATTACACAATCCATTTAATATTATATCCGACATAAATTTCATTTCATAGAGAAAATAAATATAAACATTATTTTGGATTCCCTTCATCTGATTTACTATTCACAGTACTATTTCTATTTAATGAATTTTCCATACCGGTTGTCTGTTAATCGATGCAGACCTCTTTTAATCGGTTTATCATTAAATTTTATACGAATTAATCTCTTATTTTCTTTTTCCCGACATTTTTAGAGTTTTCCGGATATTGGAAATCGTACAGCTGCCCTTATGTATATGCCAAAGGGACGATATCAATATTTGAAAAAGTTCCTTCCCGTATTACAGAATCAAAGTGAAGATTGTTTACATTTAAATATTTATGTGCCGGCTAGCGGTGAGTACCAAAGAGCAAAATTTTCTATTAAAGTATATTCCTTTAGATTAATATTTGATTTCCTGTGCAAAAGTGAAAATGTTATGGGTTGAAACGTCAATAGGCAAAAGGAATTCACTAGGGAAGGGTCAGGAAGTGAATTTTAAAATTAAAAATTAACAAAAAAAAAAGGAAAACTAAATGATTTACTCTTGTCATTATTGGAATTAAAAAAAAATTATATTTTTGCTATTTCATGAATTAAATTCGTTTTTTCTGCTCTTCATTTATCCGGGTTTACCAAATATTGAATTGAATAGAACTGATGATCCAACATAATTTACGGCTGCATAACAGTTTTATTCATTTATTTATTTTTTATTTATGTTATTCAATTGCCATTTTCATTTATTATTAATAATTATGTATAACATAATTGGGATAAAAGAAGAGGAAAAAAAATTTATGTTTAATCAATTCCAATTCCGATTCAATGAATTCATATAACATGAGTGTTAAATACGAGTTATTAAATTGTTAATTCAAATGGTTTCTGGGTTGTTGGTTATGGCGTTTTGAATGGGAACGGTGGCGGTGTTATGATATGCAGACGTTTTATAATTTCACTGAGAATTGTATTTGTGTGGGTGGTTAAATCAAAACAACGGTGGTAGGAGGCAATTGAGAATGTACAGACGATAATAATAAAAAAAAAATGCCACTGAATCTATAACGATACCTAATGGAGGTGAATTGAGTTACAGCTCGTTGTTTTCTCTCATGTTACCGGAAGTTTAAAATGCAGTGTGCGGTCGTACCAAATCGAAATGAAACAGTTTGGGTAAATTGCATATAGTTTTTTTTTTTTTCCATAAACATAAATCATTGAATGCTTTATAGTGGAAATGGTTTGAATTTATGAAATGTACAAGAAAATAGAGAGCGAAGAGATGGTGGAAAAAAAATGTTCATTTTACTGGAAATTGTACTCTATATGCAGGTCGAGTACGTTTTTCAATGTGATTCTCTTGTATTCAAACTCATGCTTTAGCCGTTATTCGAGTTACTTCTATTTTTTTTTTGTATTTCATTCACTATTGAAAGCATTTTGGTTAAATGGTTTCCTCATAATGTTCATACAAAAATAAATGCAATTTTTTTTGTTTTTATAATTTTTTTCATTCTGTTGCCAGCCTTTCGGTCTCATTTGCTGTTTCTGTTTTATTGTATTTATTTTGGAGTGTATGTGTTTCAGTTTTCATGTTAAACATAAAATATTTATTATTCTGTTCCACACGCAATTATCATAAGTTTACGGTGGTTGATGTTGGCCGTGGTAGATGGTATTTATGTGGAAGCTGTTGAGTAAGGGTTTATTCAATGAGCTTTAGTTAGCCTTCTGGCTAAATCTGTAGAGAGAGAGGATAGCTTGAAGATTTTTCCTTTTTATGGGATGATGAGAGTAGTTAAATAAAAAATCCATAAATATTATGTTGAATTTTACAGTAATATCATTGGAATGTTTTTATACATTTCCTCTGGCAATTTAAAAAAAAATGGACAACAAATGGGAGAGAATTTCCAATGAAAAAAAAATAATTTAGCACACAAAGATTTATAATTGAATTTTTGTTGTTGTTCATGAATTGTTTTTTCGTTGTTATTATTGTAGTTTTGTTTGACTATTACCAACTGATGCGCTTTTGTTTTTCATCAAATGTAATGATACTTATTGGCTTTTGTTACACATGGTGATAATTAATGCATATTTTGTTACACAAAACATTAATTATATTCATTGTAGAGAAAATGAAATAAATGGCAGAGCAACAAAAAAAAATAGTAGAGATGTTTGGATGATATACACGTATTGAATGAGTATTTTAATTGAAACAAAATGGTATGCAATTTTACTTGACATGAGGGAATTTAGCAGATTTTCAATTGGTCGAGTTTCATAATTTGAATTAGTTTTTCCATTTTTTTTCCGTGTGGGTGTGTGTGTGTTCTTTAAATTCAGTTGGTGTTGACGTTTCATTATCGTTTCTACGAAGCTTTTTTTTCTATTTGGGCTTTTTGGCAAGACTCAATGAGAAAATTGTAATTATGTTTAACAGATTTGTTTGATTAATGGATCCACTGTATATATCCATATGTGGTAATTCCGATATAGTTAAATTTAATTTCATATGTTGAATAGAAGGGTCGAAATTGAGTCCACTGTTGGTTTTGAACTTAAATATGAAACTTGTAATTAGAATTGTTTGTTGGTTGTGTATGTTTCAAAGTTGACTGTTTTATTGGATCGAATAAAAAAAGAAATCTCGTCATTTGTGTACAAAGAACGATACAGTAACTAGTATTAATTGTCTACAGTAGCAAAAGAAGTGACTTAAATTGCATTTAATCAACAGCAATGCGTTATATTTGGTTTTAGTGGTTTACGCGGTACGCTGATATGGCATCGATATTATTTTCAAATGTGTGAATGGGTGGGTTAATGCTACACACCTCTTGCGCATTCAGCCACAGAACAGATTCTGTGATTTTAGAATAGCTGGAGCACGTTTGGTATTTCAGATTACGGATGAAATATTCATTTACACTGTCTCATTGGTGGTACAGTGGATTCTTTACCTCGATATTTGGATGGTACAACACATATGTATAATGGGTGACTACAGCATCATCGTTGCTGTACCGAGAGAGGACCCAAATGATGAATAAAAAAAAAAAGGAAAACTAAGTATTTTAATATGAAAATTTCACATTAGTGCTGCCGGTATGTTTTATGCTGGTAATTTAATTTTGTGGTGAATAATTGTGTTGTAATGGAAGGATGTTATTTCATTTCTGGTTTATATTTAGAGTATAATGAAATTTTCTAACGGTAACCGTTAAATGTGAGCAAACAAATACGTAATGATAACGAGACTTAAGTAATGAGTTCGACATAGACAAATTAATTAAATTATATTCGAATGCATTCTAACGATATTACCGTAGGAGTTTGGGTGTGAGCGTAAAGTTTTTGTTTTTAGGGGAACTTTCTTGTTTTCATATATTTTTTGTCCCGATGGGAGAAAATTCAATTATTTAAGGCTTTATTAGGCTCATTAAATTGGCAAAAATTAACATTATTTCGTTGACGGTTGAACAACAATGCTTCACAACGTGACAATGATTACCTCAATGTTGGTACAAGTTTGAAATCTGTCAAGATTTCTGGTATATTGGTTGCGTTCATTTTTATTTAATATTCTCTCCCATGGCTGTTGTTATTTGTTGTATGTACTGGGTGGCCCTCGATGATAAAATATGATTTCATATAATAAAAATCTGAGAGTAAAGTCATAAATATTTTGTTTACATGATGAGATTTTGAGTGTTGTCAATTTCAGTTAAAGTTATCCATTTCAGTAATTTTTTAAGTTTTCTGATTTGGCTTATCATTTTATATTTCAAAATGGTTGGCTGAAACGGTTAAGGGAAATTGCGAACGATGGGGAATAATACCATCATCATTTCAATGAGAAATTCAGCGTTTATCTTTTATCATTTCAATTATAGAATTCTTGTGAACAGTATGGTTGGTACATCACTTGAAACCGTTTCCACTGATTTTCCATTTTTTCTTTCCCGTTTATGCTAAGAAGAATGATGGTACAATTAAGGATGGGGGGAAAGAAGAGAAAAATATTTATTCAAAATGTAATTTTCACTTTGCGTGAGTGTGTCATATGCGAAAGCAATCTAACAGAGAAGTGATGATTGAGAAAGTGTCATTGTCATAAGCTTTGAACTCATGTTGTTATGTCAGTTAGTGTGCAACATAAGTTTTACTTTGGTTACATAATAGAATGTATTTCTTTTATTTTTCTCTTCATATGATTTTTATTGTTACAAATGAATCTTATACTGTTGGAAAAAAAATTGAAATGACATGCAAATCTTTAACACAATTTTCATTTAAACATTGTGATACATAGAAGAAATGGTTAAACATAAAAGAAATGTTTTTGGTAGGTGCAATTTTGATGGGTATGTGACACTCAGTGGGATAGCGATTTTTTTTTTTCATTCTGAAGCTTTTAAGGAAAAAGTGATCGTGTATTATTTGTGAAACAGATTCATATCATATTCAAGTCAACTGTGTTAAATTACAGTGTAGATGGAAAACTGTCAGTCTTATGATTATGGAATACGGAAATTGTTAGATTTCTATTAGTTTTAATTTTTTTTCTTTAAATTGTCACTGAACCATTTCTCTGAATTAGACAAGTGAATCCATTGTCTTCATTTCAATTTGTTTAAGTCATACATAGAACTGAATATGAGATTTTCACTAAATTTTAAATTGATGAAAATTTGGAATAATAAACATTTGTGATTTAACGATTTTCATTTAACAAATTTTCCGCTTTTCTATTCATAAAAGAATTATTTCTATTTTTCAACTATTTTGAATTGAATGTGTATGGTATTTTATTTATGGCAAAACGATAATGTCAGACTACCGTCTGGGGTGTGTATGTTTTTGGGACACATTTAGTAGATATACTGCAATATTGGCTATGTGACTTTGTTATTTGTAATTTGAGAAAATTGTTTGCATAACATGCCAGAACTTTTATCACCCAACAACAGTGGAATAAAAAACCAAGTTATTTGTAAAAGACGAGAGAAAAATATGAATGTGAAAACTAGAAGCGACAGAAGTTATTTTTGTTCAAAGTATGGCCAATACACCTACATACTAAATATTGTATATTGAATAAAAACAATGGATATCCTATGGATAGATACTAAGAGACATTTAAGGGTTTTTTTTCGTTATTGAATTGAATCATTTCTTTTGAAATGAATTCCTCAATCACAGAGAAGAGAGTGGAAGAGATAGTGTACGAGATCGTTTCAATGTATCAGTTGAAATGATTCTGAATATGGTACAATTTTTATATGTTTTGATACCAAAGTATACATAAGCTTTTGCCATATCATTCGATATTTTCACAGTCACATCCCTAACAGGATGGAATCGTCAAAGGGAAAATATTTGAAATGGAATTATGTTTTTCTTCTGTGCTATATGGGCTTATCCGTAACCTCAGATGAAGCGTCATCTTGAATTTTTAGTTAAGTTTATGTTTCGTATTAGATTAAGGATAAAAAAAAATCGTTTTTGCTCATGTTGTGTTTTGTAATAATTTTATTTTGGTTTTTTTTTTTCGCATATGCATAAATATGAGAAAGAGAATACGGTAACATAAATATATGAAATATGTCATAGAAAATGCGATGAGTAATTTTATTTTATGTCTTCTAATAAGCATAAATATTTTATGCTGTCAAGTTTTACTCGTCGTTTTCCGATTATGTTTTCCATATCGTTTTACGATTATGTATTTCACAATTTTTATACACGTACGACAATTTTGCCATTTAAGTGAAAACGCGAATGTGGTGGGCTGAATAAAGAGAAATGACTGGGGTAAATTTTCTTCATTTTAAGTGAAATGGAAAATTAAGCAAAATACATAAGAAGTACTAGAGAATGAAATAGAACAATCTTCTATATGTCATATGCGATAGATGTTTCACAGCTTCAGTAACAAAGATACATTTTAATCCTATTTGGTATCAGCTGAATGTAAATTTTAATGTTCTTAACTTTCTTTTAAATGGATTCCGTTTAATGTCAAATTACTTATTAAACATTGAAGAATTTTATTCAAAAAATTACGTTTCTCATGGGATAATGATTAGAACTGGGGATATTCAGTAGTGATAAAGTGATTGTAATTCAATTGATTAACTGACCAATAAAATGACCAATGGTTTATTGAGTTTGAATGAGATCACTCATTTGACTTTTATAGGAATGAAATACTCTTGACGAACGATTGACTGCCACTAGTTTTTTATGATGAAAGTTTGGTTCTTTTTATTTGAGAATGACCAATAAATTTTCCGTTAAAAAAAATGTTCATCATTTTTGTGATATTTGTTGAAAATAGTACACAAACACTTGATGATGGATCAACTACTTGTTCATAAAAAACGTGTACATTAAGTGAGTGACAGTTGATGGTAATAACAACGAAAGACAAAAAAATAGGCAAAAATAACGTAAAACAGATTTTCTATTTAGTGGGAACGAATATTTTCTAGAGTTTTATTGTCTCCTTGTGTATATGATGACATGAAAGTTCTTTTCATATGAATTTGTTACCGGTTATGATGGAATTCTTTTTTTGTTATGTTAACCCATTGAGATTTTTATGTTGAAATTGTAGGGAAATATGCAATCAAACATCCCCTATTCAAATACACATTGGGATCATAAATTGGTTGGATGGTACAACACCTAACACTGGAATAAGTATTCCATCTGATATATTATTGTTTTGATATGTTTGAATAGTTACTCAATTCGGTTTTTTCTTCATTTATGATGCACTCTGTTAGAATTTTTAAATGGAATAATGAAACAGGATAAAAGTTTAAATCATTTTTTTTTTTGTCAGTTGAAAATATTTAACCTTCTGGATTTGCATTCTGTATTGCTGTTGATGAGTTGAATCCTTCTGTTAAATGTTTAATAATAATAAAAACAGCGAATGAATATAACAAATGGTCAAACAAAATGGATTAGTATTAATGTAGGTTGTCGTATGTTTAAAAAATAATTTGAATGAATAAATCATTGGAATCATGGGGAAAAAATTCGGTTTTTTCATTCGATTATGAATGTTTTTACAAAATAAAGAATTCAAATGGATCATAGAGGAATAGCCGATTATCATGAATTCCCTATCAGTTGTTTCGGAGAATTCATGTCTGTTTAATTGTTCATAATATGGTTTTTTGTGTAAATGGATGATTGCTGCAGATTATTCATATGAATAGTAGAAAGAACTAACAAATCATTATCATCGAATTTTGGTTTTTTGTCAGTAATTCAACAACTCCAGGCAACATTAATTTCAAAAGTTGTTAAACAAGTTTGTATTTGTTTTTTGTATTATTGTCATTCTGTGTCTATTGTTATGTGAATTAGTGTAAAGGATGCAATTTATAAATAGTAAATAGGATATTCAATAACAATAAGCCAAATATTTTCCTATTGGGATTTAATGGAGTACGGATACAATTACAATAAAAATGATAAATATTCGGAAAATCATAAAACATTAGGATTTAACCAAAAATTTCGTTTTTTATTTAATGTGAGTAGAATTACTGTAAAATTGTCCAAATTGATTTAATGTGTATACAGTGACATTAATACTGAAGTTAACTGAAAATGGAAAATCCATAGAGTGTCCAGTAAACATTAATGAATGGATTTACGTTTGGTTGAATCACACTAATGCACCATTATGAACAATAGGAAATCCATTTATAAAATCTAGTACAATTTTTATTATTTGATTTATGAATTTTTGAATCCCTTTACTAAATCATCAGTGAATTAGTTTCGGAATGGGTGATATAAAAGGTGAATGAAATAACCAACAACAGTGATCGGAAACTCGTTACTCTAATTCGTTAACCAAATGGATGTGATTTTTATTTGAATTCGGAACAAAAGAGTCAATAATTTTATATTCATCAGTTGTAAACCAATCGGGAGTATTCGAATAATGGTGGAAAATATTTTACGAAAATTGTAAAAAGCAATTTATTTCATTTGACTAGGAATGTATTGCATATTTATCACTTAACGAGTACTGGAGGATTTTTGATACAGTTTGTGTGATTATTCAGGATACCCACTAAGTATGGAAGAATAATTTAAAACTGATTGTTGATTACACACAGTGATTTTTTCTATAACGAAAATCGAATGAAACATAAAAATGTTTAGCGGTTAGATCAAATTACATACACCTCTACTATGTTGTAGAATGTACAAATTTAAAATATACGAAATAAAGCGTGGAATTTAAATGAGATTCCTGGAATCTCCCACAATATTTCTGTTCCCATTTGATCCTGATTATTCTATGGAATAGATGAAGTGTTTCTTGTTTTACATGGCACAATAATCCATAAATCTATCGATGTACAAAAATTTTAAAATTTGTGTGTGTGTGTACCATCCCCAATAAAATACCGTTAAACCATAAATTTTTCATTAATCATTTTACCTCCCCAAATTGAAAATTTTGGTGGATAACAGTAACAGTAAACGCATTTAAAACTGTTTGGTCGTATAATTCCAATGGTTAGAAATTGAGTTTAAATTTTACGAAAAATTTACTCAATTGAGAAATTGAGAAAATCCGTTACCATTAAATTTTCCTATATGGAAAATGAGTTGTTGAGTAATTTACCATTTCCTACGTCAATAGATTTATAATGGTTTTTGTTCAAAGTGATTACTCTGGATAGTTGTTGTTGCTGTTGATTTTATTATGAACTAACTGTAACCAAATATTCTGATTACTAACTGGTTTGTGTTTGTTAAAAGGATTCAACTAAATTTGGTTTTGTTTCAGTTATAAAATGAGAGAATATAAAATTCGTTACCATTTAAATTGTATGTTAACTATTGTATAACACCAAAAAATTATCCATATGCAAATGATTAAGTGTCGGCATATAAATTTTGTTCAACATAAATATTTTTTGCTCAGTTAAATATCAAAATGTTGTGTGTATGTTTATATCAAAAATATTTACAATGTATATTGTTATGTTATCCATTTAACTGAATAAAATGATTCTATTGCCTACCGGGTATAAGTTTTCTACAGTTAAGCAATGATGATGGGTGAGAGGGGATGCATTATGACCATGCCAGTTTATAATGTAGAATTATTTGTAAATGTGGTTTTATCTATTTTAAATGGACTAAAAGTCTAAAATTGGTATTAAGTTCATTAAATGGGTAACTCTCTTTTGTTTAACTTGGCCATGTGTGTAAAAGAACTGAAATGGGGGAAAAAAGCCCAGAAAATTTATTTTAGTTGACATCAATTTAAATAGTCTTCCATCACTTTGGATCTTTTTTTTTTGTGTTGGTACTTTGAATGGACCAAAACATTCTACTTTTATAGTTTTGCTGATTTTCTGCATAAACAAAAGAGAAATGAACGTTACAGACATGAAATAGTTTATATCCGGTTGGTTTGGGGATGATATTTTTGATGTATAGTTTTGGGTGAGATGAATAGATGAAAATTTGTGTGTGTGGGTCGAAGCAATAAAATTTACTGTAAATGTACAGTTTGTGTCAGACGGAGATCATTAATAGTCGGAAGCTTAAGAGTTTTCATTCTTCTGTTTTGTGGATTGAGAGTAAAACGATACAGTTTGAACTTATGATCTCTTTTTTTCCTTTTGTTCTTTTCATGTCCAAATCAAAATGACTAATGTGTTTTAATGTTGTTTTTCACTTTAGTAAATTTATGAAATATTTCTGTGTACTACTGTATATTTGATTCATTTCATTTTTATTGAATTTTATAGGTAATCGCGGTATCGATGCACCGTACGCTGTAGTATTTTATATTCATGGTGAATCTTATGAATGGGGATCAGGAAATCCGTATGATGGATCTGTTTTGGCCAGCTATGGGCATGTGATTGTGATAACGATCAATTATCGTTTAGGAATACTCGGTAAGTTTCTTGTTTTTCAATTGAAAATTCATAAAATTTTTATGAAATGGGTTGGGTGAGATTGAATAAGGTTAAAGGTGGACGATGAGATTGAAAATTACGATAGTTCCCTGCACCTTAAATATTTAAAGAGAATGAGGATGTTTTTTTCGGATTGTGTGTCAAGAGAATGGATGGTCCAAATCCCGATTTCCCATATCATTCTTCTTCTATTTTTGTATGTTTGTTCAATTATTCATTTTGATAAATCCTTGTCTACAAACTTTATGATGTAAACGATAAGTTTTTCTTTTTATATTCAGTGGGCGAGGGTCATACCATTTCTAAGTTTTCTTTTATGAGTAGTTTCGTCCACTAAGTTAATCAAATAAGCAAAAGGTATATTGCACTTCATGCACATTTATGCTATAAGATAAAGAAAACATGTTTAAATTATAAATGAAATTTTCCTGGGTAAATGGAATTTGTTAAATAAATTCTCGGAAAAAATAAAATCAAAGAACTCTCTTAAAGTGTCTCCTTAAGAAGATGGGAAATACTCTACGGTTATAGCTACTTTAATGATTATATTTAATAGTGTGGTTGTGAACATAAATTACAAAATCATATAATTTGTGTATGAATGAATACGAAATGTGGTCCATTGTCTCATAATAAATGAACATTATTTAGAAATTTATGATGGCAAGTGACGATGAAAAGGAAAACGCAAAAAGAATGAAATCTAATTGGTTTTTTCCATGGCACTTTAGTTTGTTTCTGTGTATGTGTATTCTATCAACGGAAATGATTCACTCGTTTTCGCCATTTTTTTTTTGTTATTTATTTTGATGCTTTGAATGTTCTATTTCATCCAACATTTGAAATTCATGGACAGAAGACTGGAAAAAAAGAAATGAACTAAGTAAAAGAAAATTGTTGTGAATAAGTGGAATGTCCAAAAATTCATTTTTATGATGGAACCATACGAATGGCTTTTAATAAAAGTTTTAATGTTCAATTCGCATGAGTTGAATAGTTGCGAGAAGAGCAATGAGAAAGTAAAAGACGTTGTTTTCTTTCAAATAAAAACACTTTGCAATCATTTTAGTTAAGAAAATGGAAATTTCGTCTCCATATGAAATGTTGTAAAGACTTTTCTCTCAGTTGCTGAGTGAATGGACTAAAGAAACAAACTGGTATAGTTAGTAAAATTGGATGAAGAAAAGTACAATCATTTAGTCATTTCGACTTTCAAGACATTGAATGGTATTGCGGTCAGATAAAGTCAAAGACATTCTGGGCCCATAACTTGATGGCCAAACTCAACTACTGTCGAAATCAAATGGATTGACGTTGACCAACAACAAAAAAACCAAAAAAAAAACTAAATAAGAGAATAAGGAATTCAGTTGTTTTTCAACAATTTCATTTTTATTTTGGTTGATTCATTTTCCTTCCATTTGCAATGGAATGACAATCAAAAAAAACGAAGAGAAATTTATCTCGGATATATCTTTACATTATGACATTATAAAATACCAAATTGACTTTTTTATTCCATCGTTTGTTGATGTTCTGTCGAGGGTGTTGGGCGCAAACTAAAAAGAAATCAGCATTCCGGTCCAATGCTGTGAAATGAAGTTATACCATATAAGTGAAATGATTATGTGATGATGTCCATATAGGAGAAACGAACGATATGAAGCATCATGTTGAAACAAAAACCTTTAATACTTTGTGTTGGTCCAACTGGAAATTATTGGAGACCAATGCATACCAATGAAAGTTTTTGAAACCAACTGAATTGAATAGAAACTGAAAAAAGAGAAGAAATAAAAACGACAGAAAAGAACTAAAAACTGAAAAGAAAAGAAAAACCGGGAAACTTTTCTTCCAGTTTTACTACTCATTGCTTTGGAATGAGATGATATTTCGTCATGTAAAACAACGAAAAGTTTTATTTCAACATTATTTTTCTTTTATTTTCATTATTTTTTTTGTTTTTCATATTTGGACAATGGTACCAAAAATTTCTTGTAAGCCCTGTAGCCTTTTCAACTAAAAACGAGATTTTTATGCTCTCTGATGGTACAGAAGTATCCGAAAAAATGATTCTTCTGATGCGACATTGGTTTCAGTTGGATTTTTTCCTTTTATTCAATGCTCGTTTATAAATGAAATGGATGGATGACAATGGAACATAACAAAAACAGTGACATAACGCTGTGATGATTATTATGCTTGTATCAGTTTCTTATATTTGTCCCAATAGAACTGACAAACAGAACGACAATGATGATGTGAAGTGAACTTTTTACCCTCTGAACGGCACTATTGGGTGAGACATTGTTTGTAATATAACAAAGTTGGCATTTAAAAGAAATGAATAAAAGACACCAAGACGAAGAAATAACAACATACATAAGAGAAAACAAAGATTTTTGCTTTGTCAGTGGTATATCATTAGATAATTTTCTTAAATGTTTCCAAAACGGTGCGTGCATTTCTATTACGGTCTAATTACCAGCAATTCGGGGGTCTTTAATATTATTTTCCGTTTGAGAAAGCTTTAGTCTGGTTTTCTTTTCATTTTTTTTTCTTGGTTTTATAAGTGGGAGGAAAAGAAGGGAAACGTATAAAGAGACACTGTGTTTAGACGTTTAGTATCCAAGGCTGGAAGCAAATGATGGTCTTAAATCAGATAATACTGTGTATTGTATGGTTTTACCTTTATTATTCGTTTACATTTTATAGCAATTGAGTCGTAAATTGTGAGCATAAGCAATGCAGCTACTGTAGAATGTTTGGTTTGGCTTTGGCTACAAAAGCTGAGTCAACAATGGATGAAAATTTCATTCTTTCTTTCTTTTTTAAATCTTTTGGTGGATTTGTCAGTGCCTTATGATAATATAGATAACAACGAGGGAAAAACGGATAGGCGATGAGAATAAGAAACATTTTATTAGGCAGAATATTAAAATTAAATTTTTACTTCAATGATTGGATGAGGTATCCGTTCATCATCGGTGTAATTTGATGTAAAAAATTTCCATTAAAATGAATTAAAGGGAAAAACCGAATGGTACGTTGATTTCTGTAATTATAATTTAACGAAATTTACCTGTCGTTTTGGCAAATCTCCTTTCAAGCGTCATTTGATTGTCTTACAATGTTTGTAGTATTTAACCATAGGGTTTTCGCCTTAAGACATTGTAATGTCATTTTAAATCGATATTTCTAATTACTATTTCAAACGTTTCGAGGAACAAAAAAAAATGGCAACAAACCTGTAATTGAATTCATTCTTATGAAAACATTGATTATGTCTTGAATGTTCTTCAATCAAATATGGGTATTACATTTCAATTATATTGCTAATATTTAATGCATTCAATCAATTTAAATCGATAGTTTTAAATTTAAGAGAGCCTTTGCTAAGTAAAAACTTCCAGTGAAATTATTCAAGAAAATAGAATCATTTTGAATATAATTGCATTGAATTTCTTTTATGAAAAATTGAATTCTGATTACTGTAACAATTCTATGGTATCAGATGGTTTTTAATTAACATAATTGTAACAGTGTTGCTCCACAATTAATAATAATCATCTTCTGATAGTACAATTGCATTGAATTTATCAGAGTTCTGCTCTTGGTTACATTGCATTTTCCAATATATTTTCATTTTTGTTTATAATTCCGTTTTACTAAGATTGTAATACAACTGTGGGTGGCCTCATATTAAATTGGTATTTTATTTTTGAATTAAATTTTCTAATATTTCTCTTTGTGTTGAAATTATTTTGAGGTAACGACGAACACTTTCATTTGCCAACAAATGTAAAATATGTGATGCTTCATTTTTCGTCATGTTGATTTTCATAATTTCTCTTTCTTTTTTTGTTGCTATTTTCTTCTATATTGGAAAAAATAGAGTTAAAACCACGTAAAACACAGCACGTAAGCTGTATCGTTTTCAGTATGGCTGCAGTTATTCGCTTGTGTTGTAATCTGATGTAAAGTATTGCATTGAATCATACCAATTCAATTATAATGCAGCTATTCCTATTGTGTTTCTTTTATTTCACTTTAATCAAACTGTTGGTTTCTTTACATTATTCAACGTTTAATATACAGTTTCATATTCATCTCGTTTATATCATTTCCGTTAAAATTAAGATTCTTTTAGTGTTTTTATTCTCATATTCTTTCGTGTAGAAACGCAAAACATTAATATCATGAAAATTCACTTTATTATTTTGCCATTATTGTTGGTATTAACTTTTTTCTCCGTATTCATTACTATTCTGTTTTACTTGTTTGGTTTGTTTTAAGTAAACGATTTTTGCATAATATTCAAGGTGCATTGAGAGTCAACGTCATTTATCATTTTCTTTTAAATGGTTAGTGGTTAAGGCAGAGAGTTCTGGTTGAGTAACGTAACGATGAATGGAATAGAAACGCTTGTTTGTTATTCATTGCAGCTGAATTAACAGAAATAAAGAATAAAAAAATATTTCGTAAAGATGTTGAATTGAAAATTTATCACCCTGATCCATTTAAATGTTATTTACCATTTTACCTTTTCTTCAAAATTATTTTCACCTGGTTTCTTGTATGGAAAATTCGTAATTCAAATCGTATTTTTCTTCATTCTTGAAAATTCATATTACCTTGTGGCATTCATTGAAACACATCTTACGAATATAAACGATTAAGGGAAACATTATTGCCACATAAGTTTATTCTGTAAAGACATTTCACCGATCATGCGGGAATGATAAGAGAGCATGAATGATTCTTAACAGAATGTAATGGTTGAATAATTTTTCTATTCGCTGCATAATGCAAACCTCGCACTTTTCATATGTAAAGAAGCTTCAATAATTGGCTAAGTTTGTATTCAATTCAATTCTTATTTAAGTTCAAATCGCATTCATAACTCAGTGAATGTCCATTTGCTTTTAATAGTATTCAAATGAAGTTTCTCATTTCTTTTGACTATGAAAGGAATCTTTTATTTATTTAAAAGTTAAACGTTATTTTATTGGCATTTTATTTGAATTAAAATAGAAATAGAATAAAATTATTGTTTGTTTATACGAAACTGATGAAAAACTTTCAATTCCTTAGGTATAACGTAAGAGTTTTCATTGTGCAAAAATAATTTCCACTGTTTTTCTTATTGAGATAAATGTTTACACTTTTGTATCATTAATATATTTCAAAACTACATTGTTTCTGTTGATAGAAAATCTAATTAAAAATTCTAATCAGTCTGATGTAATAGCATATGCTTTTCCCAGTTATGATTTATTCATTACAATTGAAAGCAAGTGAATGAGATAGAAGTGATATTATTGCCGGATAAATATGTAATTAAAGACAGATAGACATACAAATAAAAGCAAACAATTGTGATTTGTTTTTGTGCGAATACCAGAGTAGTTGTTGGCTCGTACACTGTGAAAATTCAATGTTTGGGTAATACTCATAACTCAACTAAGTTACAATTTTTGTTTAGTGAATGGAAAAATGTAGTGGAAAATCTGCAATTTTCTTATGAAGAGAAAAAACAGATTTTTTTTGTATATGATATCATAAATTTATGTTGCCGCGTGTTTAATCTAACTGATAAAACATTCTATAAATTTCCATACAAATATTATTTTCATTTTTTTTGTTTTAACATTTCGCGTACTCTTAACTCTCTAAATTTGCTGTATGGTTGAATATAAAAGAAATGCGCATAATAAATTTTGATTCGTACAAGGCATATCACGTTGAATTCATATAGTTAAAACGTTACTTTTTTATTCGTTGCGACTTGCTGATGATATTCCCAATCTAAATTTGTGTATGGGATAAAACAGACCTCGGTAAACTGAGATTTTTGTGAGTTGACATTGTTGAATAGATGAGATTCATGTCGTGTGTTCTGGGTCTTGGTTGAATCATCCGCGACCAAAAGATATAATTCCAAATTTGCATATGTGAACATTAAACCAAATCGCAAAGAATTTATGTTGAGATATGGTGGTATAGCACTAAACATTGGCGGATAACTAACATATTCAAGTTATATGGCAAGTGGGCTGTTGGATGGGATAAAAAAATCTCAAATGCAACACGACATTTCTCTCGGTTTGAATCCTGTTTTTCATTTTTGTTCCTTGGGAAAAGTAAGTGAATCAGAGAAATTGTATACCGATTCAATGGTTTCACGTATCAACCGCCAAATGATGATTTTAAGTGCATAGAGAAAACGATTCCAATTGCTGTTCTATCCCCGTTCTATATTCATTTAGAAAAGTTGAATTTTCACTAAATGTTTTCAGTATGTCTATTTGGCCTACATATCAGTATACATGTGACACAATAAACATATAATTCATTGCATTTACCGGAAAACGCAAGAGATGAACGACTGGAATGAATAAACACTCCATCTTTTGTGTATATCAAATTAAATAGATGGAATTTATTTTAATTTTTTTTTCCATTCTGTAATTAACTTTTACTGCAGTTAGATAAGAGACTTTTCTATATTCGCAAGATATTTAAATTATGAATAGCAGAAGAATCACAAACAAGCAAAAGAAAAAAGAAGATTTTTCAATTAAATTTTAAATCATTTCTTTATTCTCGGATAAATAAAAGCTTTTCTACTTTGTCGGTGTGATGATGATAGAAATTCTCTTAGTTATGTTGAGACGTGACCAAAGTGGCTGTGAAAAAGACAATTTTTGTATAATACAAATTTAATTAGACTTTCTAAGGAATTATTACTTGGATCTATTGAAAGGTATTTCAATTGCTGTTTACCTGGATGTTTGTAATAAACCAACAGAGAGACCACAAGTATAAAAATTATAGTGAATTTATAATTTCTCATATCCGTTATGCCGCAAGGGAAATTTTCAATGTGCCATATTAAAACTTTTTCCTGTATGTCACATTGAAAATGATGATGATTATGATCCATTACCATGCGAATGTAACACTATATTTTATACTCCTGGCTGACAAGCATAGAGGAATAGAATGTATACTGATATGTTTGGAAGTTTCCCAACTCCATTTTATTTACCACTGAATATTAAAACTCAATTATTCCTATGGATGTGGATGTTCATAAATATCTCAGTTTGTTTTAACGATTTCCTTTTAAGTTTTATTTTTTTCTTTTTTTATTCATTCACCGTGTTATAATCTTTTTATTTCCGTTAGTTTTTGCTTTTTTTCATTGAATGTTTGTTCTGTTTTTAAAACGCTTAGTTCAACAATGTGATAACATTCTCTATATTTGACATTTAGAACATAAAATTAAGTTAACTAGTGTTTGAAAATTATTAGATCACTTAAAATTATTATTCGCTGAAAAATAACTGAAATGGTATAAATTTCTTGAGTTTACAATTTAATTTTTGCAAGCAGTAACAATGATTGTTGATTTTAAGAAAATAACTGAGACAAAGTCAACTTGGCATAAAAGTTTATCTTTAACTGTGAGGTTTATAACATTCTGAAGATAAATAGTGCAACCATACGCATTAAACTGTTCGTCTTAAAGAAGTTCTATGTGGTGTGGTACAGTACCACTATATTATATAGGCAATTGTCGGCAGACATCAGGAGTGTCTTCCATGAAATCATATTGAAATATCATCATCTTATGCATGGTAGAATAACACTAAAATAATTGCTTCCAATAGTTTTGTTTCCTAACTGAACATTTTCAAGGATCTTGGGGTTTTTATTTTCCGTTTGGGGGGGAAACTAAAACTTTATCGTTACCTAACTAAAAAGTTTTTACATCACATGAGAATGTATGATATTTTTTGTAATTCTTGGTACTCTATTCGGGGAATAAAACACACTACGGCCCTTATACATTTGGTTAGGATAAGATTGTATTGTCCCATGGATTTCTGTTTGGTTAAAAGTTTAACATTTACCGAAAGACTTCTGTATTGGATGAGAACAAGAAAAGCAAAAAAAAAAAAATGGCCCAAACACACTCACATTTTTGGGGTTTTAGTTTAAATGATTTACATTGGTGTATGGCTGAAAGTGGCAGGTGAAGTGTTAGATTAAGAAAATTTAATCCATTAGTTAAATTGAATCATATGAAATATGCAATTTTTGGGATTCTTGCCAAGCGTAAAAGACGAAAGAATGAGTAGAGTATCAATTTGGTTAAAAGGCATAGAAGATTGCATTCTCATATCCCCCAAAATGGGGCTAAGGGGATAGTAAAGAAAATTGCCTTTTAACTTTGTATGCAAGTTGAGTCGCAGTCAGTGTATGTGCATGTGTGTATGTGAACGGTTATAAGTCAGTTGAGTATAATATTGTGTGAAGATAAACAGCAGTGTTACTGAAAGGATTTTGGATTGCATTCGTGATGAGATCTACTTCTGCGATTAGTATAGAGTTTGGTTTGGATAAATCGTTGGATTTTAAAATTTTATCCATCCGTTTACTGAATTTTGTATAACATTTGGCTTGAAAATCGTTAGCAGTTAGATGGTGTATGTGATTTATCTTTTTGCATGAATGGGTGTTGGGTTGTCTAATAACTTTAAAACTCAACGGTGTATGGTGCTAATCAACAATAATAGCGCGTGCCGTTGTTATCCATTTGCCTTTTTGGTTTTTGTTGTTGTTGCTACCATATCACCTTAGTATGTTTTAATAGGAAACCGTAGGGTTTTTCAACTAATTAACACCTTAGAATTTTACCTATAAATTTTTCACTGGTTTTAATTACCCCCTCATACCGTTTAAAAACAAATTAGTCGTTGTGTGCAACTGCGGGAGTGGGATTTTTTGGCGCTTTTTTCATACTACGACAACTCATAAATTCACTTTTTGGCACATAAATTTAATGGTTTCCAGTTATATTGATTAAAAAATTCCGGAAAAAGAAGAGAAATCAAATCGTTTTTTTTTTTTATTTTTATTTTTTTTTTTCCACTTCGTTCAATGCTCTGACTTCTTGGAATTCATTCCGTTGGTATTCCATTTATTTTTGGCAATCTAAAATTACGACGATGGCTATATGAATCTGTGTGAATAGCAAAAGGTGAAAATTGTTGAGGTGAAATTCAGTGGCAAAGACTACGTCCGCCATTGAGATGGAGATGGGAGAGACGTTGAGATGAGACAGAGAATTCAGTTGCTTTACCGTTTGATTTTTTTTACATTAGAATTTTTGAAATATGGCTCTGTCATTATAATTTTTCATTTCCTATTTCCTGTAAAATATCTTCCAGGCACTTCCGTCGTTTTCTCTTTCTTCGTCGTGGTGGCTCTTTGTACAATTTAATGGAATATAAAAATTTAACAACTTGTAAAATCGGTAACGAATTTGCCTTTAAATCTCTTTTGGCTTTCTCTCAGTGTCGAGGTGAACGATAATTTAAAACAATTTCAATTTTTCTTTTATTATTTTCTATCGTTCGATGGTGGATTTAATCTAATTTTTTTTAGTTGAAGCTAATGAGTCGTAATCATCCGGGGTCTTGTTATTTTGACAACGTTAAGAAGATTCTAAAATTGTGTTCTCCGCCAACGTATTTCAATTCTTTAATTTGTAGTAAGGAATTATTGGATTTTTTTTTTCCATCACGTCAGAAATTTAATTCTGTTTTCCTTTTGCCTTTACCGAGAAAATAAAAGTCTCAAATGCTTTCATGTCACTCAAGTGATTAGAATATTACGTAATTGTAAACAATTTACCTTGTGCATATTAAAGTAATTCCTTTTTATTTCTATGTTTTAGGTTTTTTAAAGACACGTGCCTCTTCTACGCCTGGTACTTCAGGTGGTAACTTAGGACTTATGGACATAATTGCTGCATTGCAGTGGACTAAAGACAATATCGCATCATTTGGCGGTGATCCATCACGTATTATAATTGTTGGCCATGACACCGGTTCTGTACTCGCAAATTTGGTGTTGCTAACAAAGAATGGACGTGGTATGTTCCAACTTTTATTTTTCTTTTTTGACAAATCCAAATAAACATGGAAAATGGTTATAATAACCAAAAACCAAAATGACAAAGTGAATTGGAATAGGAAATATATGGAAACGAATGAGAATGTATCTTAATGGCAATTGATTATCAGTTTAGATGTTTTCCGTTCGCTCGTGTTCACCTATTTGAATCAAAATGAAAGAAAATTGTGATTGTGTGTTTGGGGAATTTGATAAATGAAACATTTTGGCAATTTATTTTCACTCAGTGTGTAGAGGACAAACACAGTGGTAAAGTGGTTGAGCACACACAGACACACATCTCAAATCACACCGGTATTTTTACCATCTGAGGAGAAAGAGTGAAAATATTTTTCATTTACCAATGCCATTCATTCGTTTCATAGTGGCACACCACTTCACTTTCATTTTATGGTTTTGGATGGAAATTTTCCTTCCATTGATTTTTTTTTTATTCATTTGTCTTATTGAATAATTACAGATTTGGTGCGACGTGCAATACTACTAAGTGGATCGGCATTAAGCCCATGGGCATTTATTCCTGATCCCGATAAGGCAAGAGAAGAGGTATCAGAGCAAATGGCATGCCATCTAAATGGACATGGTGATGGTAATCTGAATGCCAGCACAAATAAGAAAATTCGTAAAGAGATTGTCAATAATGATGTAACAGATTGTTTACGTACAAAACCATTAGAGGCAATCATGGGCATACGATTACCAAACGTAAGGTAAATGTTGATCCAACAACACTACACAAACCTCATTAAAGTGATGGGTGAAATTTCGATTCAATGGAATTTTTTTTTTGTTTTTTTTCGGATTTTGTTTTTATGCTTCGCTAAACAGAATCTATTCAATCATTGTATACCTCATCGTATGATCATTCAGTGTAAAAACGGGAATATATAGTGGGGGTGTATTGTGTCACTATATCCAATTGACTTTTGTTAATCACTTTCGATAATTAAATTATCGCTACATCGGTGTCGTGACTTCAATGTTTTTTCGGTGGCTTAATAGATCCACCCGCACGTTATTAGTATTTGTCACTAAGAGACAGTGATGAGAGAAAATTTCAATGAATTGATAGAATTTTGGATTATCCGTAGCCTACACACCGTTAATTTTTGCCTAAAAGTTAACTAAATGAGAATTATGATTATTAATATTTCGTTACGTTTCAATAAAAACAAAAATGTATTTTAGATTTATGCCATCATGGGGACCATATTTACCAATTGATGATATTATCGATCCAGAATATACAATGGAAAATGCTGGTCCAAATTTTATAACAATGGAATTGATGATTGGTATGACAACAACAGAAAGTTATAATGATTTTAGTGCATCAGATATTCAGGTATTGGATTTTATATTGATATTTTATACAGAATTAAGATTTTATTTATTGTTGTTGTTGTTGTTGTAATAGACAATTGAATAGGTGAGAGTTTTTCTGAGTGGTTATGTTAATTCTTAGTATACCTGATACTGTAATGCTATCATTCTCTTTGTACATGTTGTACAATGTAGATTATTGATTTTATTTTTGTTTGAAAACGGTGGTAGTCGAGTTGTTAATTAAAACCCGTAAACTATGACATTAATATTATTTTATCCGACTAACTCACTCTGTGTGTGTGTTTGTTTCTCTCTATTAAATTTTATCAACTGCTGACAATATTTACAGTATGGACTTGAAGAGGAGCAGAGAAATCGTTTACTACGTACCTACATACGAAATGCATATACATTTCATTTAAATGAAATATTCTCAGCTGTACGAAATGAATATACTGATTGGGATAAACCAATTCAGCATCCCATTAATATTAGGTGAGATGATATGAACATTATGATTTCTAGATGAGATTTTTTTTTGTTTGTTCATATATCAAATGGCAATTTTGAGAGTCAAATTGGAATATTTTTAAATTATGCAATTCACTTTATTTTAATGTTAATGTTAATATCTAGTTGGTTATTAACAGAAAAAGAGATGAATTGAAAGTAATTTTAAATACAAAATATGAAATTGCTGTGATAAATGAGAGATACTTAACGTTTCTTATAAATTTATCAATAATTTTTGTTGATTTTCCAGGGACTCAACGATGGAAGCATTAAGTGATGGCCATACGGTGGCACCATTAATTAAAGTCGGTTACTTACACAGTAGAAGGGGAGCGAAAACTTATTTGTTTCATTTTGGTTATCAAACAAAAGATAGTGAATACCCTCAGGTAAGTGATACTTAATGAATTTTACTCTCTCCTTTTATATACTACCAGTTTCATGTTATTTTATATAAATTTCAATGTAATTTAATTCAATGTAATCACTGTTGATAATGAATTCGATAGGTAGGGGAATTTCGGTTTGGGTTATTTCATTTTTTTGTTGATTTCATTAATACCACTTGGTATTGTGTCATCAGATTTTTACCTGTAAATTATTGACCCATATTTGGGTATGAAACACAACATGGTACACAGAAGAGAATAGTATCGGTATAAAATTGAAACCAAATGGTAACGAATCATTGAAAATTGATGACATTCTGATGCTTAGTATCCATACTCTATAGTCATTGTAACCAATGTGTACTCTATTATTTAGTATGGTTTGTTGGTACCCATTAATTTTCAGCGTACGGATAACAAAACACGAATAAAAAAAAAATAAACGAAAATGAGTATACAGTGGATTCATTTGAATGCTGATTTCACGTAAAATCGGTTTGGAATATTGTCAATATATTTCCTATGCACCAGATGCATTCAATTACATGGAAAATCTGTGAATTAAAAATTGACTACGGCAAAAATATAATCGAGTGCTGTTAAAGACTATCAATTTTATGATGACTGAAACTGAATAGACTTTCATATTAATGATGGTACTTTGCATAAATCTCTTCGTTATTATTTTATTTATTTTCTTTTTTGCTGTTCAAGTTATTGCTATGCGCTATTATTACAAAGAACTTTATATCGTGTCATTTACGCGTTTACTCTTTCATTAAAGATTTCATACCAAAGTTAAAAGGAAATACAATATAACAACTAAAAATATGGAATACATCTCAATAGAATTGAATGATGGAGACAAAAGTTTCTTTTAAAGTTTGTGTTTTCCTTATCATTTTATTTATACCTGAAATTATGGTAACTACTCATTGTGGACTAAGTTGTTTATTGTTACTTGAAAATTTCGCTCCTGTTTAATGTAAAAACTAAAAACGAATGGTTTTAAAAACCGATTTTCTTTTTTACTGTTTTCGCGGTGAAAAGAATTGAAGAATAATGAATATGCCGACACCGGGAAGGAAATATTGAAAATTGAGTTTTAATGTTGATGGTTTTATGCGACACAAACAAAAGATATGAAAACGTGAGATTTTAGTTTTGGTTTTGTTTTATTCTTTGGGCTGCATAGGTAAATCGAATCCATGAGTGTCAACAATAATTTTTTTTGTTTGAAAATTTTGGTAGTTTATGATAGGAGGCAGTTGGGGTAGGTGGGAAAAAGTTTTACAAAACAGTCACAGGCAGAAACAGTTTTCACAATTGGAACAAATTTAAAGAATAAATTGTTTACTTATGTAACACTCAACCACCAGTACCAGTTATGGTATCTAGTGGATGAAAGGAATTCAACCTTTTCTTATAGAACGGAATTCCTTGTATTCCTTATATTTTTTTCTTTCCATTGTACTCGTATGAATTATTCAACCATATTTTCTTGGTACGAAGAAAGATGGATTTTCCTCTTTATTTAATTTCCATATGAGATAAATTCTTTATATGAGAAGATTCTTCATTTTGAATCATATATTCTGATGAGGAATTCGATGTATGCGAATAATTTAAGCTTTAAAGCATCAACTAATTTCAGTTTATATAAGAATTCCATTTAAGAAAATTCTAGTTGAGTTGAATATTTAACTAAACGATAGATGCGTATACTTTCCATATTAGCAGTAAAATATCTATAAAATCATTGGCTGTATTTGGATGTCATATTATGTTGTCTTGAGGAAAGAGGGAATAGTCTCGAGATTGAAGATAATATTGTAAGAAAATTTCCCATAAATTATGATGTCATTCTCTGCTCTGAATCAATGTCTCTGCAGGACACAAAATCTCTGGAATAATAAACGAGAATATAAAAAGTTTTCAATCAAAAATATTTTTAAGAAATTACTCAGCTGGTGATTTGTCTATTGCTCATAGTTTGTCTCGGTCACCAGTCTTCTGTCTTTATTATTGTTGAATATTTTGACGTGAAGAATTTGCTGCAATCAAACAAGTTTTTCTTTAAGACTGAAGCTTTTCTGAGAAAACGGATTGATAGAAAATTAAAATATTCATCGTTCTTATTCTTGTGAGCTTTTATAAATTATGCAAAGTTATAAAAATATATGATTTTTATATGAAAACATATAGATCATAAAAGATTTTCAGTTCATCTTAAATATTTTATTCAATGATTTCTTATCCATAAGAATGAAAACCCTTATGATTGTTTCGTTCAATAAATGTGATTTTCGGTAGACAGTAAGAGAGTGATGGGGATAAAATTGATATAAATATGATATTGTTCTATGAATATTTTCGTAATTGCACAAGATCTTACAAATTCATAGTTCAATAAAAGTTATAAGGAAAAAGATTTATAATGATTTGAAATGAAGAGCACGGATTTGTCATATTTATCATTGAATGATTTATGATTATAATGCATATTTTTATATATTTCCCGTTAATTTATAATAATTTCGATGTCATTTTACAGCGTCTTGGTAGTGTACGAGGTGAAGATTTACCATACATCTTTGGTTTACCGTTAGTGCAAGGTGTACCGAATTTTCCACAAAATTATTCACGTCAGGATATTGGAGTTGCTGAAGCAGTTCTCAATTTTGTAACGAATTTCTGTAAAACAGGCGATCCTAATGATCCTGGTAAACAGCAGGTATGTGTACCGTTGTAATTTTAATCAAAGTTTATCATTATTTTTTCAGTTTAATTTACCGAATAGTGTTGCATAAAATTGAATAATTTACACGATGTTGTTTATGTTAATGGTTGATTACCTTATTGGATACTTTGATAATACTTCAACTGAATATAATGAGTTTTCAATACTTTTTCCCATAAATTGATGGGGTAATTTATACAAAAGAAGAAAATCTTATTTGTTTTTTTCTTTGTTATAATTTATTCCACGTAAGAAAAATACGTAAATTTGTTTTACTTAATATTTTGTTGAAATAATAATAACTTCAACCAACTTTATGCATTTTATTAATAATACTTCAGTGAGTGTACTGTTTCTTAATTGTCTGCATCTGCACTATAAGAATTAGTGGATTCTGTGGTAGTATTCATCATAATTGAATTTTTATCGTTTTCACTAAGTTATATTAAAGTAAAACTGTAATAAGACAAAAGTGTTGAATAGAATAAGAAAGTTTTTCTTTTCAGTTAGTTTTATTATAAATATTTGATTGGCTATGAAATTTAACTTATTTTATTATATTTTCTACTTTCATATCATTAATCTCTGGTCGTTATGAAAATGTGAATGCAGCAAGCAATCGTGCATCCAGATTATGGTTCAACAAAGGAGAGAACTAGATATCGTGATATAACATGGGAAACGTATGAGACAACAACCCAACAATACTTAAGTATCAGTAAGTTGAATTTAATTTTCTTTTGCCCATAGCTCTTTAATGTTTATTGATTTTTGGTATTGTATCATTGCGATTACCTTAAATTGGCCAAATGAATTGATGACAATTTTCACTTGACTTTTATTCAAGAGTTTATGTTGCATTTAATACTCTTAGGAATTTTCTTTAAATTCTATTTATGGATAACACCTTGAATGATAAACTTCCCAATCGATTCAGTATAATCCGATTTATCAATCAATTGAATACATAAATAAACTATGAAAGTTTAAGCTCAAACAGTTTATATATAACAAGTATGTGACATTGGTAAACGTGATGAATGAATGTCACAGACTTTTACGATAAATTCAAAGTATTTAATTAGACTAATTATATGATAGGAGAATATATGATGATAATATTTTTTGTAGTTTTTTGCATTTACTTAAGAACTCTCAATTTAAATTTTTTCTCATTTTGAAGCGAATGAAATATTAGAAGCAAAAAAATAAGAGTAAAGTTTTGTACATTCTTCGAACGATGAAAATTAATTAAACTTAAATTGTGAATTTATAAGTGAAGATGATCCTTAGCGATGGTATAAAGACACCAATTTTCATCTGTTAGTATGAAACTCATTAAAATGTTTCGTTTTGCCATTCAAGACTGTATTGCTGTTAGTAAAAGAGTAGTGTAAAATTGAATGAATTCCTTCAATGAATCTCACCGTTTCCTTTGGTAAAGTGTGTAAAAAATTGTATCAAACGATGAGTTTTCATTAAAATATTTTCATATGCATATTAAGATGGTAAAAGTTTCTCATAATATCGCGTATATGACTACGGAAAAGAATCATGGATTTTTTTTTTTTGCATTTCATACCAAGCGCATCATTTTGCATTTGTTAATTAACGTGAAAATGATTTTCATTCATGGAAATAGATAACAAATGTTGTTTTTTTTTTTTCTTTTTGAAGATTGTGAAAAATTTTTGTCTTGTGAGAATTCAGTGAAACACCAACACACGTTTTGTTGTATTAAATAGAATATTATTTGGCGTGGGAACGTTAATTATGAGGTGAAAACTTCTAAGGAGCACTAAATGTCATCAACAGTTGAGTTCAAGTGAAGGAATAATTGATGCAGAAAATTTGAATATAATTCGTTGAATTTATTTTTGGCTCCGCTGCAACATTTTATCATGCAATCATAAAAGTATAATCACACATTTCATTCGAAACACGAATAAGAATGAATTAATTTTTTTCTCTATTATGGAATATTCAACTGGAAAATCAAAAGAAAAATTGCTTTTCTAATGTGTCTATGCATGTGTGTGTGATTGTGAATTATTTCCGAGTGTTAGAAATATGCATTTTATTTAATACGATCATTTAGTCACTGCCAAAATATTTTTAAAGGAATTTCCACATTAGTTTTCCTTTATTTTCCTCATTTCTATGGCGCTTTATCATTGGTATGTGTTTCTGGCGAACGAATAACTTAATTTATTATATGGGAGAGCTTTTATGTGTTTCATACAAATTATGATTTGAATTCTTTGATGTTCTTGGCCAATTTCTAATCGATTTTTGTGATAAATTTTGTTAGTTTGTTTCATTTGGATAACGATTTTTTATTACCAATGATAATGGATAATAATTTTAATTACTTGTTGGACTATCAAGAGACTTAACAAACATGATTATATTTATTATTTCGTTGGGGAAAAAATCATCATAAATGGTGTCATAGATTAGCATTGTACCATTGAACGATAAGATCAAATCTGTTGTTATTACTTTGACTTTTTTTCACAGTAATTGTGTCATTTAATTAGCTACGGATTTTTCCTCAAGTAAAAATCCCTTGTCTCTACTTATTATCTTGTGGATATTTAAAAAATAAAAAAAAAATGAAATTACCATTTTTCGATTGTCTTTAGGTGAATGAATGTACCAGTGTTGTTGGACATTAATTTACACATTTTTGGTTGCTATTCATGGTATGTCATATCTGAAAGATGATTCCATTTTTCTCTGGTTTTCTATTTCCTTTGAGTACATTTGGGTGCTTTAAAAAGATTTCTGTCACTTCGTAAGTCAAGGAAATAAGATAATAAAGATATCATGACAACTGACGACGAAAAACTTTGGCTAAATAAAAATTAATGCAATGGAAAATAACTTTTCTTAAGCTTTACGCTCTGTGTACTTGATAAGACAGTCTCTGTAGAATTATCGTAAGACGAATGAAATATTCCTGGTTTCTTTATTTTTTTTTTGTTCTTCCTCATCGTTGTTATTTTTAATATAAGAATGATTTTCTGAAATGAAGAACAACGTAATGCAAAATAAGTATAGGAGAGTATCCTTAGATTGGTTTGAAATATGGAATCTTATAATAGATAGAAAATTGAATAGGAGTGAGGTCAGGGAATATACAAAAAGAAAAGTAAAAATGAAAAATCACTCGTTGTTGTCGAACGGGAAAATTATTGGCTTGGGTACTTCATGCTGTGTGCGTTCATCATTGAATCAAGCCATGGATAAATATGTAAATATGTCATTCGACTTGTTTCAACTTCTTTTTCATTTCTTTTTCCTTTTTTTTTTGTGCTTGCCAATATTCTTCTGTTGCTTATCCTGGCTAAGTGTATAAATACCATACTGGTGCTTCATAGAACAGATGAAAGAATGAGAATAATATCATGCTGTGGCACACACTTGAATGTAATATAGAAAAAACTGACACACAAATTAATATATTATTCAAATTATCCTTTTTTTCGCTTCTTATTCTCATTTTTGATGGGCTGTCGAGACTTAAGATTTTCCCTTACAGAAGAAGGTCTCATCTTCATCTACTTTATAATCATTTAGGCTTTGGCTTATATAATGACAACAACAACAAAAAATTAAACAGTCGAAAAAAAAATTGAGGAATGAAATTTCATGTAGACACGAACATCTTTACACTAACTCTAAGAATAAAAAAGAGAAAATCTTAATTTTTCACTGACATTTGAAGGAAAATTCTGTTAGTTTATTTTTCATTTCTTGGCATAATCAAATTAGAATTGAGCCAGTGAGTTTACATTTTATTTCGAATGAAAACCAAAAGGAAAAAAAATGAATTAACTTAGGCTGTTGTATGAAGCAAATACGAAAATATTTGCATGATTTATGTTAACTTCATTATGACGGTGCCAGTAAAGTCAGTGTTTTTATTATGCTCCTTTGACATATACAGTAGCATAAAAATGCAGTATAATTTTCCAAATAGAACATTGTCAATATTTCAACCCCCAATTTACCGGAAGGACAGTATTTCTTCGTTTCTTATTTTCATATCCATTGTTGGTGTATGACAAATGAAAGAATCTGTTACATTGGTTGTTATGCTCTCAGAGAAAATTCATTTGAGTGAAACAACCCTAGGAATTATTGTTTTTCATCTGTGTTCACGATATGAATTCAAGAACTCGGAATGATCATTTCCCATGGGGGGGTGGTGAATGGAACGCAATTCAGTGGACACACGTTGACTCTTTATGCTCTATTTTCTTTATATTTGAGATAATTTTCTTTTTTTTTTCATTTTCTATCTTTAAAACAAATTCATATTCTGCGTGATGAAATGATATAAGAAACATTTTTCATTTCTCCCTTTTTTATTATATTATAATATGTATATCTGTTTTTCTTTTTTCTTATTTTTTAAGATTTTTTTTTTGTTTGTTTGTTTGTTGCCTTTTACGTTATATGGTATCTTATTATATAAGCAGTGAACCATCATCTTTTTCACTTGATCGTAAAAAGTTTTAAATGAAAAATAAACAGCCAAGAAAGTAAAAAAGAAAATATGAAACACTAGGAGAATTGAAGAAGGATGTGTCTCTTTGCAAGAGGCATCGTTAGTCTTGGTATTTATTTTATCCTACCTAAATAATAATCTGTTTGGGTTTTGGATTTCGCGTTGATTTGGTCGCCGTTGACTAACATAAAATATTTGATAAAATAAAAAAAAGAATCATTTGGGTGGCTGAAATATTGGAAAGGACCAGAAGGAGATGACTATCCATCAGATGGATGGGATTGAGTTGAGTGGAAAGGAAGAAAAATCATTTTTTTTTATATGAAAAATTGAAAATCCCATTTTGTGTTCTTCTGTGTTGGGTAAATGAAGGGTGTGGAGGTCCAAATTGTATATTAGAAATATTTTGCATTCAAAGATGGTCCACTTTTATCGAGTCCAAACATCAGGTTTTTATTCCTTTTTTTCTTGGTATACTATTTTGAGGTTGCTATACGAACCGAATGGCTTTTAAATTGTGTTTATCGTCTGATCTTAAAGTCTATTTGAGTTTTCTTTTATTTTTTTTTCTCTTTGGCATACTTGTTTGTGGTGAGTTTTGCATGTGTTTTTCCTTGGCCACAAAAGATGTGTTTTCACAGGTTTTTCCTTTTTTTTTACTGATCGGTAGGGGAGAAACTTTCATTTCATCAAATTCAATAAGGAATTTTCAATTCAAAGACTTTATTTTAGTAGATCTAAACTAATTACGGTAGTTTATGTTGTTTGTATACGAAATTGAAATATGCGAGTGCAATGATGATTGAAATATTGATGAAAGAGAAAACTAACGTTTGTTTTATCAAACACCAATGCAGTATTGAATTGCAATCAAAAGTTTTTAATTTCCTACTTCATAATGAAATTGTTTGGGAGATTTTCTGTTGCGATGCATCGCTATTTGTATTTCTTTATTGGCATTTTCACGGTGAATGGCCTCTGGTAAATTTTGTGCTTGGTCAAAAACAGTTGCATTTAAAATTTAAGTGATGCAGTGTTTTTCGTACATCGGCTTATATAGTTTTCATGGAATTTTCCATCATTGAATCGGTTTTTAAGGAATAGACAACATGTGAAAAACTCATAACATATTCCATATGTAAAAACGAAAAAACTTAACGAGAAAAATTATAAGTTTTCATTTTTGAAAACCATTATTTTCCACTGTTGCTACTGTTCTATCTTACAATAGAAAAGTGATGAAAAAACAACATTTGAATGCAGTCTATAGGGAATTACAAAAGCATAGAAGAGAAAACTATAGTGAAATGAATAAGCAACATAATGTAAAGTGATTGAGAGATCATGTAGTAAAGTTTGTTTCTATTTTGTTGTATTCTGTACTGTATTGTGGCAACTTTAACCAGAAAATGGTAAAGGATATTCCAATTTTTTGTTCTTGTTTTCGGAGTCAATGTGCTAAACTTGCCCTTTCACATAAAGCTCTCTTGAAAGCATCAACATGAAGAAAAACGGTCGATTCAAAACAAACTGAAATACAGTGGAAAAAACGAACAGAAACAACAGAGAACTGACGCTATTGAAAGTTTTTGAACACTTCTTATTGATTGTGGGATATACCTTTACCATAAACGAAGTTTTCACTATACTGACGGGTAACAGTGTTTTGTTGTTTATATTCACATTACTTGCAATTTTTTATTTTTTATTTGGCTTGTAGTCCTGTGGCATCCCTTCAGGGTAAATCGAATTCAACCAATATGGACACTTAAATAAGCACCCACTTGAAACCATCGACATAAGATAAACATCTCTTTCATTTCCACTCAATGTATGGCCCAGTTTTCTGTTTTTTTTTTCCTCATTTCTACCTTGTTTTGTATCCAGGTGAAAATACATTGGTTGGATGAGTTTTCTTTTTTTTTTTTCGCTTTCAACCAAATAACTGGCCAATCGATCAATGCGCTTTGTACAAGAATGAATATAAGAAAAAAATATTTTCTTTTTAAGCTGTTTAACCTTATCCATCTGTAAAATGTTGTTTATTCTTTCCTTTTCGGTGTATAGAATAAAGGAAAAAGTACACAAATTTACTTTTATTTCCTTTTAAAACATTTTCTCGGCGGCTATTTTATTTTTCTAAAATTGTGGATGTAAACAATGAAAAAAAAATGGAAGGAAAATTCGTTGATTGGTCATATACACAGATACACAAATTAAAATTTTCATCAAGTGAAATTCATTGGTAAACAAGGTGAGAAAATATTCACCTTTTACGGGTGTGAAAAGAATGTTGAAATTGGTTGTAGGTACTTTAAGACTTGCGGCTATTTCTGTATTAGACATTTAATATTATCTCTGAACGGATTAATTAGTTTGGTTGTTGAACGCTACGTTGATGTTTTACTATAAAATTTGTTTTGAATTAATGGAAGAAAATAGTTTTTTTTTAAATTTTCATTCAATCGTCAGTTTAAAATGGCCATAAATTGAGAGAATCTTAACGCAACGTGTTAAATTAAAATATCTCAGTTATACACTAGACAATTCAATTGCTTCAGGCAACACATTAGGATTTAACAATCCTCCCAAACTCTTCGTATCCTCGTAAAAGTTTTCCAGTAAAAAAACTCAAGAAAATAAAAAACATCGAAATGAACCGAAAAAACAAACTAAATGGGAGTGTGAATCCTTTCACTTCAGTTGATTTCAATGGCACTGAGATACTTTCCAATACACAAAATAGTGAATATGAGAAAATGAAAAGATAAACCATTTTCCACGAACATATTTCTCTTATCCAAATGAATGAGTTGAATATATTTTTTTATAATCTTTTCGGTTTTCCGTGTTAGATAAATGCATTTTTTCTTTCATTTTCATTGAATGTATATGTTTATTAAAACACACGGTATAGTGTTAAACCATTGAATCATCTCTCATTCTCCAGCAAATGAAAGAATATCATGTAAAGGAAAAAAAGAAGCCCATTCACACACTAAAGTATTAGATTGCATCCAATTTTCGCACTGAATGAAAATCCCCAGTTGAATTGAAAATAAACGGACACACAAACGTAGAAAGAATTGAATGAAATAAAAAGAATAGCGAACTTAAATGGTGAAAACGGTTCCTTTGGTGGCTCATAAATCTTTTTAGCCTTATTTTTACTCCATACTAGAGTGTATAAAAGTTCCTTCTATACAATGGCTTTTTCTCGCTACTTTGTTTTTTTTTTTTTGCTTCCCATCTTTCTTTTGCCAATGGCATATCCGAATGCGTCGTATCTTCTTAACTTTCAACAGCCAAATACAATAGAGAGCCGCCGTTTGCAATTTCTATATATAAGTAATACTATTTTGTGTGCAATAAATTCAAAAATTAATTTACAATTCATTCATTTAAGTGTTCTTTGTTCCATATAACAGTGGCCAAAAGAGTGGGACTCTTGTAGGATAAAGTAGAAAGAGAAATTCCATATTACATAGAATAAGAAAAAAGCGGAAACTTTGGGGGTTTAGGTGGGCGTTAAGTTTAAGTATTTGACTTGAGGGCGCCGTTGATTCCTTATCCTAGAGAATTTTTTTTCTATTGTATGCAACATTTAACTCCATGTGGTGCTATTTAATTCTTTAGCTATAGTGTATTGGTTGTGTGAACTCAACTCTTATTATTATCCATGAATGTTGTGGCGGTCATCTAAAAAATGAAGGAAATGAATAAACGCTGGTATTTCTTCTCTATCAAGTTGTAATATATACGAGTGATGCAGTGAAATTAAATTTTTTTTATTTTATAAAGCGTAGAGTGTAATAACTTTCTTAAGACTATTGCCATAATCTATATAGAGCCGATGATGGTAATTCCATCTTAAAGGATTTAAAAATTTTTTATTATTTCTCTTATAACGGAGAGTTTTAATCGTAGTCCATTTGGTCAGTAGAATGGATATTCTTTTCGGAAGAAAGTGCTTGAAGACAATACGTTTGTTTAAAATTGTGCATTGTCTTGGTTATGTATAATCGTCACAGCTATTCAGTGTTATTAAAAATATTGTGGAAGATTCATTACAAAATGTGTTTCTTTTTTTAGTTATGAAATTGTGGTGCAATAGTTGATTATAAATTTTGTTACCATAGTGAATTATCCTCAAGATCCAAAACAAGAAGAAAATTAATTTTAAAATGAAATCTTTATCTTGTCTTCATTAATTTTATAAGAAAACACAGAACACAACAGAATTTATCAAAAGATTCATTGAGTACATTTTAGATTTAATGTTGAGCTTTTAGACAATAGATTTTCTAAAGTGTGTTGTATGTGTTTGCCTATAAATTAATTGTAAGATATAAAAAAACCGTCTGGTATCTGTTTAGAATTTTGAAATAACGTAACAGATGTAACAAGAAAGAGATTCATGTGTATTCATTCTTCCTGGGTTTTCTTGTTTAACAAAAGAAGATTTTCGTAAAATCCCATAATAACTTGGTCAACAATTACACTGTGTTATGAACAATAACCTGTGTGTGGCTGTGTATCTCCATTTAACAACTCATAATATTGTTTTTAATTAAACGTATGGATTTATATGGATTAAGGTTAATTAGAAACTTTCTTAAGTAGTTTAATTAATCGTTCATTATCCTCTAGACTGAAGAGGTATTTTCTGTGGAGTAATAAAAAAATGAATGGGAATATGAGTTTTCTATCAAAAAAGTTTTCATTTAAAATGAAATGGTCAAGAGTTAATTGAATCTAATTGTAGTTTTTGTATGAACATTAAGAGTGAATTTATAGATAATTAAAAGTAATTATTATTTTATTTTATATAATTCTCATTGTTTTCTAGTTACAAGTACAATATTAAACTTTATCTTTATGTGTTTCTATTTGTAGCATTAAAACCAAAGATGAAAAGTCATTACCGAGGTCATAAAATTGCTGTTTGGTTAAATTTAATACCGCAATTGCATCGTCCTGGTGATCCAGATGTATCGATGCGGCATCATCATTTTCGTGAACGTGAACCAGAATATTATGCTGGTATGTTATTTAATGTTTATTTTATAATGATTTATTACTGAAACTGAAATATTTTATTCATTATTGAATTTGGTAAAATTGAAAACATATTCAATCGATATTGAATACTGACAGATATAAATTATCTGGCATATCTATTAATGATTTTCAATTATACTGAATTGATGAGATCTGTAACTGATATCAATTTTCTTTATTTTATTTTCTTTTCTCTTTCGGTTGTTGCAATTGATGGTTGTATCCTTGGTGAATGTTATGGCTTGGGGCCTATATCTTATCGGCTTAATCTATTTGGATTGGCTTGGCAATTTATCGGAATATACAGGAAGCGTTCGTGCTGAATCATTTACACGTCCAAAGCAAATTTATCAAAATGGTATTATAAATAACGTCCAGGAGTCTAGACAAGAGCCATATGGACCAGAATGTACATCAGATCCAACATTTGGTGAGGCACTACAAGATACTGAAGAGCCCTTGAATTCAGATGATGATGAAATTGATGAAGACGAATTACTTGATCGTCTAGCCACACGGCATTTCTACAGGTATTTATGTTATTCCGTAGCGGTTTTCTTTTTTCACTTGTAAACTATATGAGAAGTTTTTATTTTTGGTATAACTTTATTTGGAATCAACAGTCTCTGTAAGTGTAGGCCATTAAAGTGAGGTCAAAAATTTAATGGCCAATGCTTGAAGGAAATATGTGTACTAGAGATGGGTCAAGAAGTATAAAGATTTTCATAACTTTTATTTTTGTTTCTCCAATCGCGTCTTAGTCAAGAAAAAGTCAAAAGTCACTTTAAGACAGAACAACATTTAAAGTTCACTTTCTAAAATGATTTATCGTTTGTATGTTAAAGTTGCCACATTGAGTTTTCTTTCACTTCGGGGAGTTCAGTGGTGTTGTTTTGGACGAACATATTTTGATTAAACAACCGATTGATTTAAATGAATTATTTATTTGATGAATTAATACAGTTTTATAGTTGTTTAAATATTCTCAATAGATTAAAATTCTTTGAATAAACTTTGTTTCAATTAAATGTGAAAAACCTTCAGGGGTGGTGTGGGTAATATTATTGAACTGAAAATTTCATATGAAATTTTAATGAATTTTATGATTTTCATGAGGGAAATATGGATTCGTTGCCTCAATAAGCTTAAAAGGTAACTACAGCTAATAATTGACTTTTTTATTTTATTGAATTTTGTACAGTTATACGGCTGCATTGGGTGTAACAGTGGGCGTTGGCTGTTTACTACTCATCCTAAATATATTAATATTTGCTGGTATTTATTATACAAGAGATAAATCTCGTAGGAAATCAGAGAATGATTCACAACCGGCAAGCAATAACAGTTTAAATTCTGAAATTGGTACACCAATTGATGGTAAGTAATTACATTTTGATGTATTATATAGATTTTCTGGAATAGTGAAAAGCTTTCTGTTTCTGTTGTGTATATTTGAACCGAGAATAAAATTCAATTAGTTTTGGGTTTAGTTGTTCGCAACCATAAAGGTGAAATAGAAATATTGATTCAATAATCTCGTAATAACATAGTAAATTAACAGTTGGATGCTTTATAAAATGATAATTAATCATAAAAGTATGTCCCATTTATTGAATTTTTGTGATTTTAATAATGCAATTCTTTACAGTTGACATCCCCCTAACATCACGACCAGATAGTTGTACATCACCAAATAAGAAGGATCAAATGGATCCACCGCCATCATACAATACATTACAGCGGAGTCCATGTTCACATCGAGATGATTTACATTCACAGCATCACAATAATTTCAATAAGCAACAAGTATGTATTAGAATCATATTCCATATTCTATGCGTGTATGGTTTATGTATTAATATTGCAACCGTATGATATCGGTTTTTATTTAAAAAAACATAATGAGAACTGAATTCATGCAGATGTAATGCTATCTAATTAATTTATTTACCATTGAACTATTTAATTAAAAAATTACTACAGTAAATGATATTAAATTAATCAGAAACTCTCAGTTCAACAGATCATTTTCAATAAAAAAAAAAAAAAGAATTTCAATTTAAATTAAATTAAAAAAGGAATGGAATAAAAACACGGATTAATTGAATACAAATTTAATAAATCAATCAACTGTGAATTGGAATGAAAAATATAAATTTTAATTTGTTTATTATTCAGTTCATAATATGAGATGGATATGATATGGTCCAGTCTCTTCTATCTGTTGATAATAAATACAATTTTATTTTTATTTTATTTTGTATAGTCCCATCATCATCATCATCATCATCGTCATCATTCTCAAACGGGTCTACAAATGAATACGTTACCGCATCAACCAAAGACTGGACTAAGTTTATCAACGATTGAGACAAATGCATACCTGACTAATTGTTCAACGTTACCGCATCATTCATCGCAAACAATGAATCGTAATATACCATATACGGTACCGCCACCAATGCCACCATTAAGAACATCTAGTAATCCATCACCGCAACCATTGCCAAATGTGTGTGTCGGTGATATTGAAATGAGTACACCCCAACAGACTGATTTACTACTTCATAATAATCAATTGATGATGAAACATCATCATCATCAGCAATCGTTATCACCGAATCAACAACAACAGCAACATCCACAGCCAATTTTACATAATAGTGGTAATAGTAATTCAAGTGGTACGTCAACACTTAAGAAACGTGTTCAAATACAAGAGATCACTGTATAGCATCGGTATAGCACAGCTGAAGAAGCTGTGTGAGATTCATAATTATTACATACTTGATGCGAATTATAATGGAACTTTTGTTTTTAATAACTTGAACCAGAAAAAAATAGAGAAGAATCCGAGTAAAGAGAAAGTTTTTCTAATGATAAACAAACAATATTCGTTTGTAATTGAAATGAGTGTGGAAAAAGTATAAAAGGATTTGATGAAAATTAATTACATGATTTTATGTGTGCTGGTGAATTGAAACAGAGAAAGTGAGGAGAGAGCGAATGTATTGTTCCACTGTGTAGGTGTAAACCAATTAATCAACGAATTAAAAATTATCTAAATGGAAACTTTAATTTTAACAATTGACGGTAAATCATTTGATGGAATTGTTACTTAAATGGTCTAATTAACGGTAAAGGCCACTAAAGTTATTTAACAAAGTAATCCTGTTTTGTTTTTCTGTTTGGTTTCTTGTAAATATTTAAACTGATGGTAAATGATTTTTTAACTATTTAAGTAGAAAACAAAAAGTTGTAATGGAACTGATTTAAGTGTAAGAGTTTAAGTAATATTTTTAGAAGAAAAAAGGGCAAAGATCTTAAAGTTATACTTTTAACATTTAATTGTTATGACATTTTCTTTCACAATTCTCAAGTTAATTGCCTTATTACTGAAGCATAAAATCATATTACTTTGTTGTAAACAAAACAATGTAACTAGAAACTCATTGAGAAATCAAATATCTCCATTTTTATTGATTTTTACTTTAACGTATAACCGGAGTTCAGAGAATCGGTTTTGTTTCAATTCGCGAAACAAAAGACACATAATCAGTTCAATTATTATAGTAAAGAACATTTAAAATTCTTATAGTTAAATGCAACGCGTTATGTGCAACATATAGTAGTTAGAATTACATGATTGTTTCAATTGTAATGATATGTAAACTTGTTAGTTTTGTATAGAAAACGAGTTATGTACTTATTAAGTTTTAAGTTCTCTATCATTTAGTTAAAATACGTACCAAAGACGATGTATGTGGGCGAAATAGAGTAAAATGTTTATATTTTAATGTGAAAATTCACTCTGGTGTGAGGGTGTAATAATGAAATTATCTACTTTAAATTCATAAAATGTTTATATAGGAAATTTTTGAATGATACAACTACATTGTTAATGTTCGATTAGCATAGTAAATTAGCGTAAATAACTAAAGGGATATTATGTGAAAAAAAAAAATAAAATTTAATGATCATGCATACAAATTCTTATAATAGTTGTATTATGTAAAAACAAATTGTATTATGCATTTCATAATGTTCTATCTATTCAATGCATAATAATCGGAATCATAAAACATAATAGAGTCAGTTTAATTAGGTTTAAACAATTTAAAAATGAAAAAAAATATTGAATATCATTAACTAATAAGATTTAAGAATCCGTAATTATAGTTGTATAAGTAAATCTAAAGTCTAAGTAGATGTTAAGACAGTGTAAAGATAAAACCAAAAAAGAATTAATCTAATTATAATACCAATTGTGGAAAAGGAATTTTCAATGAAAATATAACAGAAAATTTATAATAATCAAATTGATAATTGGTGTTTCTATTCATCTTTGTATTTGATACTTTAGGAAAATTCTCTGATGTAAAGTTGATAAATTTTCAGTTTTTGGGAAAAATTTGGAAAGAAATTTTGGTTTTCAAATTGGAAAAATTTGCCTGCTAAAGTTATGGTCGCCTGTTCCAATTCCTCGGAAAAATTTGAAAAATTTTCAGATTTTTCAAATTGGATTAATATGCCTGCTGAAGTTATGGTCGCCTGTTCCAAATCTGAAGAAAAAATCGAAATTTTTCCAGATTCTTAAAGAAATCTCGAAAAATTTGGTCGATTTGGAATAGGCAAACATACTAACAGGAGGTTAATTTTCTGAAATCCCTGTGACGTCACAAAAGAAAAAAAGTGCCAAAATGAAACTTTTGATTTTTTGAAAAGTTTCACTTTTTTAACCCCTGAAAGTATGTAATGAGAAAGAAAATTGTTATTCAATTTAATTTTTATTCAGCTTCTTTTATTCAACTAAATCGATAAAACTGATAAGATTAATGAATTTCTTGCTAACTAACAATACCTTAATAGAATCAAGAATCATTCAATAAAAAAGGATTTAATCAATTTAGATCCAATTAAGAAACATTAAAAAAAGAGAAAAGAAATGATCGAATTTAATGGAAAACGGAAAAGAATTTCATCAAATAATTGAAACCCTTTTTTCTCACTGCTGCGTTCATGTTGTATTATAAAATTTCAGTATCCGTTGTGCCTGGGAAAGTTTTCCTCATGACAATGGAGAAAAAATTATATTAAATTTGCGGGTAATCAACACGCAATGCTGATTACGAAACAATACAATTATATTGTTATCAATGATCCAAAAACTGAAGCTGCTGTTCTTCTAAATGAGGGAGAAAACTTTTCATCCGGTCCACCATCCAGTAATAATTGAAAAGACACAATATAGCCGTTGTATTTCTGAAAAGAAAAAAAATGAAATCATAAAAAACATTGTCAGATAAACTGAAATAAGATAACAGAGCTAAAAGGAAATGAGGAAAAAAGAAATATTCAATAGCCAGTTCATATTAAAGGAAAACTTAATCCATTGCTTTGATATAAAACACAAGTTGAAATCGTAAAATATGTAAATTAAATGAAACAGAGAATAAAAATTCATAGAATTCCATGTTCAAGTGTATTGCCAAACATAAAATGCGGTTAAATTGAGACGTTTCCTAAGGCGCTCCCATTCACATAATTAAGATATCTAAAACCGCATTAGAAACGGATCACAATCAAAGGATTTTAAATTAGAATTAATGGTGAACATAAACTGACCGAATAGAAAAACGAACAAAAACATCATCTCTTTTGAGTAAAAGTATGTCAAACATTCATAAAAACTCTGATTTAATTGAGAGAATAATTACAGTTTTCATTCCCCCCACTCTTGGAGACCTTATGTTTGAATAAAACATAATAAAACAACATAAAATTAATTTGAAACGACCATAACTCTTTATAATACCGATGGAATATGATTAAAACAATGATCTTCAGTTTATCCAATATGTAATTACTTAACATGATTTTAATTGAATTTTCTAATATGCAAAAGAAATGCGTGTCCCTCATTCACCTTTCATTTCTTCTAACACCGTACCGGCCTTAATTGAACATTCATTTTGATTTAATGTCAACCAACAGTGTTAAACATCATAACAATTTAAGAACAATTAAATTTAATTGCATCCAAAGACAATATGCTTTCTTGTATAAGAACTTATCATTTTAACAAAATTCACACAACATGAAATAACAATTTTGTTTTTATTTGAATTGAAAGAATCTCAAAACCTTAATAATGTTAAACAATTTTTATGTTAATGAAATGTGATGAAAATTCAAACATCTTTAAGTGACTCTACTTAGAAATGTGATTTTGATAAGACAACACGATAGAGAATGAGCAATGGTATAGAACATTACACCTTACTAAGAACTGAACGTGAGTTTTAAAGGTGCCATTAATCCGACCTTTTTATGATCCACTTTATCATAATTTACATGGACACTCTCACCTCCACTCACTTATTCTTTCGAAAAAAGGAAGAAAAATACACGAAACTAGAAAAATGGAAATAACGCAAAAGATTTAGGGGAACAGATTAAGAATTCTTATGTAACTCAACAGTCCTGCTATACTGTTGAGTCATAGCCAAAGACATTGTATGTATCATCTATCTAACTCACACCTTACAGAAGGGACTTTACACTCAAACGTGTTACACAATGGCAAAAGTTTTTTTTTTCGTTTTCTTCTTGTGCTTCACTCTTATGAATTTTTAAATTCATTTACTCAATGAAAAATGTTTACATTAAAAATCTGAATCCTTTCATTATACCGTGTACTTGTCCGTATGCTTAAAACAGTTCTTCTCTATTTCATTTTGCTACCAAACGATCCATATATGGTAGCAATTGGTATGAGAGTTAAGAGTAACAAGAACGAAAAAAAAAACACAAAATTATTACTGATGTAATCACAATGTTGTAAACAGAAAATGAATATGAATTTTCATACATTTTATAGTTTTTAATATACTCAACTGATTTTATATCTAACACAAGTAAAATGAATGGCACAATGATAAAGTAGAATGATATGAAGAAAAACAAAAAAAAAAAAGAAGAAAGTAAGAAAAAAATAAAGAAAAAGACATGAAAATTGTAACACAATCTCATCGCCAGATGATATGTTTGTTCATCCATTGTTGGTACATAATGCTATGGATATGAAATCACTTTAAATATGAAGAAAATGATGGTGTGTAAAAGTGGAACTCTAACACCTCATCACAAAGAATTTTCCTATTCAAGAAGTTATCGTATGCGTTTTACTGGGGATGGTGCAACTACTTGTATACCAAACAATGAATTTTATGGAATAGAGACATCCACAATTTTATAAGAGTGCAAAAAATTATGAATATGATCCACTTAACATGTAAACAGATTATGTTGAATGAAGAAAAAACACCGTTAAATCTTAATTTAAAATTTTCCAACCATTGAATATGATAAAATTCAATAGTTGATGATGGTATACTTAACGATACACGTTTATACTGCTAAGAAACGGTGTTAAGATGTGACGTTGAAAAAAAAAACTTTCTCACTTCGAAGTCTTCTGATTGTTTGATGATGTCGTAAACTTTTTATTGAAAATTTTTACTTTTATTCATTTTCTTTCAAAATAAAAATTTTAATATTTTAAAATAGAAAAATTTAATAAAATATTAATAGGAATTCTAACATTTGAAATGATCAGTTAAGATGATTTTTGGGTATTCTTTTGAATGAAACACATTTTATGATTCTAATTGAAATGACGCATTATAAAAAAATGAAATTGTTTTTGTATCTTGTCCGGTTACCGTAGCAATTGAAAATTGAAGAAAATTTCGTTTTACAGTTAAGAAAATTTCGTCCGAATTTGGGTAAAGTTCGTAAAATGTCAGCTCAATCAATGAGGCATTTTCTTAAATTCCATATCAATAGAAAAATGAGTTATTTCTTTACCAATTTTCAAATTCTGCAGAAGCGATGCGAACTTTTGTTTGGCAGTAAAATTAAAAGTTTCTCTTGAAACCAAAGGAAGAAAAATGTTTGTTTGCCCAACAAAATTTCATGAATTATTTTCCGAATTATGACGATACTAAAATACCTGAAGTAACTCTTTTTCCAGCAATCAAATGGTATTTCGATAGAATCAACATTTATTTGAATTCAAATATTGTGACAATGGCATTAACTTGAATTTTCCGCGTTCCATTGAATAAAATTGAAGAATATGTCATTTATCCAGACAACAAAAAACCCAAATTGATTCAAAATAAAATGGAAATTAAGAGAAAAAACCATGTGCAATTAAATAAGTTCAAAGTGACACACTAAAACTAATCAATAATTGGCATAGATGTATAGAACTAAAACCGAATTTCTAATTTTACTACAACAGTTTTAGCAATTAAACCAAATGCCAGTTGTTTAATCGATTTTATATTCAATTGTGTTTTTCATGCGACAGTAATTTTATATTACAGAATCCATTCAACCAAATACAATGGTTCATCATCCCATCTATGATTATTCGATTCACATTGTAAAAGACATTGAACTGGTTGCCTAATTAAAATTATAAGCCAAACAACGTTAGTCACCATTACATAAAAAACATTTCCGATAAAAGCAATTCAAATAACAAAAAATTTCTTCTAAATCATCATTTTCAATTTTGCACAGCTTCAAAATCAGAGATTTTTTACCAAACGAGGATCAAATCATTTAACAGTAAAAGCAAAAAGAAAACATTAAAATTCATTCTAAATGGAAAACTCAAATATTCAGCAAAACTTTAATGGCCGATGAATAGAAAAAAATTATTCGAAATAACATTGAAGTTTGGAAATGGTTTTGAATTTAAATTGATTTCATTTGGCTCGTTTTTTATTCCCATCAATATTCGGCCTTTCAATGTTTAAAATTCTCCAATTTTTTTAGACCAAGCAAATGTTTGCCAAAGAAATATTGAAGATCAATTACAATCCAAAAAGAGAATTCGGCAATTTTAAAATAAAAATTTTAATTCATCAATTGATATAGCCAGAGAGTACTTGAAAAGGGGTGATTAAGCAAACACAGCATTAAAGGGAGTACCCATTTATGCTCCACTCGTTTATTGAACATTGAAACAAAATTGGAACAGAAAATTTTCCTCAAAAAAAGTGAAATTCATCTCAATTACCCATTGGTGGTGTGCGATGATTGCTCACCCAATCTGTAATCTAATCAGCCCGACGACTGTTGACAAAAATAATTTTGATCTACTTATTTGTTTTACTTGAATTGTTAAACAGATGAAGAATATTGTGCCTATACCGAAGGCTAAACGCGTCACTGTAATTCAAACATCAAACTTGGATGATTGAATATCGGATTAATGGATGATAATTTCAACTGAACAAATTGAATTTTTGTTTTTTTTTTTTCTTCGGTTTTGCTTCCGTTACTATTTCCCGCTTGCAAATTGAACTCAATGGATACCCATAAATTCCAATATTTAAATGAATATTTAATTCATTTGCTTATACAATTGAAAATGGATGATGGTGTATTCATCTCGTACCGACAATCAAATTGAATAACAGGAGACATTATACGATTTTTTGTCATGGCATAATTTTTACCTCCATTTGATATAATTGTGGTGTAATGGAATCAATTAACGCAACGATATTATATTCTCTGATTTTTGTTTAATCGTAAACGGAAAATTTTTACAACGCATTTTATTCAAAAAACTTGAGGAATTTTTTTCTCATGTTCATAATGAGTGGCAAAGTATGAACAAAAAAAAAAAATAATAACACATAACGATTATTTGAAATATGGTTTAATGATTGCCAAGCATGCACATCATTTTTTGGGGATATTATTCAATGTACCAGATGTGAATGTATTCAAAGGAGTGGGTACGAAGCAACAGGAATCATGAAATTGATGGTTAATTGCCAACGGTTTTCTTCTTATTTTGGATAAATTTAGATGAAAATTATGCATGTCACAGAGGAAATACCAGAAAATTGTTAATTACTTTTTAATTAACACCGTTGGTGTCATGAAACCACATTGAATGTACACCAAACTACCTTTTGAAACCGTGTGAAAGGAATGCCATAATTAAATGTAAAATTTTTTTACGGTAATAACACTTGAATGGTTGACAGAAAAGTGATTGGACCCAAATGATAAAACTGGTACAATAGTTGATAGTCCATTGTACAATATCGTGAAATGAATTAAAAACATAATGTTCAACACTCATTGGTACACTTGTTTTTCCACCACCGAATAAGAGGAAAATACTTTTCACAGTTGTTTATGTTCATTGTAAAACACATAAATTTTATTATACAACACATTAACGCTGTGAAAGTATTAATAAATTTATTATTAAGATGTAAAATTATGTTTACCATTCGTTGGAAAATGATTCAAAATTTTCTTCATACTAAAATTACTTAGTCAAACTATTATGGAAATGGAAGAAATTTTATAAAAGTTTCCAGTACACATACACATCATTAAGGATTTTAATTTTGAAACTAAAACTTTATGTAAATTATTATGTTTCAATAAGTGATTTATATGCAATAAAAGATCAAACTTAATTAAGAATTTAAATAAATAAAATTGTTCATTTTACATAGGAGTTTATGAAAACATTTATTACTTATCAATATGGAATTAACAACTATCCACACAGCAATGATAATTAAGAATTCATTTGTACATTTTGAATAACCAGAATGTATTTCATTCACTCGAATTAATAATTTGGAGCCTAAATCCCAATAGGAATAACTACTAGTCTAACCTGGCTCAATAATGTAAATTTGATTATTGATTGTTATGGCTTAAGTTAAGTGTTAAGTGGGATTCAAATAAAACTAAATGCTGAACTCAAAAATGTGGAAATTAAAGGAAAATCGCCTCGATATCTCTCGGAAGAATGGATTCAATTGAATTCAAATTTCAATTTTATAGTCGATAGTAATGTTTATGTTTAATAAATATTATGGTCTGTTCTATTCCACAACATTCAGATATCATTAAAACATTTCCATTTATCCGTTACATAAATTACACTGAATAATAAATTTTATTGGATGAATAATTTTTAATGTGAATTGTCTATTATCAATTCTATAATGTGAATTTTAATGTGAATTGTCTATAATATTCAACAACAGCAGAAAAAAAAAACTTTATCATCTCTGTACGTTATTTATTATACATGATTTGATAATGAATATAAGCAACACCATATCATCTAAAAACAAAAATTATGCCATTAACAGTAAAACCAATTACGTACGTTTGAACATTTACCAAAAATTTCTGATTGAATCATATCAGTCTGGTTGGTAATGTATTTTCCATATACAGAACCACCATAATTGGGAAAATTTTTCATTAATAAATTACCCGAATAAATGTGCTAAACCGAAAACAATTTGAAATGAAATCCAATACCAGAGCTGTGTGTGTATGTTTTGAATTAAAATAATTTATATATTTCCTTCATTTCATGTACATTTAACACAGTAATTCTTCAATTGTTCGCGTATTTTAAATCAAATAATGTTAAAAAAAAATGTCCATCTAATTTTCAATGCAATGAATTTCTAGGGAATTTATCAGTTGCCTAATACCCAACCATAACTAAATGTCGATGTCATACGATTAATCCAATCCATGTGACGTGGTACATATTCATAGAGTACCACATTTGATACACCACATCCCCAACCATGTGATACAGTACCAATGAGTTGGCGTTGATTACCAACAATAACCACAAGTGGACCCCCAGAGTCACCAGGACACGGTTGCACAATACCCCTTGTGCACACTTTCGCATCACCAAAATATCCTTTTTGGTATCCTTGGCATACAATTGAATCCTCTAATTCTGGATAACCATAACGTAAATCGGTTGGCGGAATCCCCATGGAATGCTAAAAATTCCAAATAGAAAAAAAAAAAACAAAAACCCAAAATTGAGTAAAACAAAAAGAAACGAGTTATTCAAATTGAAACCATAACGAATTTTGATTAGTCAAGTGCCAGATAGCTAAAGAAATATAGTAGAGAACTCAATATCAATTGAATCATATCCATTGACATGAATATTCTAAATTCAAAGAGAAAAAAGAAGAAAATAACTAACTAGAGAGATTGATATTTACATAATCCGTTGAACCCCAACCAGAAACCATAACACGATCATTTGTTTTGAGTGTTGGTGCACCTGAATATAACGGTATCGGTTGTACCATATCGTTAAATGGTATTGCAGTACTCGTTTGTATTAAACTAATATCAAATCCAAACATTGGTGCCGGTATATTCGATGGATGATTTACAATACGTGTAATCGATAAATGCATACCACCTGAACGTAAATCATTTGATCCAATATGTAATTTGATTTGATTTACATTTGGCATTGGTGTAAAACAGTGTGCCGCCGATATAACCCAATAACTGGTAAGAATAGCGCCGCCACAAAAATGTTGACCGTCCATTTGAAAACCGCATTGATATGGAAATTCACCTTGGACACCAACATAACCATTGATGACACGTGTTGTATGTATCGTTTTATTAATTGGTAATTCGTTTGATACCAATTTAAGTGTTGTATACCAACTAACTGGCGGCGGTATATGTTTTGTCAATGCAATCTCTGTCGTGTTATAAGAAAATTCAGATGAGAAAAACTTTTATTATTTTCATTTCAAACAAAAAATGATTAAATGTATTTAGGGAAATATCCTACCCGGTTCACTAGTATTTCCTTGTGCCAATGACACAGAAACGATGGCTAAAAGACACGCGATCTTCATTAAACACTTCATGGTGTATTAACTAATTTAAAATACCAACTAATTTTCAATTGGCCTAATTGCTGAGCTTTTATACACGGTTAGCACGAGTATACGGAGAACCAGTAGAATCGTCACCATATCAAAATTAACTTGATGAATTATTAGTCGCTTGATAAAAACTGGTTCACTGTGATTTTATGTAAATTTGAACTAATTTCCGAGTGTTGGACGTTACAACCGAAAAAACTTCTCATTTAGAAATGTAATACACACGCTTTTAAGCACATTAAACATTAAATTTAATATTGAAATAACATAAAATGTAAACGACTTCTTTATTATTTCTATTCATTTCATTTTTACCAAAGTTAGAAATTTTATGTTTGCTAATCGTTTTCAAGATAAAGACGGCAGACAAACACACACTTTTTTGGCAAATGTTAAGGTAAAAGAATCATAAAAGTGAAACGATTAGAATTTAAATGTCGAAATGTTAGGAAATATAAAGTGAATAAAGTCAGACCATATTCTGTCAGTTAACATGAACATCAGTATCAGCAATATGATTCTTTTATTTCGTTTTCAATTTCTCGTATTATTTTCTTTTCTTTCGTTTTGGATGGTAAAATGATTTTGCTACCATTTATATGGTTTCACTACAATAAATTATTCATAAATTTCAATCTAAATTTGATGCTTTTCATCTCCATTACGTCAGGTCCAATGAGAATAGAAATGATTGGGAAAAATAAAAGTACCAAAAACGACGAATGATGTGAAAGAACCATTTCCATTTATAAAGAATGAGAGAACCGAAGCAAATTTAGCATCTAATTGAGCATCTCATATGAGTATGAACTGTGAAAGATAAGAAATGAATGGTTGTATGTCGTCTACCTATGGATTCAACTGACAAGTTCCAGATTCCATTCAACTTCAGAAAATTTTCAAAATATACGAATTGATAGCATTCACCTTTGTATTCCATAGAAAACTTTATTATTCTTTCCTTGACTTTCTGTTTTTTTTTCATTATCCCATCACTAAAGAAAGTCAATTGAAATCAAGAGAAAAAGGAATACACACTCACACATCCATGAAATTTCTCGTGAAAAAAGAAGTTTTCAATTTCCATATGGTAACTACCCGTTCCTATCACATATCTGTGGCACATACGAATTTTTATTAATATGATACCCAGAATGGTATCAATGCTCTTTCTGTATGATATGTGGTATATAAAGAAACCGCATCCGTTTTGTTTAATGATCATTGGCAGTGGAAAACCAAGACGATACTTAAATGAAAATCATATAGAAAAATGAATATTTTATGAAATATAAGAAGAAGAATAACGATAAGAGTTTTTCAACCACCACAAAACGATACCATTCACTGTTATCAATTCTAATTCAATGGCTGATAACATTCATTCAATTTGATGTGCCTACATATGGAGCTGTTGATGGGCCTCCCTTAAGTAATTCTCATTATGATGTGTATAACATCAGCCACTCATCGAATTCATGATTAAATTTAAGTGAAATGAACAACATTTATAACAGAATTTATTCATGGGGTGTTATTCCAGTGTCTTATACCAAAACGGTTTGTGTATCACGAAACAGACAGGTTTTTCCCATTTAACTTAGTATTTCGACTTTAAATGAATTTTCATGAAAGTTCTGAATCATTTATCTTAATAAACGAATTTGTATTTTTGGTTTTTCTTTCCTTACGTTTGATGAATCCAGTTTATTAACAGTAAATTAAATTCATTTTATTTTTAATCGAACGTATTCAGTACTAAATGATTTATGTTTATTTATATTATCACATTATGTTCAATTGGTTTAAATTCGTATGTAGGTTGAGTATGTGTATGGTTTTTTATATTTAAAAACATCAATGCTCCTAAGAAAAACATTTCTAACTCGTGACAGTCAAAAAGTTTTCATGCTATTAAAACCATAGAAAATTCAATGGAAAAGGTAAGTGGAAGTGAAAACCACATAAATATTTAACTACAACTTATTGAATCATTGAATTTTCTATTTCCTCCTACGCTGTTGTCTATGTATATTTAAATGATTTATACACATAATAACCCCACAAGAGCATAAAACATTATGTGTTGATACAAAGCATTTGGATTATATAACATAACTCATCATTGCCTTTGATGAGCCATTGTTTGTGGTTATCATATTGTTTGTTAACCACACAAGTAGTTAATCATCACAAATTTAGCAGCAAAATTATTTCATTTTATAGCCCAAAAATTAATTATAATTGAAAATATACTAAAGTAATTGTCTTGAAGAAAATCAATTTAAATTTCCATGAAATCTGTCTCACTTTAACGCTACAAGGTTATTATGATGATTCACATTCCTAAATAGAATGAGCTTCTATCAAAAGTCTTCAGAGATTAATTCAGTCGACAAACATTTAACTTATCTCTTCTACAAATCATAAAATACAAAATCATTTCGTTCTTTAAGTAAAAGAAAATTCAATTGGATAAATCTAATACGCCAGTAAAGAAATTGCAAGCATTTTAATCTGGATGACTAAACCGATTCTATAAGTAGCAGCAATTATATCAAATGAAATGACATATTAGATCAAGCATTAACATAATTCAATTCAATCTTCATCAACATTATCGTTCAATTGAATATTTTTCTTCCTTTATCGTTTCATATTTCATTGCACTACAATACACGTAACTTAAAGAAAAAAAAAACACATACACATACATTCAATTTGAATTATAGATTTCTTAGAATGCCAACAGCATAAGGGGTAAAATCCTACAATCCGATTGCTTTATCGCATTGACAATGAAGCAGAGAGAGAGATCATGTCAATAAAAATGTTTTTTTGGTGCCAATATGAACGATAGTACAACGATAGATTCAATGTCTGTCAATACCAGACCAATTTTTCAGTTGGTACATAAGTGTAATTCAAATCCCAACCAATTGTGATAACAGTGAAGCTTTTGGATTACAATTTCGTAAAGGATCTTACATACAAAATAGAATAAAAAAAAACACCGGAGTTAAAGGGAACGATAAAAATATTCAACATACGATGAAAGAATCCCAATGATATTAACAATACACTCGTTGAACTGACATAAAACAGTTTTCTCTTAACCAAGAGTCAAGTTAAAACGCATCAACACAATAGCTAATTATGATTCAAGAAGAATTTCATTGCTTGCCCAGTAACACAATAAACGATGGCCAATCGAAAAGGTTATACCAAAATCCAATGAGATGATGACTTTAAAACAAGAGAACAAAAGCTAAGTGTACCCTCAACAGATACAATCGAATAAAATGGCAATTCATTGCAATACATATCCATTATGTCTCTATGCAAATTTAAAACGATAAATGTTTTTAACAACCATTTCTATGCATACCGAATGCATTTCCATATACCGACAAACGTAACAAAACGATAAGGAACTTTAATGAACCAAGAGTATTTCCTCTTAAACGATGGAGAATTTTTAGCTTAAATCCAATTGGTTAATTTTTCACTTTTGTACAACTGTTTTATGGTGGTAATCTAACTTCTACATATTTTAGACTCACCTGAAGGTTTGGTTACCATTAACTTCCATCGCTCGTAACACTGGTAGTCTCTGTGCAAGTTCTGCATAATAGGATATTTAACATCCGGCTCACCTATGCTATGCTTCTCGTACTTTTTTGCCATGGTAGCTATAACTACAAGTTACAGATCCAGAAACGTGAAACACTATAAAGGTATAAATATCATTTATATTATATCAATCTAAAACAAACCATGAATTTCAGTATAAAAATTTAACTTTGTCATTCCTATTAAAAGAACCAAAATCTCACCTTTTCTGGATTTTATCTTAGGTGAAATCGCATTTCTGTACCTCTTGGATTCGTCCACCAACAGACAAATAATATAAATAATACTCTTTTCCAACAATTCATGTAATGTTTCTATATCACTACGCTTCTACCTTTTTTATTTCTTTCATATCACAATTCTCGTGACTAAGCAACGGTGTTTCATTATTGCAATGCAATCATCACATAAATCTGTGAATCCTTATCATGATGAATACATAAATGAATCAACCATATTTCATTTCATGAAATGTGCAATGTGGTTGCCATCATTAACAACTACCGTTACACTCTGAATTTTCAAAGTGAGTTCCACAGATGAAAGAGATGATAAGTAGAACTACCCAAGACACAGGTCCTTACCAGTCTCCTAAAAGAACAAGAAATATGTAATTTAAAATAAAAGGGATTTAAGAAATAATAAAACCAGTTCACCTAATAAACACCATTTAGCACTTTCAAATAATTAAAGTTCCCGTCGCGTTGGTAACCGTGTTGAATTGCCCAACCATATTTAGATCCAACAAAAAAACGTTTTAATGTCTGATAAACCGTCTAGACCTAAAATCTACGTGATAAACGGTGTATTAAAAGAAAATTAACTTAATTATTTACGTAAAATACCTTTTCTTGTCATGGCCAAAGACAAATAAAAGAATATCACAATTTTTATTAATTCATTCAAGTTGAGTGTTTATCGTTAAATCGTCCTTTTATTTAATTGGAACATTTCGTACCGGTAGAAATCATCACACAACAATTGGTTGATGTGTCAGTCAATTGTGAATTTTTTGGTTTGACTTTCTTACACAATCGGATTTTCATACAGAAGATTAAACTGTCGCATTGCTATCCATCCATCTGTTAAAGTAAATCCCAATGACAAATTTCATTAGAACCGAAAAATTCACATTTGCACTCCATTGATGTAATTCAGTATAAAACTGTTGACGACTATCATTGTACTTCAATTTTATTTCTATCGTTCACTGATTCCAGATAATATAAGATGGATAAGAAAAATATTCTTCAGTCATCGAGTGATTCACAGGTGAAAAAACACCGCTAAATTGTCCGTTTAGATTCAAGTAAAAGCGGTGATGTCACATTCGGATCAATGAATCTTTTCTTATTTCTTCTTAGTCTCGTTGGTTTCTTTTCCTCAAATTTATTTTTTTTTGAATGATTTCAATGTAACATAGAAAATTTTTACTTCCATCTGGTTTTGCCACGTAAATTGTCTCCCTCATGTTTTCATCTTCACATAATTTGGTTTCTATTTTATCATCAAATGTCTTATAATGTGGTATTCAGGGAAAAGTTTCTACGGTTCTAGATATTTTCTTTTTCTTCTGTGCTCTTTAAGTTATCTCATTCGTAATGGAAAATCATCATTTCTTACCATTTTATTAGTTTCTTTTTTTTTAACTTCATTTTGATATGTTTTTCCAATCAATTCGTTTCAACCTCGTTTTTAAGAGTATTCGACAGAAGTAAGTGACACTGAAATCAATCGATGAATACTCGCATATTTTCCATAGAAAATTTACCGGCTAGAGAATTTCCACTTGACTGCATCCAAATAATCGAAAGATGTAACTCTGCATCTGTGGGTGAATTGTTATAAGAAAATTTGTCAATAAGTTACATTCCATGTTCAAAATAGAGATAAAATTTTATATAAAATTGTTATTAATTATTGACTTCGGTATTTAATAATCAATCTTTAGATTCCTGGTTATTTAGGTCACAAGATGATGTCAACGATGTTGTATGATTGTTTGATAACAGTTAAAGACACAGGACCAATAAAACTCAGTGTAAGAGAGATAGAAAATTTAAAACATGACGTAAATTTCAATGAAAATAGGAAAAAGCAATTTCATTTCTGTGTGAATTGTAACCCACAAAACCATTAGGTTTTTGGTAACAGCGGTTAAGAGTTCAGGTTCCATGGGATTCTGTTACACTGATGTAACAAATGATAAAAAAAAAATTGTGTATATGGTATGACTGTAATCATGAACATCTCTCGTTGAATATATTAGTTTCATTTATAGAAAATGTAAGAGTGGTGGTAAAAAACGCTAAAGGGTTTTTTAACTAGCACAAATCCTCACACTACAATAAGCACAGTAAAACCGAGCAATTCAAATCAAAAATATTCATTTCGTTTACCAAACACACCAAATACTCTCTGGAGACGACAAGTGAAGGTAGTTTGTTTGTTCCTATTTCTTTCCATCCCCCTCAAAAATTCAAAAACTCAGAAAATTTTAAGAAATATGAACCACTCTTTCAGTATCCCAAATCAAAGATTTCAATGGGCAAAAATAGAGGAATGTATAGAATAAAATAGAAAAAACACATCGAAAAATGAAATCTAGAAAACTTTGAAAACTTTTTGGTAAAATTTATCATTTACCAGATGAATTTATTCACTTGAATGGCACCAATGAGCTTGTACATATGGGGTGCCACAAATGGAATGCATTAGATGAAAAAGTTCAAATTAAAGTTTACTTTTTTCCTACTGCAAACAGAAACAACAAAAAAAAATTTTACCAAAAGCAAAAGACAAATTTATGAAGATTTTAAAGTTAGGGTGTGACCACTATAAAATAATTTGCATTCGAGTTTCATACCGAAGGAAACACAATTAGGAGATAAACATTTCCTTGAGTTAAAATTCTAAATTATTTCCACTTAATAATTTTGTCCAGAATAACAAAATCTAAAGGATACACACATCTTTTCATCTTCAGTTTTCAACAAAATTTCAATGAAATACAAAATCTGAGTAAGCGGTTTTTCCACAACTAAAAATCCATTTCTCTTTCTCTCAATTATTTTTTTGTTCCTGGATGAAAACATAAAACATACAGAATAACAACAATTCAGAATTTGAAAGAAAAACACCGGAATAAACAAAATAAATTTTCTTTTGAATATTTTCCTATAACTTTTACGTCTTTTCTTCATTGTTGAATTTTTCAGTTACAGTACTGTGTATTTGAATTTCCTTGTTTTGCATAATCCCCATATTTTGGCCGTTTTCTTTTTTTTATATTTGAAAACAAGAAACGAAAATAATCTCATGGCAAGTATAGCAAATCGACTAAGTATCTGGCAGGTGATTAAGAAGAATTTATTTGGACTACAAAACTATCATAAGTATTTGGAGGTAATTGATTAAACATTTACCATTCACACCATTTCTTACACGGTCTTTCACTTGTAAACTATTGTATACCAATTCATCTAATTGTTAAATTTTCCATCTCACTTATTGGTTTGGGGTATCATTCATCTTGTAAAGGCAATCCCATTTGTTGGACCAACGTTAACCGATTATGGTAAACAAGATACATACTATGCAAAACCTGTAGCTGATTCATGTTTTATACACGAATTGAAACCGCAACACCATATTGATGTTACAGAATTACTATCAAGACCCGGTTGGACAATTGAGACCAAATCATCACTTGTTAGTGGCATTACAAAACCAAAGCCATTTTGTCATCGTGATGAGTTACCATTCCGTATGCGTTGTATACAACTACAACAACAACCAATCGATGAACCAGATTTAAATGATGATTTAGATGAAATATTTGATGATGATGAAAAACCAGAACCTCCAATTGAAGTTATTGAACAGTTAAAGCATCCATCCAGTGATGGTGGACAATATAATTTTGATGGTATCAAAGTTAGTTTACCAAAACGTATGATGACACCATTAACTATGAAATATAATTTAACAAAATTACCAAATGGTACACCGGATGATACACGTGTTATATTCTATAAGGGAACAGCGAAAAAAGAAATGTGATTTATGCAAAATAAGAAAAGAAAACGTAAAATTTCAAACCCCACTAAATTGTTTGTCGTTTTACAACAAGTCAATTGATGATATGGAAATCAGAACCAAAACACTTAAATCGCTTTTTACCATTTTCATTGACAATAATTTACACTTGAAATAGAGTCGTTGAACGTGAGAAAAAGAATCAATAAAGACGGTTCATATTTGTGTCTTGTTCATTCACTGTAATCCAGTGTTTTCATTTTTTTTTTCTCTATTCCTTGGTTTTAAACAGGCACTAGTATTTGATTCATTTGTAATCAGAAAACACTCAACAATTCTTTATATTGGACGATTGGTGTGTATAGATATTATTCACCATCCACCCACAGACTGGAATATTTTGAAATAAAAGTCATACCGGGTTGGATACTCAATGAAAAAAAAAACCCATTAAAACAATGTGCCGTGTTTTTACCATCCCCCCAACAATGATTATTTATTCTACATATACAGTGTGCTTTACTTGCCTTCCTTTTTAGGTATAACTGTCTTTAGTTGTTGTATAGAAACGTGATATGATTTTTAAATTTAATATGGCAAACCATATCAGTTGGCTTGTTTAATGGTTCACACCGTTCAACTGAAAAGTATCAGCAAAAGAGTAGTCTTCTCTCGTCAGTGTATTTCTCTAGTTTACATTCTCATTGGCAACTTTCGTATTACCTTTTAAGTTTAGCCATTGCACAAAAGGATTCATTCATTGATATTCGTTTTTATAACTAGACCAAGAACGAAAAAAACTACATCAAACTATAGTAAAGAATTGAAGTAGAGTACTCCAGTACTTCTGTAGAAGCTTTAGCACATTCATTTTGGTGTTTCATTACGAGTATTGCTTCTATGTTAAATGATCTCCTTCAAAATACTGAATTCAAACGATGTTGAGATATCGAGTACGATTTTCTTCATCCTGGATGGATAGAAAATTGAGTTCAGCAGTAAGATAATGAAAGCAATCGTAAAATAAACGACCAGGACAACATAATATTCAATTCAAATGTAGATAGAGGAAGAAATAAACTTCGAAATTTACAAAAATTCTCTATTGCTTTTCATGGGCAATTCAATGAGTTTTATGTACAGTTGGATAATAATCCAAAAATCGCCCAGTCTCAAACGAAAAGACTAACAAAAACCAGTATACAAGACTCTGTTAGATCGAAATCAGAGGAACTAGTGAACACAGAGGTAACGGCAATTCAATGAAAATAAGGAAGCAAAAAAAAGTAATGATATTGAAGAAGAAAAAAAATGAAAATCCAAACATGGAATATGGAAAAAATATTCAATCGTCAGTCGCATATTGATATCCGTTTACTGGACAATGATGGTTCTTTTACATTGCTTCTGGCCCACCATATGTGAACTGCATGTAAACTATGTTACAAAGGCATGTACGTATAAAATAAAAATCCTTCCCATTCACAATGAAAAGCAAAAAAAAATTCGTTATTCCATTGAAAATCCATTGGCAGTGTACCTTATGAAGAATAGCTTATCGTATTCTTTCTATCGTTGAGTCCTCTGATCGTATGGAAATTGAGCAAGTACCAGATAAAAAAAAAGAATTACATTCAACGACAGTTAAAAGAAACGGAATATCCGTATTTATGTGCTACTCCTTTACCTTTTGGCTAAATTCAAATGTGTTGATAAAAGAAATTTAACCGTTTGGATAAAAAGGAATTGTATAAAAATTAAAATTGAATTTATGCCACTAGAATTAAATTCAATTGTGCATTCATAGTTGCCGCCAACGGTCGGTTTTTTATTCATCACTTAGAGGAATAAAAAAAAACTGTTGTTTTGTAAGAGTTTTTCTGTGTTACGAAATTCTATGTTTTGCTAGTAATTCCATGAAGCTTTAATGGTCCCTTTTTGAGAAGATTTTTAAGGGCAAAACAAAGAAGAAACTTATACATTCAATGAAAATTCTCTAATTTTTCCGTGTTCGTCAATTCCCCCTTAATGTACCAACTAATACTTAACATGCTTCTAGCTAAACAGTCACTTTCACCATACAATTTAGTAACAAAATCATAAATTTAATTAATTCAATTATCCGATTTACTGCAATTTTAAGGCATCCAACCAAAAGATTATTAAAAACCAAGTCACAATAACGAAAATATTTCCATCATATTTCTATAACAAAAAGGCAATGAAGAAAATTTGTTAAAAAAAAAAAGAAAACAATTCGCTCAATGAAGTTTAACTCTTGTGTCGAGTCGAACTCAACTAAGTGCCGAAGAAAAACTGAACTGCAATAAATTATAACAATTTTCTGTTTCTTTTTATGACGCTCGTAAATTTTCTTTAACACTCAAACAATCTATTCTATAGATTTCAACTCATAACCCAAACCACCATCATCATATTCATTGTATGATCACTTATTTTCTTCTTTTTTTTTTCCTTGTAAAAGTATACGTTTTTCATAAAAGAATTTTCCTAATAAATATAAAATAAATAAATGAAAGTACGCAATTTAACATAGTGTTTCTCTTAGAATATCATACCATTCTCTGTGTACTGTTGCACAACCGTTAAGAAAATAACAATTTTTCTATTCGTGGTTCATGATGAAAATTATGTACCATAACTTGCCGTCAATTTCTTTTGTCTTTTGTACCGAATTGAATCACTAGTTAGACATAAAAAAGAAAATACAAATCCATATAAGAAAATCTTTACCGTAGATGAAATAAAAATGAATTAATTTTCTTTTCTTATTTATTTTTTTTCACCAATAATCGCGTTGAAACAAATCGAAAAAGTTTTATTGGTACGTGTGAAATTGTTGTAATAAGGATTATGGCCAACCAGGAAACAATAATTTATATAATTTCTCTTTTTTGTTTTCATCATGTCTAAGGGTTTTTGTGTCCCATTCTGTTAATTCTTTTGAATCAGATACTTTGAGTTGTTTCCCTTTATTCTTATTGAACTTGCAAAATGTTTTACAGGAAATCATATTAAAGCTTTACCCAAACAAGAATCTCAATTGAACCAATACTTTCCGGACTAAACAATAAGCAACAATCGGAAAGGCTTCATCAAAACTACTACAATTGTATTGCGAACAACACAATTCAACTTATTCAACTAAAGAAAAACATTCTATTTTTGTTCGTTTATAATTCCATAAGATTTAAATCAGAAACTTAAAGTTATAACAGAGAAATTATTTCTTCAAAAAAAAAAAAAATTTTGTACCGATGAAAATTATCGTAAACTACATTTTAAAATGTATAGAAGGCAGCAGGCAGATACATTATGTACGTGATTCGGATTGAAAATTATAATCAAGTTATTGTATCACAACAGGATATAAAGGATATTGTTAGTCATACAGAAACCAGCCATCTGATGGATGCTGAGAAAACTTAAAGATAATTCCATCGATACAAGTAAATGTGCTACAAAATCCAAATTAATTACATTAGTTTTCAATTTTTAATTCAACATAATTTTGTTTGTATTTTCATCATCGTCTTAGCTGTTGCTTAAAATGAATTTAATTTTATGTAATTGAAACTATGCACTCGATGGATTGCATTAATTTTTGTTGCAAAATACTGATGGTTGATCCCAATGTTACATGATTCTCTCTTCATTTATTTTCTGGCGGATAAAAGACGATAAGGAGTTGGGAAAGGAAGTAAAAACATTAAATCTCGTTAGAGGATAAAATCCAATTGATTAAAATCCTTGTGTTACACAAAATGTTTATACTTTAAAAAGAAAATATTATAATAATATTGATTACATGTAAATTTATGTAGGATGGCTGTCGATTTAATGCGAACAATGATGCTGAACAGCATAACAAAAACTTTCTACGATTTTCTTTTTTTCGTATTTTCATGTTGATCGATTTAAATTTTCGTATATACCAACGAAGAGAACCCATCACTCTAATCTTCAGTGATTGTGCTTTTGAATCGCATTAAAATATTTAATACCTCATTCAATACTTTGAACAAAGAGTTGAATCAAATCGTTATCAGTGGTGCGGTTGAATGGTAAAACATTAAAATTGGGTCATACTATACTCTCATTGAGAGTCATATAACATTGGTCGTGCCACGTTTTTATGAGGCCACTTTTATGGTTGTGGCTAAAGAGAACACCGATAATAAAAACTATATAGACAAAATGTCAGATAAGACAACAGTATATGGATATTGACCTCACTGCATAAACCATTAGAAAATCAAGGTATTACCCAATTTCCATCACCTATCGATAAAAGAGACAGTGTACTAGTCTCAAGTCAGTTGAAAATTGATTTTACTCGTTGAATATCAATTGAATTTCAATGATTTTATGGTAAAACATCATCATGAAAATCTTTTATAGTTACGTTTATACATTGATGAGGTGTCTAGTCTTAGAAATCTTTTGTGTACGTTTAACCTGAACCAGATGAATTTATTGAACGGTGCACACATCCGTTAATGTTTTAACAACAGACAGATACACATCCGTTTTAAATGGACAGTAGTACATAAAATCAAAATAATACCATAAATCATGACATTTCCTTAAACATGTTTTCCCTTACTTGATATGGAGTTTTATTTGTGGGGCCTTTTTACTTCAATATGATGAATTTCTCATGTTAAAGTTAAATTTGATGGTGCGTTTTACCAATCACATCTTCTGGCAATTGAAACCATTTTGAACAACCATGAACACGTGTCGTTGTCAATCGATGGCACATCGTAAACTTTAAACTGAACGACATCTTCAATTTGAAACTCTTTTAACTTTTGATATATTATAAAATGTTTACTGATATTGGGATTCAATATAGAATACGAATTTTCACAAATACTAAAATTTCATATTAAAATAGTTTTCAATCGAAATGAATGGAATAGTTATATGTTATACAGAACCATTGAGAAAAACTACAATGTTGAAAAAAGAGAGTGACTAAACCTCAAACTGAATATGCCAAAATGGATAATCTTCTAAAACCTCATCAGCAAATATACACAATTGTTACACGCTAGCTATTCCATTGAATGAATACCATAAAAACCCAATTCAACAATGGAATAGACAATTTAAACCAATTTAACTGTACGTTGATCAGAAGAAAATTAAAAGTTCTTGTTTTTGTTGCCTCATAGAATTTTCTTTCTGTAAGTTTGACTTTTACCAATGAAATTTTTATATTTGAAAACAAATAATGGGATTTTCCCTATTAAAGTTTTTAGTAAATCGTGAAATAAATATTTGATCCATTTTCGTTAGGTTTATACCGCAACAGGCAATCCAAAAAATGTCAAAGTGCATTCCATAGGATTTTAATCCTTTTTCAGTTGGTCTGTAAAGAAGCTACTTTTGAGAATGGAACCGAAAAGGATTTGAAGAGGTGATGGTTAAATTTTGTGGCGTATACACAATTGTCTACTGACACTCGTAGACATTTTAAACGATTTTCCAATCAACAAAATGAAAGAGACGTCGATAAAACTTGTATCGCAACTCATGGGTATTAGTTACAGATAATTTTAATTTAATTAGTATCTAATTATTAAATTGTTATTTGCATTTACCAATTCTGAGATTTTGGTTATTATCCTGTGTTACGTAATTAAAAGACAATTTTGTTGAACTGAAAACAATGTATTTGGCTAAAGACATGCAACTCTTCTCTCATGTATCAAAATACTGTGTGTACTTTAAGGTGTTTTATCCCTTTTCGAAGGAAATTGATAATTGGAATGGGTGTACAAAATTTAGATAATTAACCTATGAATGGTATTTGAACGTTTAAGACAAGTTGAGTGAACGGTACAACAAAATTCAATTTAAACTTGATTTTCATCCAAAGTCAATCTAAAATATTTTTAGAAAAACCCAAAAATTAAATTCCAATTATTCTCCTTATTTGATTTTGTTTTTGGTCGATATACACACACTCTAATTTACGTTCGTCTAAGAATCGTTACAACTCAGGTGAAACTTTGTCGAATTATCTGCATTACAGCAAAGCCAATAAAGTTACCATTGACTACATTGAAATCTACTTAATGTGTCGTCCAATTAGTAATGAAATTGAATATTTTATTTCCAATTTTATCCACCCAAACATAATTTGAAATTCCTTCAATTAAAATCGAAATTCTTTTCAAATCAATTCAATTTTTAACTTCTTGATTTTAGATAGCAAAATGATAATGAGATTGAATTCACATTCGTTGCACTTTTGAGTTCAATACATTTCAACTTTTCCAACTGGGATACAATCTTCATATGGATACAATAATACCGAAAAACTTTTAACACGAAATTTTCATTATAATATAGCGCATAATTTACTGAGAAAAGCATAAATGAATTTCGATAATAAGAAAAGAAAACTAGTGCTAAGCGAATAAAACTTTTATCATTTTGGTGTATTAAATTGTTAAATCTAGTTGAAGTAACACAATTTAATGTAAATGCTAACTATTATACTTAATGGTATTCGCATATACTTAGTTTTCTTTTCATTTTCATTTGGTAATTCACATAAGGCAATGTCTATTTGAGGCCATTTATATTCTTCACTGTTTTACACCAGACGACACCCAAAACACAAAACGACAAAATGAACCGTTAACGGAATACAGAAAATACAATGGACTAAAATATTCGAAATAATTTTTCTTTTCATTTATAAAGAAACAACTGAGTATAGTGACTGGCCAAAATCGGTGAACGCTCTCCTATGTAGCAAAATTCGCAATGTTTTTCTTCAATTTGTTGAAAACATAATTTCATACTTTCACCATCATCTTCTCAATGTCTACTACTAACAGCATTATTATTTTATTAGTATTATTACATTCCACTCGTGAATGGGCGAGTCCATTATCCAATTTAAATGAGCCAAATTATTTAACATCAAAATCACTGCCAGAGATGAAAATTTCCCACCCAAAATACAAATACCAAGTAATATAGTTTTGATAGCTAAAGAGGAAAATAACAATAGCAAAAGAAAAAAGAAATGTTGAAGAAACCATAAGATTGTGTTTTGGTGTTTTTCCTTCATTCAAGATGTGCGGTTTAATATTACGAACATCTAGTTGAATATTCGGAAACAATCAACTGAATTTTCATTATTTTTCTTCTCATTTCAGTTCAATTTAATGTTCAGTTAATATAAAATTGCTCTGTATTTTAATAACGTGCTCGAGTAAAATTTTCTTCCCATTAATCCATAACTTAATTAAACTACCGCTGATTGTTAAGAGTATTTTATAAGTGAACTTATGTAAATTTATATTTTCTAATTTTCTTTACCTTTAACGTTAATATTAAATACTAATTAGTTTACCACATTTGTCAGCTAATCTTTTTATGTGCTCGAAAGTCCCTTAGCCGAAAAATAGAAAAACATATACAAAAATCTAATCCTGTGGTTTCAATGTATTCTTAGAAAATTCAACGATAGCAAGAACCGGTGAAAAGTTCTTAAAGCAACGGACCAGTTACTACACTTGAAATTTTATTCTATTTTCAACTTGACGACCGACTTGTAAGATAATATGATTTGTTAGCTCATTAACAATTTTCATCTAAATTTCGTTTGTGGTTTTTCCCATTGACTGGTAATCATATCCATTACTTTTCCAATTAATTAATTCCATTATCTTATGATGCCATCATTAAGTGAATGTACATCAATTCATCTGAATGGTATTATGTGAAATTGTCATTAAAGTGATACTTTTATTTGCTCTGAATGTAACCTGACAACGACAAAAATCATATTACATTTCACAAAGTTAATTCATCAAAGTAATTTTAGTTTAACTGATATACGACACAATTGAATTATAATGAGTATACCGGAACTATAAATACACCTCACATCTTAAAAGACCAGGATTTTTGTATTATTCAAACATAATAATTATTATTTTTCATATTGCTTTTTTGTTTTCAACATAAACATAATTAAATTGTTTGCCTTGGGTAAGGTTATTCGTTTCCTTATTATAACCTGTCATAACCAGATTTAATTTTTAATTATATTTTTTACCATATCCTTTTTCATTTTATGTTGACATGTATTCATTGGATTTCAATTCTATAGGTTCGGCCTATTGTATTTCAAAAAAAATATGTCTTTTCGTTCAATTACTCGTTATCGGTATACTCATATTAAATACATAGCTTATATGAATGAAAAAAAAAATCAACAACCATTCAATATGGCCCAACAAACAACGCATAAAACTCATTAAACTTTAGTGTGGTTTCAAATTGGAAACAACAAAACTCAAACGAAAATAATATAATTATGATTTTATGAGTCCATCATTGATGTCAATGGTATTTATATAGTAACAAAATTCAATGGTTAATGCCATCCCAATTGGCTTCATTTACCAGACGAATTGATTTAAACACAAACATTAAATGAATATCAGAAAATAACAGTTTCACTTTTATATAAATAATTATAATTATGCTTTTTGTCGTTGAATATTAATACAAAAGGAAATCTAATCAAATAAATGTGACGATTATTTAACGACCCCAACGGTGTTTAAAAGCGTGTGTATCATCTGATTCAACCTTCAGTTAGTTTCCGATCGTCATGATAAATAAAAATCACCTGCCAATATTAATATTGTGGTGTATATTAATAGTGTTTCGAGTGACAGAGTGTGCAATTGAACCAGTTAACGAAAATAATGAAACGGTGCCAGAATTGTTGACAGAATTGCTCCTGGGCGCTGAACAATATTCAAAAAGTTTTCTCGTATTAGGTGAACTTAACCATTGTCCAGATTTTCCAATGAACCACAATGTTCCAGTTAGTTATTTGACCATTGCAACCAATGCTACCAACAAATTTCTAACAAATTTGAATCACATCGAAAATCAATTATTCTTGTGCTACGGCAACATCAGTGATGCATTTGCATTAATCGACAATGAATTCGTTAAACAACACAAAGCGCGTTTTATGCCAATCAATATTTTTATTAAAGAGCCAATTTTGGATCCAACGAATTTAATAGAAATCTTTAAATTAGCATGGGAGGAACGACAACTACTCTTCGTAAACTTATTGGTCACGATTGATGACACACTAACAGCATTAACAGCTAATCCATTCAAAGAATATGAAATTTATCAAAGAGAAACAGATGAATTTCCATTGGTATTACCACCGATAACACTTCTAAATTTCAATACAAAGCCAATTAAAACACCACTAATTCAAGATCCACCTAAGGTTTATAAATATCATAGGAACAATGTGTCCGGTTTCTCAGGATACGATGGTCAACTATTGAAAGTAATTGCTGCTAAGATGAATGCCACAATTCAGGAGTTCAATATCGGTGTCAATTATTTGGATTTTGATAGAATTCAAACGCTTCTCAACAACTATTCAATTGATTTTGCAATGCATTCATATCCAGCTCATATAAATCGTGGTTATCCGAGTAAACATAATATCTACACTACTTACAGTGTATATGTTCCAGTGGCACATCAAATACCACCATTTCAAAATATAATTTGGCCTTTCACATCGTCCACATGGTTAGCCATACTAATAATCCTTCTACTATACCCATGGATTCTTCAACTATTCTCACGAAACAGTCGCAAATCTATTGGAATCATAGAAGCACTCTTCAAGCTAATTCAAGTAATCACAAACGGTGGCTCTCAACTCATCAATAATTCAAATGCAGTCCGTATACTTTTGGTAATATTCTATTTCTTTTCAATTGTAATCAACAGCCATTACTCAGCTACACTGTTCAGTTTCCTAACACAATCAGTTTATGAGCCGGAAATTAATAGTTTTGCTGAATTAGTAAAACGTAAAATACCAATCTGTGCAACTGCACTTGACTTTGAAATCATCCTAAAGTATGATCTTCCATTTCTTACCGCTGATGTACAAAAATTATTTTATCCAGTTGAAACACCTGTACTATACAAATGGCGTAATGATTTTAATACATCAAATGCATATCTAACGGCATCAGATCGTAATGATTATTTCATTGATAAACAAGGATATTTAGGAAGAAAATATTATCATTTTAGTGAAGAGTATGTTTATCCGATGATTGTTACATATTTATTTCCACCAGCGTCACCATATTATGAACATGTGAATGATATTATCTTACGAATTGTTGAAAGTGGCATTTGGAATGATTGGCGCAAGAATTCATACATGGAAGCTGTTATTAATGGCATCGAACTAATGGTACAATACATACCAGGACGAAAATATGAAGAAATTGTTTTGAATCTTGAACATTTCTTAATCTCATTTGTGTTATTGACTATCGGTAGTTTTATAAGCATTGCTGTATTTGTATTTGAATATTTTAAAGGCACATAAAATATTTATTAACGTATAAGATAATTTAATACCAAGAATTTTATAGACCGGATTTTTCAAAGCAGACCATTTTGTTAGTTTGATATAAACGTTCATAGAGAACTAAACAATACTTCATTTGTTAAATTATAATTCACTTGATATGGTATTGTTCAATTTAAATCATTAAATTGTAGTTAAACTTAATAGAAGTATTCTTGTTAATAAAGATACAATTTCATAAAATAAACTATTCTATTCTATTAGGAATTATTTCATCTTTTCCTTTGCATCCAGAAAAAGATTTTAAAGGATTTCATTTACGTTATACCGAATACCTCTCATCATTTATTAATTAAATTTCTCCGTAAAACAATTCTTTTTGATTTAAAATCTTTGATGTGTTAAATCCATATCGATTTTCTTATTAATTGATTTTACAGTAATACGCATCATTGATTAAATATCATTTATCAAAGTACAAAATTTAATTCAACTTGAATGACCCAAAATTTAATCGATATTGAACCCAATTGAAAGCCACTTTTAATAATCGTAATTAGTAAATAAATTAATTATAAATGTTTACTAATTGCCATTAGATTTTCTTTATATAGAATCCACCCACTTAAGAGAAAAATCAATTTTCAATATTAATTAAGGTAATTTTCTTCACAATGGTTTCAAATATTAATTGATTTTGATAATTGAGATAAATAGCTCATCAATCAGTATGAAATTACAATCTAGGTCATATCAATATTTAGGCAGTAAAGCCTCTGAATCATTAAATCTTATGATTAGTTTATATACATTACAGTTTTCATACCCCAAGTGCCAAAGGTTATTACTTTCCACCAAATCTCAAATTGCATCACAATCTGATTCTCAAAATTCAATTTAATTAAGAATAAATATTTAATCAACAATAATATTTAATACAATTATGAATGAATTTATGCTTAAATTGTTTATACAAAATTACTGTGAATTATGCACATTTCATAGATTCCCCAAAATCATATTAAGATCTCTGGCATACGGTAGTGTATTGAAAAAATTTAATCCGTGAACTGATATAGAATATTAATATGGCAATTCCTGGTATCCTAATATGAAATATATCGTTCATATTAAACTATGATATTATTTACTCCTCATATTCGTTGAACCAATAGTAAATTCAATGATTAACGACACAGAAAATAGAGTGGATGCAAACGGTGGTTCCACTATAAACTGAATATAGGATACCGCAATTGAATGCACTATAAAAATGGCATAAAGGAAAAAGGATACCAACGTACGACTATTCTCTCCATATGAGCTGAATGATAAACAAATATGCATATGATATTCACATACAAAACATGGATATTTGTTCCACAATTCACCCATACCTTCTTATCTATCATAATCACAGAGAATAAAAAAGTAAAATCTACTCAGAAAATTGTTGGAAATTTATAGGATAAATTCTATTGAACAAAAATGAATTTAAGCGTAACAGAGTACAGACAAAATATGGTATTAAATCCATTGAACAAAACCAGGTTTTACTTTGGTTCATTTCTCATTTTTTTTTTCCTATTCAATTCTCAATCTTCAGTTCAGAGAGAAAGTCTCGGAGTTTTTTTTTTCACATTTTGATTGTGGTATCGCTTTAGATTCAGACCACAAGAAGAATATACACAAAACGATGTGAAAAGCAATGCCAAAAATATTTCCGATTCTTCAATGAAATAAGAATCCTTTTTTATACATTTTCTATTTTTTTTTTTTTGCTTCTAACTCCACGTTGTATACACCCATTTATTTCTAAGTATATCCTTGATCTATATATTTATTAAATATTCTTAGCGCATACACACATTGACTAAGAATATTCTCTATGGACTTAGAGTTAGAGGTATGAGATGCTGTGTATAATTTTATATTTTTTTTGTGCTTCTTCTATCGTATATATCTCTATCCAGTCGAAACTCTTATGGTAAAGCATTGGCGTAACAAACAACAAAAAATACCAAAGAAGAGAAAATTTTCAAAGTGAATTTCAACATAATAAAGCGAAAATTATGGATGGTGAAAAGTTCTTTCTGCTTTTGAAAGGTTCAACCAAATAACTCATATTAGACGGAAAGTTTTTTTTTTATACATTTTCTGCTGTTATGCCTCATATTGAATACCACTTCCACCTTCATATGAGTGTGCTTTTCATCTTGGTATCGTTTTAGTATTTACCATATAATATATAGTCTCATATGGGTAACTACACATCCATAATGGAATGATTCACCCAACATAAATGGATTCATTTTCTCATTTCATATTTGGTATTTTATAAATTCAACCAACGAAATATCAGCAACAGCTTGAACAATGAAGAATATAAAAGAGCCTCTTCTATGCCGTTATTCGTTCATATTATATTCAAGACTCTTGTCCATAACAAAACGAACAAAATATTATAAAACGAATTATAATTGAAAATTAAATTTCATTACTAATTGTTTGGTATTAAATCTCTATATGTGGATTAAAGGTGAAATGAGAATGAAATTCCAAGAATGAGAATATTGAAATTAAATTTCATAATGAACATAACACTATGACTGTGTTATGCAGCCAAATGAAACTAAATCAAGGAGGCGAATTACGGAAAACAATTCACTCATTTGTTCGTTCAGTGTAAATATAATGAATTTTCCATCAGTCAATTTTCTTAATATTCAATCCAACAATGATTGAAGACAGAAATTAATAATTTTAAATAGAAAATTTTATGTGTGTGTTTTCCCTCAACAGTTTTTATAGTTCTTTTTGTTTTTCTTAATCCAGTCAATCTATTTAACCCCGTAGTATCACAATTTTCATTGTTGTCCTCCTTTTATTTTTTAATTAATTTGTGTTTTGGTGTTGAGACACGTCCCCAACTAGACAAAGAGAATCAGTGTATGAAAATAAGAAACAAGAGTGTAGCAATTTCCATCTCTTCCCCCATTTAAATCAAATACAAATACTCATTGAATTAAATAAAATTCTAGATGCACGTGAATAAGTAAACGGAAAAACAATACTTTTTAATCAGTCAACCAATTCAAGATAATTCAGTTAATTTGTAGACAAACAACTGATATAATAGAGATCCTTTGCCTGCACGTGTGATGATATCAACCTTATTTAAGTGCTCTCAACCAAACATAAACGGATTTTTGTTTTCTATTAATTTATAACCAGCCAATCAGTTAATATAAATCACCAAACAACATAGATAATTCAAGTGTAGTCCTCCCCATCAAAGAAGAATAAATTTTCTTACTAAGAAATAACCAAAGTCAATAGTCATGTCGACACGAAATTTATGTAAATCTGAAATGTCCATTGTACGACATTCCAGCTCAACACAAATGAATAGTAAACGTAATCGTCAGTTTATTAAATCATATACCAATCGGAATTTCTTTATTAATCGACCTTTGAATTTTAGATCCAGCAACATTAACTGCATCAAATTCAGCAATACGACAAATGGATAGCCGATGTAGACCATCAACTGCACCAGTTAAAGAGGATGGCCCACAACCTGAATTATCACAATCAGGCCCACCACAAACAATTGGAATTCGAATGAGATCAACATACGATGATCCTGTATTAACTCAAGCAAGGAATTTAATTGTAAATAAACAACAGCCAAATTAAGTTCCATTAACCCCATCCCCTAATATTATTGCTGTTCTTTTTTTCCTATTCATTGTATTCAACATCCATAAACTCGCTCAAAATCTTTTAAATAACCACCCCCAAAACTGCTAACAATTTACTCTCACCCACTTTGAGACAACGCAACCAAACTCAATTGTATGAACCATTTAAAATAATATAATAATAATAATAATAAACCAGAAGAGTTGAGCATAGTAACATACCGAAAAAAAAAAACCTCTAAACCATTTAAGAGAGTAAAAAAGGCTTAAAAGCTTTCACATGTTAAGTTTATTTTCAATTTTCGCGAACAAAATATAGTCCCTTTCAACTGGTATTAAACACCATTATAATAAAACGATTGTGTGTTTTTCTAATATTTTAAAACCAAATATTGTATCATAGATTGTCTATTATGGTTCTTATGCAATTTTAATCGTCTCATATTAAACCCCCCCCATCTACCCATATATATTTTGTTATTGTTCTTAATAAACGAATTCTTGTAGCTTAGATGTTTTCAACTGTTTTCTTTTTATTCCCTGTTTTGTGTTTCATTATATTTTAATGGTTTCTTGTTCATATTTTAACTCATTGCATCAACCGTTTTTTTTTTTTTAGAGTTATTTCCAATTTGGTTTCGCTTAGTTGTGGAAAATAAGTTTTTTAATAGAATTCAATTGAAACATTTTACAGAAACGTTTAAAACCCAAATATTTTCCGGAATCACAATATTCATTGGCTGAAAAGGATTCATCAGTTAATATTCAACCAGACATTGATGTTTGTTCCATTGATTTTGATAAGCAGATCGAATTTACAACGAAAAAAGAATATCAACTTACTGTATTGGGACTCAAGGACTATTACGTCTCAAGACGAATTCCAACCAAAGATTCAGGTTGATTGCTACATCGTCTATTCTTTCCTTTAATACATTGTTAATAATGGTGAAAATTAATTAAAGAGCGAATTATTAGTATTTCTACAATTCCGTATACAATTTTTACAATTGGTTCAATTTTTATTCGCTTAGCCCATTAATCCGTTATTTATTATTGATGATGATTTCATCAAAGGTTCAGAAGTTTAAATGAACTTTAGTACAGTATGTTTAGCGTTGGTTAATTCCAATTTAATAAGTCGATAAGATGACTAACTGTAATTATCCGCTTGAAAACTGCGATCACGTTTTGTTCAAATAATCTTATCAATTCACCTTGTTCAAAGAAACAACACCAAACCGGATATTTCCAATAAGTGAATTTTCCCTGACAATTCAAGTGGTCTGGGAAATTTTTAGCAATCAATTATCTCTTCAGGGATTTTCCACTTTCTAACAAACTTATCGATTTGTTTCAAGAAATTCATTCGATTGACATTTAGTCGTCACATATCTTATCTGTTCTTAATAAGTCGACTCCCACAATAGTATATAAGCGAGAGTAAGTTCTAGGAAAATTATCAGTTCAAAGTGATTCCAATAACAGTAATCAGCATGAATAAGTTCTCTGTTTGTTTCATTCTGTTTGCCTTTTTGGCATTAGCCCACACCAAGAGTAAGAAAAGTTTATTGACTTACGTTTTTATGCGTGAATTCCAACGAAAACTGTTGATATCCATTAGGTTTTGAAAGCCGAATTGTCGGAGGTGCTAATGCTGCTGAAGGTCAGTTTCCATACAAAGCATCACTACAGGCAGGCGGTGACCACTTCTGTTCAGGTGTCATTATCAACAACCGATGGCTTCTCACTGTTGCCCATTGCGTTATTGGACGTAGTGCATCTACAATTACAGCACGTGTTGGAACAATCACTCGACTAACTGGCGGAGCTACTCATGTGCTCTCAAATATTGTAGTTCATCCATAATATAATGCCAATAATCTTCAAAATGATATTGCTTTATGTCAAACAGCAACAACAATCGCATTTAATCCAGCTACTCAACCAACTCAGCTTCCAACAAACAATCTTGGTGACGGAAACGGTGTTGTATCTGGATGGGGATTCACATCAGTAAACGAAAATAAAAGTATATATTGCAAATAAATACCTAACAAACTTTGATATATTGCAGACTGCTGGACCATTGGCACCTATTCTTCAATGGAAGTCGGTTCAAATTATTTCAAACCAAGAATGTGTCAACTATCATTTAACTGGTGGAATAGCCGGCATGATTGTCGATGAGAAGATTTGTGCACTTTCACCTGGCGGTATGGGATCATGCACTGGTGACTCTGGCAGCTCATTGACACGCGACGGACTTGTCTATGGTCTTGTTTCATGGGGTGTCGGATGTGATAGCACTCTTCCAGATATTTACACCCATGTCTTCAGTTATGTTTCTTGGATCACAGCTACAGCTGTTTAATTATAATGTTGATTATCTCCGATAATGAAATTTTATAAATAATAAATATCTTACTGCATTAACACTTGCTTTTTCATTAGCATTGGTTTTTAACAATTAACTATATGTTTCAAGAACAAATTAGCCCTCATGTATGCAAACACCAATGAATGTATAAAATAGTAATTCACGCCTCGACTTTTGTGATGATAACGAAAATCCAATCAACTAAATAATAGGTGTTACAATTCAGCATAATGTAGGTGGGGTGCCGTATCTATAAATAAATGATAAGATAAGATTGATTAGTTAGTTTAGACAATTGTTATGAAAATCTCTCTAAATAATATGATAACTGGAGAATGTAAGCTTTTTATAAAAGAATTAATTTCAATAAGATGCGAAACGCTTTTTAATTGATATACATCAATCATTCATATACTATTTATTTTTAAACTTTATCTATATCAAATTGCGAATCATTTCATCTTTACATTTTCTAAGAAATCTAGTAATCTACAAGATTATTTTGGAAACCAATGGAGGTGCAAATAATATCTGCCTTTCTACATAGGACGCTAATCATGGAAAAATGCTTTAAATATATCCTAACAGTTCGATTGTTTAATTGATTTTATAATCAATATTTATTAAATTCTTCGGAAATCATGTACCATAAAAAAGCGGCATCATTATTTACAGCTAGCCAATGAAAATTTATAATTGTATTATAATGATATATTTACTGATACCATGCTTCCACATGATTGGAAAATAACTGTTGATTAATAACCCGTTAGAATAAAGATTAGATTAACTCTTTTAAAAATCGTAAGAGTTGGAAAACCCCTTTTTAGATAAGATCCGAGAAAAAAACCAGAAATATTAAATCGTCAGTGGAAACTTTTTTCGAAGTGATTTTCAAGTGGGTAATATCAATAAAATTGCAAACTGATTTATCTATCGGATTTCCCCAAAAATTAAATCTAAAGCCCTATAAAAGCAATTGAAAACTCTATGGTATCATCAGTTAAGTTCTAAGCTTATAACAGTTAAGTTAAGTAACTTTCGTGAAGTAAATTAACATGAGCAAATTATTCACTTGTTTTGTTCTCGGCCTTTTGGTCGCAGCCTCCCACGCTGCATGTGAGTAAATGCATAACTCCATCAGATACCTAATAATACCTATAAACCAACTGATATTATTAATAAAAAATTTAAATATATACTCACAATTTTAGCTTTTGAAAGCCGTATTGTTGGTGGAAGCAATGCTGCTGCAGGACAGTTCCCGTATATGGCGACTCTTCAAACAACCGCCGGTGCTCACTTCTGTGCTGGTGTTATCATCAATCAAAACTGGCTCCTTACTGTCGCACATTGTACTGTTGGACGTGCCGCCACAGCAATTCAAGCTCGCATTGGCACAATTACACGTGTAACAGGTGGCACAGTCATCACCTTCTCACAGATTGTTAACCATCCTCAATACAATGCCAATAATCTTCAAAACGATATTGCTTTATTGCGTACATCTACCCCAATTACTTTCAATGCTAACACACAACCAACAAATGTACCAACTACTAATCTCGGAACTGGCAGTGGTTTCGTATCTGGCTGGGGTGTCACTTCTGTAAGTAAATGAATATTATAAGAAACTTCAGATCTATTCCCTAATTAAATTGTATATAAATAGGCAAGTGGACCATTAGCTGATGTTCTCCAATTTAAACCACTCGAAATTATTTCAAACCAAGAATGTATTAATTACCATTTAACCGGTGGATTGGCTGGTATGATTGTTGATTCAAAGATTTGTGCAGTTTCACCTGATGGTATTGGAACATGCAATGGTGACTCTGGTAGTTCATTGAGTCGTGAAGGAGTTGTCTATGGTCTTGTTTCATGGGGTGCTGGATGTGCTACTGCTTTACCAGACATCTACACTCGCGTCTTCAGTTTCAGAGACTGGATCATATCAACTGCTGTTTAAATATTAACACGGACTACTTTAAATTGATTGCGAAAATAAAATAAAATATCAGAGCAAAAAATTTACATTTTTAGAAAAGAATTGTTTCCTTACTTTTTCTGCAGATCAATTTGTTGTTACGCGTTGTGACATTATCAGCAATTTTTATATGCTGCATTCAGAATTAATATTAAATTAGATCACCTTATTATTAATTCAGTTTCATTCCATTATGATTTATCACATTAATTGATCTAATATTTAATGATCTTTCTGCAAAATTAAATTTAGGAATTCACTTTGTTTTCACTTTTTGTACATTTTTTGAGGTTAGATTTTAATTACGTGAATGATATGGAAATTCTAACAATCTAACAAATTGTTTCTTGAATCTAGTGTCTAAGAGAGCAAGATTACCACTAAGGCAGAGTTAACTTACACGGGGTAGCAGCAAAATGTGGAAGGATTCGTCCGATTATGCAGGATCACAAAACTACATCTCAAAACATTTCTAACTACCGTAACCGGTTGAATCAAAAGCTCCTTCAACATCAAAGTACTTTAGTATCGCTGTGGTCTTAAGTATGCGTACTTAACTAACGAGATGCATATTCGTTACGTGAGAAAGATAATTTTTAATCAATGTCCCAAAACCTTGACCCGAATAACTAAAATTAAGTTGTTATTTAAAACAATTGATGTAATAACGCATTGATTAGATTATAATTAATTGTCTTGTAATATTTATAAAAAGAATGACGTTGAATACTGAGAAATATCTCTAATCAAATAGATAAGGATGTACTTATAAATTGACTGAAATTTTCACCAAAATATCAGTTTAATCGTGCATTTCAACAGTTATACAATGAATTTGTTTGCTTATTTATTAACATTATTTATATTTACTGCAACTGCTCAAAGCAAAGGTGAGAAACTATAGGTTAATTAATTTAAGAAGTTTATAAAGTGAATACCCATTCTTTATTTTCTACAGCAGTTGAGAAAATTGTTGGTGGTTCAAATGCTGCATCTGGACAATTTCCATATCAAGTCTCCTTAAGATTGGCCACTTTACAGCATTTTTGTGGTGGGACTATATACACTAATCGTTGGATAATTACTTCAGCTCATTGTACGTATAATAAAGATACAACCATTCGTGTTGCAATTGGAGGTCATCTCCTTAGTGCACCTGGAACTTTACATTATGTAGAAGATATAATTGTCCATGATTTATTTAACATTACAACATATCACAATGATATCAGTCTTGTTAAGACTAACGCTACAATGGGATTCAATGCCTTCGTTACCTCAATTCCAATAATGACAACATTTATCGATAATGGTTACGGTATCACTGCTGGTTGGGGACTAACTTCCGTAATTTAACTAAAATCTTTGTGTAATATCATTTAATTTTCTAGTATTTTTGTTAATAGTATCCAGGAACAACAGCACCAAACAACCTACAATACATTACTCCTTTCATTATAACTAATCCATCTTGCAAATTCGAGTTTCAACCAATTGGTGTCGATGTGTTCATAAATCCTTCAATGATATGTGCTGTTAATGTAGTTAATGTAGGAACATGTATAGGTGACTCTGGTGGTGGATTAGTATCGGCTGGTTATCTTGCTGGTATTACTACTTGGGGGATACCCTGTGGCACAGAATATCCCGATGTCTATACACGGATAAGTTATCATGCATATTGGATAACTACAAATGCCATATAAATATTCGGATGAATGTTTATGATCCGGTATAGTTATGTGGGAATTTAAATTTTTTTCGGGAACTTAATTACTTAGTGATAATAAGTCATTTACATCGAGTAATTGGTATTGGATTGTTATTGTTATTCTTTTGATATCAAAATTATTTAATATGTCTAATCAATTTTACACAGATTAGATTACCGATGAGTTAGTGTTATAATTAGAATAAGTACGTAAACAAAAAGTGATAAAATCCATATTGATATTAATAATGATATTAATGAGATAATTATAAAATCATGTTACTATAAAGTATAATTGAAAAAGCTCAATCTAATGATTAGATTGAAAGCTTATAAAATTTTATTTTCAAAACGCCATAGTAGAGACAATTTACCACTTATGTATATAGTTGTTAATCAATTTTACAATTATTCATTACGTACATTGTTACGCATTACTGATAAGTCCAATGTTAAAAATAGAATTAAATATAAAAACATGTTTTAAGTAAACACAATTCAGGTATTTTACTATAACTGTACAAACTATAAATCAAGTATTAATTACTTAAAATTTACCTTACGGTACCTTAAGCTATCAATACTGTACTTACTGCGAAGTCCAATGTTTGCTAAACATCAAATTTTACAAAACAACATTTAATAAATTATGTAAAAAACATTAGCCCAATTTGTTGGTGAACTTTAAATGATAAGTTAACTCGGGGCTTCAATAAAAGCATTAACTATTAAAAGACGTCCTTATGTGAGCTCAGTTAACAACCAAAAATGAAGGCATTCATTTGTGTACTAACGTTTCTTATTATCGCAGCGACTTCTCATGGCGAAAGTAAAGATTTCATTAATACAAAATAAATTTAGTTATGGTGATTAATTAAATATCTGATTGGTACGTTAATTAGTGTTCCATAGAATTTTGGGTGGGATGAGTGCTTCCTCTGGCCAATTTCCATATCAAGCCTCTTTGAGATATCCCAATGGACAACATTTTTGTGGTGGTGCTATTTTCACTCCTAGATGGATTATAACAGCCGCCCATTGTACACATGGAAAAATCAAAGACAATATTTATATTGTAGTTGGTAGTCATCTCCTTTCATCCCTTGGAACTGTATATTCAACTGAATCAATTATTAACCATGAGTTATATGATAACAAAACATTTTTTAATGATATCAGTCTTATTAAAACGACAAAAATCATCATTATGAATGCGTTTGTATCGACTATAGCATTGAGAACGGATTATTTTGAAAATGAGAATGCTATTATTACTGGATGGGGACTGACTTCAGTTAGTTTTGTTTTTCATTTACTACTATTGAAACATTAACAAATATTTTTCATTTAGTATCCGGGTAGTACACCTCCAAACAATTTACAATATTTGGCTACAACGGTTATTGCAAACTCGCATTGTAAGTATTTGTTTAAGCCAATTGATTTAGACGCCAATATATCACCATCAACATTGTGCATCTTCAATGGAAATAATATTGGAACTTGCTTGGGAGATTCTGGTAGTCCACTGGTTGCAGGAAATAGACTCGTTGGTGTTGTTTCATGGGGTCTGATTCCATGTGGAAATGGGTTTCCAGAAGTATTTACACGTGTTAGCGCTTTTGTTTCTTGGATAAGAGCAAATGCGATTTAAACTTTACGGAAGATTGTGAACTTTTAATTGTATGATTTGTAATTCAGCAATGGCATGATTAAAAAGAATTTTTTCTAGAACGCCATAATAGAGGCAATTTTTATTTACTTAGACGATTTCATATCAATTCTTTTTTTTACGCCAGGTTACCTATGGTTTTCAGGTGATAGTGATAACATGGTATTTTATATATTTTGTGCAATGTAGCTTGTTAATAAAATTGAATATAATTTTGTTATTTATTCTAAAGAGAAGAAAATGCACCAATTATATCAATATTCATGTATATGGGTATAAACAGTACACCATTATTTGCACTATATAAGAATAGATTTAAAATGAAATCATGTTTTAGGTGAAATATATTTAACAAAACCGACTTTTACAGATAATGGACAAACTTTAAACCAAAAATTAATTACTTGAATTAAGTTTTTAACTACTGAGATAATAACTTCTGCTCAGAATAAAATTACATGAAATTAGCGATTAATATTGTTAAATACTCGATTCCATTTTTTTAGTGAACTTTAAATGATGACTATAAATTGAATTGCAATGACTATAAAATGATGTTCATTGTTTCTTGTCAATTACAATGTACCAATACTTGGAAAGTAAATAAATTCTCTATAAAGTCTCTAAATAAAATTACAGTTAATTTTTGCTAAATTGTTCATCAAAACTAGTTAGAGATAAAACATTTAATAATCCAAATAAATCCAAAGTGTACTACTCAGTATCACATAAAATTGAAAATTACTTTCTTATCAAAACATATTGAATGAGACCACAAATATTCGCATTAAAATTACGTAGATTTTACTTTGATTTTTGATCCGAATGAGAATTATCACCAAATGTTAATAATCAGTAATTAGTGTCTAAATGATTAGATTTGAATTACATATATCGGTTAAAGTATCCACAAAGACTGATGATGTTGTAACTCAAATGATGATTCTAATCAAAATGATAAGAAATTTGGCTATAAATGTAAGAATTCTAAATCGAAGCTCATTCACATTACGAAAATGAAAGTATTCGCTTGTTTGTTAGCGCTAGTCGCAATCGCATCAACTGCCCAAGGCAGATGTAAGTTACAAGTTTAAGTTAAAACTCAGTTTCTCAGTTATTTTTACCAGTGAATAAAAATTATTTGTACTTGACTTTTTAGCATTCGAAAGAATTGTTGGTGGTAGTGATGCTTCTGCTGGCCAATTCCCATATCAGGCATCATTGAGAACTCCAGCGAATGGCCATTTCTGTGGAGCCGCTATTATCAATAATGAATGGGTACTTTCAGCTGCACATTGCACAATTTCTCGTACTGCTGCTACAACCCGTGTTGTTGTTGGAACTCATCTCCGTTTAAGTGGTGGTGTTATGCATGAGGTGCAAACTCTCATCAATCATGCCCAGTACAATTCAAATACATTGGAAAATGATATTTGTTTACTCCGTACATCTACACCAATGACATTCAATGCTCAAACAGCCGCTATTCCAATAACTACTGCTTATGTTAGTTCAGGTGCCGGTGTTGTATCAGGTTGGGGACAAACCTCAGTAAGTTGATTATAGTATATCATAAGATGATCTCTTGAATTTAATAAAATCTTCCCATCATTAGCATCCAGGAACTGCACCAAATGTTTTGCAATTCAAAAACACAAATGTCATGACCAATGATGCTTGCCGTACAGCTCATCAAGCTACTGGTTTAACTGCCATGATTGTCGACTCAAAGATCTGTACCTTATCTGGTGACGGTATGGGTAACTGTATGGGAGACTCTGGTGGTCCATTGTCATTCCAAAATCAATTGGCCGGTCTTGTATCATGGGGTATTGCTTGCGCTCAAGGACATCCAGATGTTTATACTCGTACTAGTTCATTTGTTGGCTGGGTTAACACCAACATGGCATAAGTTTTACACTTACTTTCGATTTTGATTAAGTGATTCACTGAGTTGAATTACGTTGTTTTGTACAATGTTTTTAATAAAAAGAAAATAATATAAAACTTAATGATTTTCAATATCACAATTTCAGTAAACATTCTTTCTCTCAATATCAAGTGAAATTTCTATTTCATTATTGAAAGTCCGAATAAGAAGTATTTGGTAAACAAAATAGTCTACGAATTGTTTCATTGAATTTGTAAATTGAGGACCCACCTGTTGTGATAATTTGACAAAATTTTAATAACAAAATTATTAAGTAATCTTTAATGTTATAAATAGAATGTAGATTAACTAAAATATGTATACAATCAAGATCGTGTAGAGATAAATTTCATTGTTAAATATTTATGAGGTAATTGGAAAAACCTAATGATAAAATAGGGTTCGGTTAAAACGGTTATCATTGATGTGCTCATAATTTTACAAATCAATAAGTGAGCCGAAAATCCAATGGTCAATGGAAGTTCAATAGAAATTTATTCCGAGGAGCACAGTTCATGAGCACAAGAACTAAGAGATTGTAAATATCAAGATTTGATTATTGAAATGCTTTTCATACGAACAATTGACAGATTCTGTATCAAAGAGTTTTTACTCCGCCTTATGTCTATTCAAATTGACACGCGATGATATCAGTTAAACACTCGTGAATATCAACTCCTTTGTTACCTGGACTAATGGTCACGTTCATATCGATAGAATATTGTTAATCAGCTAAAGTAAAATTAAATTCAACCAGTTCTTCAAGTGGAGTATTTTCAACAGAAGAATTTTTGGATTGTGATTAAAGTACTTCACAATTAAAACAAATCATTAAATAGTAAATATCATTTGATAAGATTCAATTGAGTGGAGAGTAATCATACATGAATCACATAATGGGAATAAACGTAATGATGTAATTCTAATTTGATCACAAATATTGGGATTATGGTTATACATTTTAGTTATAAATCCGGTATGAAAGTGTATTGGATGAATTTACGTACAAAAACATACTAATAATTCCTTTTTAGGCTTCACATTATCCGAATACCACAAAAAACTATTCATCTAATGGGATTCAGGTGAAAATGGTGTGTAATATAACATGATATCTATGCTGAGAATTAACTGGGCTTTAATGATATTGTGAACGATGATGTTGTAGTACAACCCAAATATTTTGTTCATATCCATTGATCATCATTAGATGAGGGGTTACTAAACACAATCCCTCTAGCATAACACTAAGATATTAATACTTTTAGCCAACATTGGACCCAAATACCGAAAAAAACATATACCAAGGCCATGTAATTAAGAATACCGTATTATATAAACGATAAACATTCTGTTTTTTTTTCCAACCATAATTATGTTTACAAAACCATTTCTATTCTTCTACTGGATGGTACTCACATGAGAGAAAACACCGGATTTTCACTTAATTCAGAACATAATTTTTATTACTTTTACTGTTGCCAATTAAATGTAAGACTACAACGTAAAAGAATAGAAAATTCTCAATAAGAATTTATCTATCGATTTCAAATAAACATTTTCCAATAATTTTCCATCATCAAATCTAATCATCTAAATAGCTGATAACCATAATCTGTTTTCATTGATTTTTCTTTCCCTTTTAACACCTAATCTCAATGTCGCCTGAACCATTTCATATTTTATTATACAAAATCTCCCAACGGTGGTGAAATTAAAGTCCATCGATTGCACTAGACTGCGTGTTGTTTGAAGGCAAAGTGAAGATATTACAAGTGAAAAAAGGAAAAATCTCTAATAAATTTCAAGCATCGTTGCCTATGCCGACAGTATGAATCTTACTAATGTTTATGTGGTAAATAAAATTCCTATAACTTTCAATGTATACAACTTACAATTTATTATGTATATGCTCTTCAATCGATTTACTAAAGAAATAAAATTTCACCACAGAAGGAAATAGTTTCATTTCAGATATTCTATGATGGTAACATAGAAATTTTTACTTAAGTTCATATTAAGCATATCATAGCATTTAAAAGTATTTTCCGGTTCGGGTCATGAAAAACAAAAATTTCCGTACACTAAAGAGAGACAGAGGCCAATTTTATGTAATTCTTTTATTTCTCTTTGGTTTTCTTTTGCATCCCACCCATCCAGTTTTGTCTTAAGTTTCGGTGAGTTGAACCATTCAAGTGAAAACTTATGCACAACATCTTTGTATTTTGTTTCGTAAATGGTGAATGGTAAAAGTGAATGCCTATCATGTCCAATGTTAATGGAGGTAAACAGAATTATGGTAGACCAACAAAACAGCAATTCCCATTTAACTAACACAAAATACAACAAACAGTGCATGGAATGGCTTGAGTACACCGTCGAAGGATTACATTGCAAAAGACCATAAACTTTATGGTATGTTCACTACCAAATCATACATTAATCGTGCCAATATATTCGGTTTGGACACACACATACACACACACACTAAACTTTGTTCCTTTCGTGTTTAGTCTCAATAGACAACAACAGTTACCGTGTGGGCATTTTCTCTCATTTACTCATCCCATTCAATGGGAGGATGTGGTAAAGTGCATTTCAGCTATTTATGAATCATTACAAATTATTGTTCCGTTGTATAGTCTATAACTGATATTAAACGAAACTATTTATTGATTACGGAAACCATAAAATTATTCAACATTATTTAAGACAAGAGACCAAAATACAACCGGCAGTTCAATATTAAACTTTATCCAGCGACCATAAATTCATTTTGTAGTGCGACCAAACAGTGAGTTTATTAAAATTGAAAACCGCCAAAACAAAACTATGGCTAACTAAATGCAATCCATGTAGGAACTTCCTATTTATGTTGTTTATGATTTAAACGGAAGTTTAAACTGCGTATCGTTTTTGGTATTTCTATTCCAATCCCTTTTACATTTAGTGGAACATCTAGTGAACATGGTGCCATCAATATACCATTTCGTTCGATAATGTTCAAGTTAAAATGGCATTGAATTTGAATATTTCTATTCGATAGAAGATATTCAATGGTAAATAGAAAGAATGAAAATTGTGAAAAACAACATTGATGGGTAGCATAAACCACCAATTTTGAACATTCTGTATCGATTTCTAATGCCACTATAAAGAATATCATTAATGTTCGTACATTTTATCATAATTTTCATTATTATTTTCAGTTATCAATATCAATGGCCATAATAAAAATCCCATTGAACGAAACGGGCTGTAATACTTAGAACTTTGAATGTAGGAAGGAACGCTATTGAGTATGTGCAATTTAGTCCTTGGTGGAAAACCCACGGTTTCTTCCTTATTCATTCAATATTATGGTGAACGTGATATTGAACATAAATCCATTATTTATTTGTAATATTACAACCAATTCCGTTGAGAGTATTACGTTTTCAAATGGTTGAATTTTATGATTTTTATTTGATATCTAATTCAATAATAATCCATTATTATTTAACTATATATTTTCAAACCGAATAAGATTTCAGTGTATGTGTATTGAATACAGGAATAAAAAGAATAAAAAGGATTTGATTTTGGCATCATAATGATATGAATAAGGCATCTTGACTATAAGCGAATCTGATTTATTTTCATTTAAGTATTATAAAAAGGACTAATTTATATTCTATCGTACAGCTGGAAATCAAATTATATCTCATGAATGACATAAAACTTTCAAATTGATTGCTGGTAAATGGAATATTAATTTTTCAATGGCATCCAGGTGAACCGTTACTAATGTATTTCACCTATGACTGATATGAATTTTATTTATTTTTTTCTTGTTTTTTTTTACAAACATTTTTCAAAAGCAATTCGTATGCTTACCAGAAAATTGGATTCTATTTGTGATAAACAATAGAGCAGACGTTATTCAGCAAGAGTTGTACCATATTTTATCGATCAATATTAAAATCAATTATTTTTGTTTTTCACTCTCATTTATCAATCATCAATTGAATTGTCTAACAGTTTTCGTTTTTATTTCAATTAACACTCACCTGTATCAGCTTAAATCATTTCACATTAATTTAATTATTCTCTCAATCATTTTTTGTGTTCATTCCATGAATACTTTCAATCGATTGTTGAAACAATTTACAATTAAGAGACGGAATTAATTTAAAAGTTTTAGAGTTGATAAAGAGTCGATGGTTTGATGTTATTTTAGGTAGTTCATTTGACAACAAATTTAATGGTAAACTCAACGGAAATACATAAAAAATGTAATACATTTATCGATGAATATAAAATTTTGTACTATACGGCAATGAATTTTACGAATTCAATAATTTATAAATCAAACAACTGTTACCTGGATAACCAATTAACTGATTTCAATTGAATATCATTGGGGAGAATTTTAATTATAAACAAGCTTTTGGCCACACCAGCCGGTATCGTTTCTGATCAACAGAATTGGTGGATTTTCAAGCAAAAAATCGATGCTGCTTTTTTCTCTCGCGTGTGTTGTTAATTCTGGTATTCNGGGCCACCCCAGCCGGTATCGTTTCTGATCAACAGAATTGGTGGATTTTCAAGCAAAAAATCGATGCTGCTTTTTTCTCTCGCGTGTGTTGTTAATTCTGGTATTCTTTAAATGAACACCGCAACCAACCTATTTTCCATCGTTTGATTAATGAGATACCATACAGTGTAAATTACAATTCAATACATTGCTAATATACAAGTAGAGATGAAACACAATTTTTTTAATACGAAAAATAAAATCGACCAGACATTCAATTGGACTGAGAGGTAAAACAAAACAAAAAATAAGTGCTTTTGATTGAGGATGAGCTTTCTATTTGGATAGTATATCGTTTTAATGCCCATTAAAAGCAACGTTAATTGGATCTAACGATCCAGTGGTATATGAGGGTATCAGTATAATCATAACCTGATTGTACGTATCAGACAATTAATAATTTACACCAAATGTTGTGTTCACAACCTCAAATGGCACAAAATATTGATACATAAAATATTTTAATAGGCAATTACATAAAAAGATTATCAATTGTTATGGTTTCCATACTTTGTTTCATTTTATTTTTTGCTTCAGCACTTTACTGTTAAATTTTTTATATGATTTTATTAGCAGAGAACAAACAAACAGAGAGAAAAAAAATTGTAGTCAGATCTTCCATTAAGCAGCTCGTATTCCTCTCGATATCCTTTTATGAAATGTATACTTTAGCTCGTATAAATATAAAACAAAAAGAATTTTTATTATGAATTTAAATATTTTATCTTCCTGAACGATGATAATATTCAGTGTTATGTAAATTATGAGTTTCCACATTGGATTTGTCTGTCGTTTTTATTTTTTGTTTTCATTTCTGGTCAAACCATCCTCTTTGAATTACAACGTATTTTTTTATGTTCCATTTTGGTCCAACTCAGCCCACTTTAATTGTCTTTACCTGAATTTATTAATAACTCTCTATGGCACAGTTACCATTCAGAGAATATTACTGAACGATCATAATCTTTCCATTTATAATTACGTTAATGGATTCATAAGGGTAACACACAACCTGTCGTTTGAATTTATTTCAAACCATTTACATTCACCTTTTTTGTTTTAGAAAATACACAGACAAAAAAAAAACAGAAAAATCTAAATTCTCATCTCTTCGAAAGTATCATTATATCTTTTCACCTCTGCAAATGGATGATAAAATATTTTGGCTTCCATAAATGTGGCGCAACAAAAAAATTCGAAGAAATAGCTCACCTAATGATGGAAATAAAACCGAAATGTAAAATACCCTAGCCCAGAAATGAGACATTAAAAATGTTGACCATAATCCTTTTATTTGATCGTCCCAAATCACCGATTTTATCCATCCCATTTGACCGAATGAAAAGAATAACATTGATGGAATAGAATAAACAATGAAAAGTAGGTTATCCTTTAAAAGGAAATTTTGAAACCAAAAAAACAAAATTTCAGATGAAAATAGGAAAATTGAAACAAATAACAGCGTAGTAAATGGATCACATAAAGATGGTAGATGCATTCAGTATATTCTACTCAGTTGATCCAATAAATTTTGTTGTTTTGGATTGGTTTTTTATTGTTCCATTTGAATGTTTAACTGCATTTTCCGGCTGCTAAAATGGCAGGAAAAATGAAAATTATGTTATCTCTAGCATAGAATATATCACCATATCTTTAGATCTGTTTAACCAACTCGTTTTACGATTCCATTAAAAGATGCATGCAAACATACACACGATTCACTTAAATGCAATTCAACTATTCAGAATCGCAAATAATAACAATAATCTTGGTTATTCTTTGTATTTGGTAGAGATACTCTCTAGGTTTTAATCCAGTCTTCATGACAAACTCATTTCTTACCGGAGATGTTGATTTCTCGTATTTTTGTGTATTTGATACCAAAAAATTCGTTCATGTTCATCCAATGGAAAAACAAATATGTAACAACATAAGAATGTCATTCAAACTATCACTGATTTTCCATTCAACTAACTTGAGCGACATGAAATCTGCTATTCTATCTCCTACCACCAACAAAATAAGAATCGGAATACAAAACTGTGAATTCCAGACACACATTCAATTGCTAACTTGAATTTTCTATATTTTTCCCTATTCACTTGTGCCTTTTTTATTTGGCAACATACACACGATATTTTTAGATGGTGATCTGTTAGACATTTCATCTATTGTATCGTTCAGCCGACAATAAAATTGGGGACAAAGTTTCAATTTTTTTTTTCGCTTCGCTTTTCTATCCAGCCCCAAAAAGCTTTAGCCGAAAATCTTGTTGTCTAGCATTCAAAAGACACACTATTATGTGTATTATTCGTTTGCTTAAAAATTCCTGTATATTTAACAAAACAACGGAATTACAAGAAATACAGTGGGAAAAACTTGAACAATTTCCCAACTAAATAGTATTTATGTTTTTCCATCTTACGTTTTATGTTAAAATTTTTACTGTTGTTTACGCCAACAAATAAAATATATTTTTATTTTCATGTATAACAAAATAACCGTATGTTCAAGTGGTGGTTCATTTATCTACCTTAACGTAATAATCGTCACATAGAAAAGGCGGATGGTAAAAATCTTATTCAAAAAGTGGCAAAACCATCTTAGTGTTTGCAGTATTAAAACATCTTTTAGGTAAATCCATCCAAACCAATTCACATTGAGTGATTAATTGCATTTAGCCGATTCTTTGCATAGGCATTTGGTGGTGGGAGTATCAAATTCATTTACAATATATACCAAAATGGATCAGATGTGTTCATGTCGTTTATTGTTGTAAAGGAAAAATTTTCATTGAGACAACAATGCATTTAATCTAACGTTATGTTGATGCCGTCATGAGGTACATGGTAATTCACATTTTCTTTTCAACTTCCTGATTGTAATAAATGTTAAGTGGATGTGAAGTAGATGAAAATTTATCCAAACATTTCAATTGAATGAAAATTTTCATTGAATAAATATCCCACACTTCATTGTCAGAATGGCCTCCCAGAAAATTCGCTTTTTTATTCCTCAGTTTTTATAAGACATATAAATGGATTAGTTGTTTGTATCATTTTTGATTAATAATTCATTATGCTCTGCCATTTGACGCATAAATCTATAGTCTTGTTGTAATTCTTATCAAAAGGTGTCATGCATATTCGATTTTTCTTCTTTGTATTATCCGTTATATTCCATTTATTTCCTCATAATGAGATACAATTTCATTCGTTTTTCATCAACTTCTTTGATTCCAGGTAATTTTCCTAATGGATTTTAAGACTGAGAAAATAACGAATGAATTTTAGCATTCAACACGAGCTAAAATGATTAACAAAAGACTGTGAGTAATCGTGAATAGAAATTAAAAATCGGAATTACTGTTTAATGATGATAAAGAGATTGTACTTTAATCACAGCTTTATTTTACCTTGAATATTGTTAATAAAAGAGAAACCAAAAATTTCCATTGAATTGAAAATAATTGCGTAATTATTGTTCGATGTCATGAGGTCAAGTGTGAGTGTCAAAGTAGATTGAAAATGAAGAAAAAAAAAGTTAAAGAGAAACAAATCAGAGATTTAATATCGTTTACTACGAAGGTTTACTTCATCACATTGGATTGCTTTCAACGTTGTGAAAGTTTATTAGAAGAGAAAATGAAATTGGCAATAATTCACATTGAAAGAGGCAATGAATATATGGGGGTGATGAATACAACCTGCGTCCCCAATGAAAATTCCAGCCTATGAACATCAGTGTTTTGTGCTAAAAACCACAAATTTGTTTTTCTACTCTCTGGTACATGACGTTCACAACATGATTCACCAGTTGTTGTCGTATGTGTAAATCAATACATTACAACCGTTACTTTTATAGAAAATTCTTATCCTGCACGCACCCAAATAAATCTCCATCAATTTATCCGGTTCCACACATATTCAATTCTTAAAGTGAATAACTGGATGACTTCACTTAGTATCCATATGAAATAAAATCAAAAAGTAAACATGAATGAAAAAGGGCCAAGGTTAGTTTCCAATACAATATCTCTCTAATAATTTTCTTTTTCTGTAACCGAACATTTTCCCTTCTTATTTCCATTAAAATCAGAAATCGTGACACATATAAATTGACTGGAGGCACTCACCATAAATACTCATCCCTCTAACAAATAAAGAATCAGTTGGGACCAGACGAGACAAACGAAAATTGCATGAAATAATAAAGAAAATGTAGAAAATGTGTGGAATATAAATTCACTTGACACGTTTATTTTTGGTTAGTGAATTTGAATACTTGCAATTTTCTTTTTCACCTTTTCTATCAAATTTTCGTTTTGGATGGTCCAATCAAATTATGGGTATGACGCATTTTCATAGATTGGAATATTGTGGTCCAACTTATTATGGAAATCGTTACAATCTTGTGGGAATATTCCGTCTGACCGAAAATGAAATAATATTAACTTTTCTTTCGTTTTTACTCAATGACAGTGAGGATATTCAATAGCAGTTCATCATACAGTGAACATAAAATTGTAAGCAAATAAAATATCTACTTTTGACGATCATAATCTTTATCTTTTTTTTTTGATGGTTACCACAAGTTTTGACCCATACCGACACTCGTATGTTTACCATCTAATGGTGACAGATAATTTATTTGCATACACTTTAAAATGCGATTTTTTGTCTAAAGTACATTTTGAACGGTGTATTTCAATGGTTCTACTTTCTTTTTTTATTTCTCTGATTCTATTTGGTACAGATGGCAAATCAAAATGAAATAACTGAATTGTTTGGGCAAAAAAGTAGATTTTTATTATTTATTTATCTTTTTTTTTTTTTATTCCTGGTGAATGTTTGAAAAATATTTTACCATAAAATATTCATAAAGCATTAGCATTTGTAATTCAAATTATGTACAAATAGGAAATATTTCAGTAGGACGAAATAAAAATTTAAATCATTTTTTTAAAGGAAAAAAGAGAAATGGAATATTCACCAAAATCCGCATCCCTCAATTTATTTAGAAATATTTTCATATTTTTTCCCAGTAGTGATTTCCTATACGGTTTCTGTATTCCATAATTTAGTATCTCTATATTCTGGTAATGTGGACAATCTGAGGCAAAAGGACAAAACTTTGAACCAACAGCGTTCAGTTGGTATTTTTTTTCTGTAAAAAAGTTCACTTTTTTATTTTCATTTTTAGTTTGCAATGGAAAAATGTTATCAGTAAACTGCACTGAAAACCACGACAACATACTCACATGGAATGATTAAATAGGAAAATAGTAGATGGGACCCATTGGCCACTACTAGATGAAGAGTGAAACTCCATCAAAATCTATTGAGTGGCATTACATTCTCTCAACTGGTTACTATTTTTTACGTTTTTTTGGTGGTTTCAGAGAATACGTGGTTTGAACACGAAGACTATCTGATTACAATGCGGAAAAACTTATATTTGATATATTCTGTATCTATTTTATTTCCCATTCGAATGAAAATGGAATGAGCATAACAGCTAAATAGCCTGTGTTAGAGATGATAGTATGGAATTGTAAACGAAACATGATGGTTTCAACTGTAACTGATTTGGTCTACGTGTGGTTGTTTCTTAATTTTCTTCTAAAGGAATACATAACCGGTCGTCAACCAATTTGGACATGAAAATCCAACGAAACATCTCTTACCATTTATTTTGGTTTTCATTTTTCAGTTTTCAAGTCACAAAGCCATTTTTATTTAGTTTTCTTGAAACAAAATCATTTTCCAATGTTTTTTATCTGGATACATTTTAGTTTGTTTCAATGAAATTTAAAATAAATAAAAATCTAACAACAAAAAATTATCAACCGTAATGATGATGGAAGTTGTTTTCCTCAGTTGATGATCATCCAACATTGAGAAATAACAGAAAAAACAAAACAAAAGTCTTCTTATTTCAACGTTCTGTTTACGGTTTCTAATTTTGCTGACACTCTATCGTGTCATGTATTCTTTCGTTATAATACTTTAGATGATTTTATGTTTTCCTCAGTAGAGAGAACTCTTATTTCCTTTAAGGATCATTGGGGAAATTTGGTTTTGTCAAATTAGTTAGCAATACAAGATACACATTGGAAAACATTGAAATGATTTTCACAACAATTTTACTTGTAACCAATGTGATAATCTAATCAACTGTATTTCAATTTCATGTGAAAATTCAACAACAATTTTGTAGTTTGTAAACTGATATATTCCTTGTATTGGTATTCACGTCTTCTATTTAAAAATATAAAAAGTTATGTTTTATGTTGCTAAACCATCAGATTCAATTACATGATTTATCATCTAATGGAAACTTATCTATACGGTTGTATTTTATCAATTCATCTCGTTTATTGTCACACAATCTAATAAAATGTCATGAATGATGGAAATGAGGAATTATACATTGATGTTGCTTTTCACACTGGTAACATTGAGCCAACGTTTTTTGGCACACCATTGTAACATTGTTAATAGCATAAAACTCCTTCGTTTCATTTGGGTAGGTTAAAACACTAATATGCTCTGATTAATTATTAATCTTTGCTGAATTTGAATTTGATTCAATTTTGCTTCAAGCTAATTTTACCAAACGTTACAAACAATCAGAAACGAGCACAAAAAACGCCACAGTAAACTTTTCATCTTTATTTAGTTCGTCAAAATAAGACATGACGGCTTATTCACCCGTTCAACTTGTTCAACCCCACGAAATGAAATTGAAGAGTTTTGTAATTTTCTTCAGAAAAATAACCGGCGGATAAAATTTTCGTTGATCTACCAGTGTGATATTATGTGATTTGTAGTAGAATGTACTGACAATAACACCAGTACACTACATACAGTAAGATCGTCATATCTAAAAGTTTTCATTCCATGTGCTGTAGTATGGAACATGAAATGATATCTCATCCATTCATCATATTCTCAGTTACAGAATATCAACTAGAATTTTAACACCATCACTGTTATTCTGGCACAACATCATCATTTAAAATTTAGAAACTCGTGTTTATAGACTTTTGAATACTTTCGAGAGAATAAAATGATTTAGAATCTTTAAACAGGTGAGAAATTAAAGCAATGCAAAATGTTGATTAATAAATGAATCGTATATTTACTCACATGAATAGACTAGGAAATCATATAAGGATTTAGTGAATCAAGATGATAAATCTGCCTAAACAGGTGGCATTTCTATTACATTTAACTTCTATTAGTTATCACTGTTGCGTTTTAACGAATCAGAACACCGTAAATCTGAAACCTTGCTGATATTTAATTCAACGGATTGTGACAATGTCTTATCACCTGCTCTGTGTGTTTTATGGAAGATTCATTTATGAACTCTATCCAATCGATATAATGAAATTTAATTTCTCTACCGTCAATAGAGGTACCTACAAAATTTACTCATATGCAATGATACAATTACACAATATATTGTACCTAAATACACTCTAGTGTACAATTCTTCTAATAGAATAATAGCCATCTAAAATAAATTGAATGTACTACTGGAACATGGCCTCTATTTTGTCTATTCCAAATATTTCTCTTTCAATGTATCATCAAATCTATTGAGTAATTCAACCTGTGTATCCTAACATTGAATCAAGTTTATTCAATAATTTGATAGAATCTGTACAGAGATACAGAATACTTATCACTATCGTTTCACATTACAGATATCGTAGATATTTCGGTAGAAATTACATTAACGCCAATTGTTGATTCAACACGTAAAATCTTTGCATTTATATTTGGGTTATCACGTATCAGAAATTCCATAGAATCAACCATACCATTCAAATTTACCGGCACAAACGAGAAAAGCATTCAAACGCAACGTAAAGTAATCGACAACACTATTTTCATCAAAACATACATTTAACGTTTGGTAGTTTAATAAAATCCATTTCATAACATTTAATTTTGTGGTTTATAAGCTTCCATTCAGTTACATTTAGTTACTTTGTCACCACTGAATTGGAATACTTAAAAACTGTGTAATTCATCTGTACTGATGATTTCCTTTTTGAAAAAGAAATCACTTTTCATGTAATTGAAACCGCTGATTTGAAGGATAAATGTGATATGGAACTCCAACATTTTAATAAGCAATTCATTTGGGAATGAGTAGAAAATGAAACACGATCAATTTGTTGAAACAAGAACGAATGTAATTCGACACTTTACCAAGTAAATAAACTGATTAATTAGTGAAATTGTTATCCCTTTTTCTTCTGTTCGTCTATGAAGGTGAAACACTGACAAAAGTTTTTCATTTTATTAGGAAAATAGAGCTGATCCATTATACAGTAAACTTCTCTGTTCAGTTTTTCTTTCCCTTTTTTTTATTTTGCTATTTGCAGTGAAACTCATGGCCAGAGTTGGAAACGGGACGCAATAATAATTCTACAAGCCGAAATAGAATTCAAGATGAATGGTTTGTTCGGTAGGATACCGGTCTGTCGCCCCATTCGTAACTGGATTTATGTTTGATATGGGTCCAACTTAACCCCACGCCCAACCAAATGACCATTTTCTTACCCAATTTCACCATCCATATTTTGGACATGTTAAACGTTTGGAAATATAAAAAACAACAAATGATAGAGAAACACCAGTAATAGTTTGGATGAAATATTCAATGTATTATCGTATGTTACATTAAATATTCAATGAGAGTAGACAGTAAGATAAAATTCCATATAGAGAAAAAGAAATACAAATAATTCAAGGCTGGGCAATATTAAACTGCAAAAAAAAAAGAAAGTGTAACATAAACTTTTACTTTCTCATGTGATTTTCAATGATTCTCTCTGTGGATACCAAAAATAGCGAAGATAAAAAAGAAACTATAGCAGAAGCAGCACGGTTAAAGGTGAATCCGATGGACAGTCATGCAAGAGGGCAGATAGATACAGCATGATGCCATCATAAATTATATTTCCATGATAATATGATTTATATGTATTAATATTAGATTGTAAGTTTGAATCATGTTTCATAGGAGACTGAACAATCATGTTAACTAACTTTCAACGGATTAAATTAAAAGTTGAAGAGTTAAAAGTTGAAGAGTAATGTTTAATTATTCACAGTCAGATTAAATGTTTTTCTATTTTAATTTTCTAAAATCTAATCAAATAATTATTATCTGGTAAATCTACAATATAAGCGATCAAATTCTATAATCAACAACTTGTGTACTTGAGAAAATTCAATATCCGATTAAACTTATCATTTTCCTCTCGAACTGTTCTTTATTCTTGAGTGTATAATTGACATTGTGCAAGATTATTCAATTTATGATTATAATTAATGTTGTATGTTTAGGACATAACACATTTGCATTGCATTTTCTTACAGTAACGCTCACCTTAATAATTGCGGAGCTTCCTCCACTCTTACCTTTGATACTGATACGTGGATACTATTAGATTAGTTGGTACCATAGTTGGTTCACCAATAACTAGCAGTCGTGTTCGGATCCCTGTAAATTTGCCCAATCATTACTGTTGTATGCCAACGACTGAATATGGCTGTAAATTTTAGCGAATCGAAATAACTGTAACATAATAAGAAGAAGCACAGATTAAACCTAAAAAGCTTTCAACGAAACTTATTCAACATAAAACATATCAATTGATAAACAATAAACATCAGTGATCCAAACTCTACAAATGTTTAACTCATAATATCCGCATGATTCCTCCATGCGCAACATAAACATTCAAATATTTAAAGCCGATAACCGTTAATCTTGAATTGTCCACCCACCCACTTAAATTTATGACTTATTTATGATTCAATAATAAAAATGTAATTTTAATTCATATAAATTTCATAATGATAAAATCTCAAATCAAACTGGAATCTAACCATGTCACTGAAGATAAGAGAAAAACGATCAGATGACGAAGCATTAACCACGTAAGATCTCATAAAGGACACAATCGAAGTTTATAATAAAATACACAAACACTATGTACTTCGTTTACAATCATCTATCTTCTGTTATCATATCAACAATCACATATAGATATGAACATAATAATGTTGGACTTATACTATAATTCAGTCATCCGTGTGCTCTCTAACTAGCTAACATGGCATAGTTCGCATAATTTTGATTATAGGGAATTTTTCACGCAATGATATCCATTTATCAGCACTCACTATTTAGTTTGATTTAATTTATGTGTAAAAACAATATAATTTTCCAATTTACTTTTGTATATGTTACCGTCACTTTATTATTGTTCATCAACTGTGTATTTAGGTAAGTGCTACTTGTAATATGGTTTTGTGTGTTTTTTTATCAATTAAATTTTTCAATTGTCGATAATAAAAATCCAACAATAACTGAATATGATTTCATTAAGAAGGCCTTAATCGTGAACCAGATGTCGTTTAAGAATATTGTGCCCTCGTTAAAAATAAAGTTTTTTATATCAAACGTATATTAATAGTGCAAAAACAGTTTAGTTTCAAAATCCGTTCTAATTAACGTGAATATTACAGTGAATTTGAATACAATTTGATACCACTGTTAGCTAACTTGTGATTTGATAGTGATAACAAGTAAGACTGATTATACCGCATCATATGTTCTGTGACCTAGTGGCGTTAAATAATAAAAATTAAATTTATTCTTTTTTGGTTATTGGTAACCACGAATTTAAGTATTAAGTGTTGATATCACGAAAAATTAATAGCAAAAAAATTTCATTTGGTTGGATGCCACCTGAAACGTTCATGTACAGGTAAACGCCGAAGTTCAATTGATAAAATTTAACGTATCGAAAAGGCCACGTTATTTTTATTTTATTATGTAGATACGATTTCGTCTGATTATGTTTTATATTATTTTATCGCTAAATAAAAGTGAGTTGACGGATTATTGAAAAATATGTACAAAAATGTCGAGTAATGGTCAATTGATAACGATGTTATTTCTGTTTTTTTTTATTCGCCACATATTTATGAGTGATACTAAGAGAGATCAACATATTTTACGTGTAGAAACGATAATTTCTATGTGTTCATTTACATTCTGCCTTCAAATGACCTTTGATAATCATCATGTTATGGGCCATCGTTGTCTAGACTGACATCGTTGTTGTTAATGGTTTTTTTTTGGGGGGGTCTTCCCCAACACTTCATCAATCATCACGTCACGTTTTACAACCGGAATTAATTTATAAAATGAATATCACTATAAAATTTCATTCATAGATAGGAAAGAATTAAAATTAATTCTGCATCATCACCTGCAACAGCCATATAACGACTGTTCATAAACAATACGAAAAAAACAGCAAAATGTTTTTATCAAATATTCCAAAGTAATTGTGGCCTGTAACCCTCATGAAAACTCATGGCTTTTATATCATTGATCACTTGATTGTCAATATTACCGATAGTACACTTATCGCTCTCACTCAATTATCATAAGTTTATCAGTTAATAATGTTTTGATTAAATAATGTAGACGAAAAACAATACACATAATCATACAAATAACTCGAGTGTACATTGTAATATTACTGGACATCAATGTACCAAATCAGTAAATACAGACTAAAATAAACACTATGAGTAGTCGCACTTTAAAAATACTCTATGAAATCTATTTTATAACATTCTAGACAATAACGGAAGCTACAATGAATAAAGATACTGCATGTGGCTTATCATTTTGGCATCCGAAATGGTTGCAAAGATTCGCAAATTCAAAAGTTTTTTTAGTCGTCTATGGGTTACTTGGTACAGTTCAAGCAATGGCTTATCTATACTTTGTGGTTACATTGACAACAATTGAGAAACGTTTTAAGATACCGAGCCAAACGACAGGTTTGTTCTATTGACTTTATTAATTCAATTTAAAGTTCTTGACTGTTTTCTTCCTGATTGTCAATGCTTAGGTATCATTCTAAGTGGTAATGAGATATCACAAATATTATTATCGTTAATATTAACATACTACGGTGGTAATCGTAATCGACCAAGATGGATCTCATGGGGTGTTATATTTTGTGCTCTTTCATGTTTTGTTTTGGCATCACCACATTTTATTTATGGGCCTGGTGAAGAGGCACTCAAATTAACAAAAGAGTACTTAAATGATCGTAATGGTTTTACAATAAGTGTAAGTTTTATGATTTTATCTAATGATTTATGTATTCGATTAAAGAACATTTCTTCTTATATTTTAGAATAGAACTGTTTCAAATGAATTATGTATGGCAACGGATACTACAACAAATGATTGTACCGAATTGATTACATTCATTCCCCTATTATTAATATTTTTATCACAATTTATATTGGGTATTGGTAATACATTGTATTATTCATTGGGACAAACATACTTGGATGATAATACAAAGAAAACACAAACACCAATGATGCTGGCATACGCATTCTCATTACGGATGTTGGGTCCAGTGATTGGATTTTCATTGGGTAATTAAGTGTATTCATTTGAATGTGGTTTTCGTGGTAAATCAATTAATTTTTTCTATGTTCAGGTGCATTTTCATTGAATATTTATATTGATCCAACAAAGACACCAGTGATTGCTAGCACAGATCCAAGATGGATGGGTGCATGGTGGTTAGGATGGATGATTCTTGGTACTGTTATGATGATATTCAGTTTTCTCATATCATTGTTTCCCAAGTATATGCCAAAGACAGTACAACAACAAGCAAATAATGCAATATTGGCCAATAGTGTGGAAGAAGAGATATTGAATCCAATGCAAAAGATACCAATTGAAGAGACAATTACCAAAATGAAATATTCAAATGATGGTGACTTTTGATATGGTCAATCTTAAAGTCAATTAATTACAATTGCTTTTCTATATTTTTTAGGTTTTCGAGTAACACTAATGCGACTGCTGAAGAACAAATTATTAATGTATAATTCAGTATCGGGAATATTTTATGTTCTAGGTGCTACCGGTTTCATGACATTCATGACACGTTACATTGAAGTACAATTTCGACGTGGACCACGTGAAGGTGTCAGTATATCTGGTCCAATTACAATATTTGGTATGGTACTAGGATTCTTTATATCTGGTTATGTGCTGTCAAAGAAACGTCCTAAAACCAGTAAAGTATTATTTTGGAATGTTGTGGGCGCTTGGTTTTTAATAGCATCACAAATCGCCTATATGTTTTTGGCATGCGAACACAATCCATTTACATCTGTTGGCAGTACATTCAACTTATCAGCATCCTGTAATTCGCATTGTGATTGTAACGGTGTTACATATAATCCGGTACATGATGATAAAACGTGCACTACATTTTATTCACCGTGTCATGCTGGATGTACACATCGTACACAAAATTCATCGGTGAGTCATTTATGAAATTGGAACAATCATCATTAAATGGGGCTGATATCAAACAAAGTATTTTAATTGATTTCATTTCTTTTTTAGTTTTATTATAATTGTAATTGTGTTACCAGTGTGAATACGATAGCGCCAACGATACCTGATTTTAAGTTACCAGAAACCACAGTGGGTGTACCAAAAATACCAGAAATTTTATTAACTGAATCAACGAGTGCACCACCAATGGCATTGATTGACTCAATTGATAAATTAATGGAAAATACCAATGAATTTGGTAGTCAAATTTTAACGGTTGGCTCCTGTGCCGAAGGATGTCAATTTTATTTCATTATGTTCACAGTGATATCGTTAATTGTTAATTTCTTTGGTTCAACTGGACGAATTGGAAATGTACTATTAAACTATCGGTAAGTTTATAAGAATAGTGATAGATATATAGACACTTCTACTAGTTCGTTTGTACTATTATCCTTTTGAAAAATAGTTGACAGTTATTTAATTTTAAAACTGGTGGAATGTTTACATATTCTAGAGTCGTAGAGCCACGAGATAAATCATTTTCACAAGGATTATTGCTGATGTTGATGAGTTTGTTCGCTCTAATTCCTGGACCAATTCTATTTGGTCGTGTGATAGATCAGACCTGTCTCGTTTGGGGTTCAAAATGTGGCCGACAAGGAAACTGCCAACTCTATGATCAAACATTATTCCGGTATTACGTGAATGGTTTGTCAGTTTGTAAGTATTCATCTATTTTCGTTATTCTTTTGTGGCTTTCTGTTGCCATTCAGCAATTGCTGGTATTCACACTTGAATTATTTTTCTGTTCATTTTTAGTGTTCAGTGTAGTTGGAATGATATTTGATTTTCTGGTGTGGAAAAATGGTAAAAATGTTGATCTCTATAATGATTTGGAAGTACCAAATGAGAATAATGGCAAAGAAATGCAACCGTTGAAAACGTGATTGACCTATTAAAGCAAAATTTATTGATTTTTGTTATGTGTTTAAATGAATTATTAGTTGCTAAGTATAGTTAATATAAAAAAAAGATTTAAAAATAACGTAAACATAATAATGAGTTTTTAACTTTTACTGTAACTTTAAGAACAGCATCCTAACTCCTAAAAACCTCTTATTAGAAAATTCTCTTTCTCTCGGATAATTGTATTGTATTGAATAGACATTGAACTAAAAATGTGAAGGACCGAAACATATTCATTGATCCCTCTTCTATTGGTTTAGTACCAAAAAAGTAATTTGATTGTATATTCAATATCAAAACTAGAAATCAAATGATGATTGAAGCGCAGGATCATTAACGTGTAAAGTCCCCTTATAAATAAACTCTCCCTGTGAGCATGAGCATATTAATGGAATAAAGCATCCAGACGGTAACCAGTAACCCTCCATTGTGTATTTTGCGTATATGTCAGATGAAATCCATTTAAACAATTTCTTCTCTTTTTTTTTTTTTTTTGTTTACTGGTTACCCTTCATCGTGTAACGTTTATCATCTTCAGTCGAGTTTAACACAACGGTACAGTTAGAATCGTATTTAGAATTCCCAGTGTTATCGTTAAATATTTTAACAATTTTTATTGTTTTCAATGTTACTTTTTCCACCCAATAAAAAGAAACAAGAGAGAATGAAAAATTATAAATAGAAAAGAAGAACCACATTTCATCTGTTTTGCGGGAGTACAACAATTTATTTAACAATTCATTTAAAACTCAATTGTTCATAAGAATTATTGTGACCGTATAGAAGCACCCCTAATGAAACGGATAAATTAAGTGGATATATTATTTACCATTTAGTGAAGTATTATCAACTATACCAGTATAAATAGTAAATAGTTTATTAAAATACAAACGATTTAGTTGTTATGTTCAAATGATTGTAGCCGATGGGATTTTAAAAATGCTGAAATTTCTACAGTTCTGTTTCGCCTTTCACTAAATGGTGGACGTGAGAAATTGCCGGATTATATTTATTGCTCATATAAAATCATGGAATTTTTACATAAAATCTCATTTTCAATCATCAAAGTGATGCATTCATTATAATATTAGTCTTAAATTGGAATTTAAAATTAAAAGTGGTATGTTGTGTTCTTATGGTATTCCATCATCGTTGACGGATTATATCGTTTGATGAAATATATAAAAATGGAAAAGAAAAGATTTTTTTTTGTGAGAAATTAATAGGAGTGGCCATAGTTTGGAAAATAAATACAAGAAAATCTGTTTAGTTAAATGTTATCCCAACGAAAATTTATAAAGAAATTACCAAAAAACCATAAGAGAAATGATGAAATTCAAATTGGGATTCTTACAAATGAAGTAATTTCTCTCAATCAAACAGAGAAATTGTTTGTGTTTTCTTTTTATTTGCAGTTTTGTTATATTTCAATTGGAATTAGTAACCAGTTGTGTTTCTACGTTATTATTCTTAGATGAATAATTTCTTATTTGTGTTTCCGTTTTCATTTTCATTTTCGCTGAAATTTGACGATAACAAGAAAATTATTTTTACTTTTCACTGTTTCTATGCGTTATCAGTGGGATACATAAAGGATACAGTAGACAGAATAAGATTTTCTCCATGGCTTCTGCTTACTAGTTACAATTCATTTTTGTTGTTGTCCCAATACGAATCGGATAATTTTATATTTCGTTTCTGATTCCATTCTTGTGTGGCGCTATTTTCATTTGTTGTATTGGATAAAATTCAGTCGGTGTAATAAAGAAATAAATTTTCATGTTTAACATTAACTAAAAGATGCCTTGGAGAATATCTCGTGTGTACCAAAACACACATCCTTTGGGGTGTATGAAATAAAACAGTTTTTTTTTGTTTTTCTGTTATTAAGTGAGAAAGAGCAAGAGAGTATAAAGAGAGAATGGAAAACTATAGAACAGTGTAATGTGGAATAAAAAGGATGACATTTTCATATTGTGTTAAGTGGATTGAAGGTATGGGTGATCGCATACAATTCAAGTGAAATGGTTTTAACCGAAAAATAGAGATTCACGCATTATTTAACAAGGGGAAATAGACACAGTATGGGAACCCAAAATGAAAAAAGAAAAACATTAAATGTGAGAATATAACACCACCACATATCAAATGGTATTTTCTAAAAGGATGCTGGATTTATCATTGTCAAATTTATGGCTCTCTCATATTATTATTCAGTTTATTTCGTGGTATAGTTCAATAAAATCCCATGAAAACTACAATTCAAATGGGAATGAAAAAGAATACATCAGTAACAAAACTAAATCCAATGGAATATCAAAAAAGTTTTATGAACCGAATATGTTTGAACCATTTGGATGAAAATTTTATTCTCTCTCTCTTGCAATTGGTTTTATGTTCTCTCAGTGACATTGGCGTTTCATACAATAGAGCATAATGAAATAAAATTAAAAGACACATACAACAACAAAAAAACCGCCACAAATGGTTCAAAGTGTTTTCCTTTCGGTTTTTACGGTTGTTCCATAATACATTTTTAATTAATTGTAATTGAAAATTTTTGTTTTGGCCTTTATTTCTCAATTGAATTTTATTCCTGTTGGTATTTTAAATAAATTTTTTTTTTTTGTTAAAGGCCAAAAGTGGGTTGTAATTGCTCAATCGGTTGAGTGCACCACCACATCATAATGGCATTTAATCACAGAGGGGTTGATGATTGTATGTTGTGTCAGAACACAGGGGATCTTTAACTGAACTGTGCTAATCGGTGACCCGTAATAAAATATTGATGTTTAATAATTAGGCATCAAATCATAACGATCAAATGTAAATTTCTTTTTTCATTCATCAAAAAGCTAAGATTGACTGAAAATAAAAATTGTTTATGTGACCAGTTAAGTGACTTTTATGTGTACACAATACACCCATCATACTGAATATGGATAATATCGTGTAAAACGTTAAATAAAAATATTAAAAAAAAATGGCAAAGAATAAGATTCTAAACAAAAAAAAGTAGAAGACTTCTGGAGATAAACATAAGATGAATTTATTATTAATAATATTTTATTATGACAGTGGAAAAAAAAAATAAAAGAAGGAAAACAGAGAAATGAGGAATTTAATATCATGAGGAAACCTTAAACGTTTGAATATCCCTCAAGTAAAATACTAAGCATTGGGTGTTAAGCACAACGGATTCTCCTTTGCTATCAATTCACATTTATTTTTTTTGCCGTTTTACTTGAGCTTTTTCATACGTACGCTATATCTCATGGTCTCGTTAGCTTTACTTTTATTTTTTTTTTTTGATTTTCTTTCATTTTTGCTCGTTTTCCTTGAATAGGATACACTAGAATTTACGATATGAAAAGTAGAACGTAAAGGCAACATAAAAGATCTTTAAAAACATAAAAAGATAAATGTTTGGCCTCTGCTTATATGCATTGAGCAAATGAGAGAGAGTGTATATTTTCTGTTATTCGTGTGTGCCATTCTGTGTTTTCTCTATAAATTTTCCGTTTCTTCTATTTTATTTTTTTAAATCCCATTTCTATTCAAATCATGAACCAAATATGGCATCTAAAAATCTGGAGTAAAAACACGGTATGCGAGGGTGATGTATACTGAATAAGAGGATGAATAGAGCGCAGCCTCTGAAAAAAGTTTTTTTTTTATTCATTCTTTTTTTCGATAATGTTGGTACTATACAGATCCTGGTCTATATAGTTAACATCAGTTTATTCATCTCGGTATTACTGTATCTTGAGAACTTGACAGTACTTTTTTTGGGCAAACAAGAGAATTGAGAATGAGAGACGCGTTTTTATTATGTTATTGTTGTTGCCTAAAGTATTAAAAGACTCATCATCGTTCGTATTGAATTATAATTTCTTCTTGTACATTTATAAATATATTTTCATCTTCTGATTAAACTTTGATTACCGAATATTTAAGTATTCAAGTGTAATACAACATCAGCAGGGGTATTAATAATTAATGCAAAAAGTATATGTTCAATTAATTGAGATTGTCGTCAATTAACTAACAAATGGCGTTGACTTGTGATCTAGCTGCTGTTGTGGCTAACAAACGGTTGAGGTACGAAAAAAAGAGACTCCTTTTAAATCACGGCGCTTTTCTTTTCTATTTTTCTTGTTGTACTCAATTGGGGGGTTGAATGAAACATCCGAACACATTGAAAAGTTCGCGTATATACGAATATTTGTTATACTAACCGAATGGTAAAGAATCTTGTCTCGGGTAAACGAGACGAAATTGAATAGAAAACGTGGTAGCATTCAATCGTCAGTTGTACTCGCAATTCAGTTGTGTGGTTTTAGTGAAATTAAACACGATGAATTTGAATTGCTTCTCTTCACTTATTTAATTACATTATTATGGATTTCAATTATACTAAATTCAAATTCATCTAACAATAAACATTCTTATTTACAGTCAAATACGATATCTGTTGGGGGTGGTTAAATGCAACCGACAGTGTGTTAAAAAGTTTAGTGAATGGCAATAATATGGATAATAAGAATAAAAAACCATTTGATTCGATTGAATACTTAGCCTCTTGTTGTATACGAAAAAAAAAAATAGTGCAGTTTGAGTAAATCAGAAGTAAAAGAAAAGAAAAAGAAAGAATCTGAAATTCTCAAACATTAATGAACTTAAATGTATTTTGTTTTGGTAATATTTAATGACTTTGGATACAAGCAATTCCCCGTGTAACTTGGTATTGTTAAACCGTGATGTTTTATAAAACAATAAAAACAATAAGAAAGAAATTATTCTTATGGTCTCTGGTATTAAGCCAAAGTTCAAGAATATTATACAACAATTCTATGTGCTCTTATAGCAATTGTGTATCTTAAAAATATAAAAAATATAAAAAATATAAATTGAATGGTGTTGTGTTCTGTGCTACCAAATACCAGTGAATAGAACGATGCATGACTATTAAATGTAAAGTATTATGGTGTTACCATATTAAAAGTAATGTGTATGAAGGTGACATAAGTCTTGTAGATTAAGGAAATTGTGGTCTGGTGTATAATAAAATGTCGTAGTTTAGTTTTCAACATAAGAAAATTAAACTGACAATTTCACTCTACTTTTTACGTTTTTAAAAACAAAATTGTGATATTAGAAACGATATAAATTTTAAGTTTTTCTTCTGTTTCACTATTCTCTCACCTTTTCATTCAAAATACAATGTGCATTGGTTCAGTTTAAACGATCACTTTATTGTCCATTAATTGAGAAATATTAAAAATCCCTTTGAATAATAAGGAAAAGATAATTGTATCGAATACAGTGTATCAGGTGCCAAAGTGTTGAATTTTCATTTAGTCTATTAGTGCTTTTTTATCTATTCAACAAAAGAAAATTTCCATCGCTAGTAATGAAGTCATGACACCACCATCAATACACCGGTTTTGGATTTTAATTCTATTCGCTTTAATCATTCAACAAAGTAAGTAAAAACATTTGGAAAATGCTTTTTTTTTCTCGTTTTATTTTAAATTTTATACCAAAAATATTAGAAATTCTTAAAGTGTAACATCTTTATTTACAAACAAAAACGAGTACGAGTGTAAAGAAAGTTTATTTTGTACCAAAAACAAGAAAAAAATGTAAAATTATCCCAGTGAATTACACATTCAAGTTTACATTGTTTCTTACTTAGGCTAGAAGTTTTTCATTTCAACACTAACTAACTAGAAAACTAGAAGAAAAATATAAGTTTTTTTTTTATTTTCATTTCTTTACACACTGAATTCCGGATGGTGGAAAAACATTGGAATACTAAACAGAACTATTCTTTACATTGTACCCACATTAAATCAGTCAAAAAACTTAACAATACTTTCAATCCCTTATTTTAATTCTTTCTGTTTTAAATGTAATGTTTTGTTCTGTTTTGTGTTTGAATCTCAATGAACTTACACTGTATAGACAATGAATCCTTATTTTCGATCGTTTTTTTTTGCTCTCACACAGGCAATCGATGTATAAATGCGATAGAAGTGAATGAAGAAAATTACAATGAGGATACGACGAACAGTAACCAATATGAAGCAAATAATAAGGCTTCAATTTACAATGGTAACGAATTGGTTGCATTGAACCCAACTAATAATTTAATTGATAATACCAGTAATCGGATACAACAGATACAATTAACAACAACCACCGATGATGCCATAAAACAAAGTCAAGTGTCTGATAAGAGATATCGACGTCATATTGGCACAAATAATAATAATTTAGATGACATAAAATCAATTACATTAATTAATAATGATAAAATTCTACTGTGGCATTCATCACAGCCAATTAAAATCCATCGAAGACATCGTCGAAGACCCCGATCATCATTATCCACTTCAACTGTAAATTATTCTCAGCCAGATGCAATAACCAATAGTGTTAATGAAATAAAATCAACGACAGTTTTACCCGATATCATACCACAATCAAATAATGGTGATGGTAACGTGGATGATATAACCAATACCGTTAGTGGATTAACGCCATCAAATCTTTCAGCGGTTGAATTAAATCAGAACAATGTCAATAATAAAGAAATTGAAAGAATTCCATTGAAATCAATACGAAGTAATGATGGAAATCAAACAATTTCATCAGCTCAATTAAATACGAAAATAAAAAGCGAATTAAATAATAGAAATACTTTATTAAGTGATAAAACAGATGATAGTGATATAATTATAATTGGTGAAGATGAAATTGAAACGAACAATGATAATACCGATTACAGTATTGAGGAGCCAATTGCATTACCATTACGGCCAATAATTGCCAGTCCATTTGATAGTGATACTAAAGGTGAAATATCTGTTGTATATGCTGAACAACATAAAGAAGTTAAAATTATATGTGAAGCAGACATTGATATATCACAGACTGTATGGAAGAAGGATGGACAAGTAAGTAGTTATTATGTTCTTAAGCTTACAATTGATTTTAATTTTATTTTCGTATAGTCTCTTCACTCAAAAATTGAAACGGAAATTTTAATTTAATTTATATTTCTATCATTAGTCCATGCTGTGCATTCCCATTTTAAATTCTAAAGAAATTGATTGAATTGAAACTAAAGATGATGAATGTGGATTGTCATCAAGGAAATATTTTATTATTTAAGAACAATTTTACTTTAGAATATTTATATTGTGGATGAGAACCAAAATATAAAACTAAAAAGACGTCAACACGGTAACCATTGTTACTAAATGGAATTAAATGATTGAATTGTTGTTGTTCCCGCACATTGACAAAAATTGTTTTGTAAAATAGAAACACAACAATTGAGTGGATACTGGAAATTGAATATTTCATGTATATCAATTTTGGTTTTTCACCGGGAAAATAAAATTAAATGATGATGAAACCTGAATGAGAGAAAAAAAAAATAAAAGAAAAACTAAATAGAATGCGAAAAAAACCAAAAGAAAGAAGGAATGACAATCAGATGAGAAAAAAAAAACTGCAAATAAATGAAATAACAGCAAAAGAATGAATATAAAACAATACGGCTCTCTTGTTTGCATGTTATCTGTGGAAAGAAAAGTTTTAAATTACATTTACTATCTCTTTTTGTTTTTCTACTTTCTTTTGATATCTCTCCACCAGTTTTGCATAATAGACAAATGCTGTCAATCGATATTGAAATGCATTTGATTTTCTTACTAACTATTCTCTCCTATTGCATTTGAAAATATTTGATATCAAGGCAATTGGTATAATCTTCATTTATTCGATGATACATAAAGTAATTAAAAGCATTCCATTGAAAATAGAATTGACAAAATAACAGAAAGAAATATTCTGAATTTTCTGTTTTGTTTTTTAAATAAAATACATTCCATTTTCCATCACGTAACACATTGTGTGTAGATATTCTTTTTCTATATTTATCACTAGTACACCGATAGAGTGAATTATTTGACTTGATTTTCATCTTCTTCTTTTTTTTTTTTTGGAAAATTTTCTGCATTTTACGGTCACATATAAATTTGGTTTTATTTCTTTTACCAAATGTCTCATTTTCTCAGTTACAGTTTTTTTTTTCATTTTATCATCAATGTCGATTTCCTTTCTGGTTACAATATTAGACTGAAAAAAAAAAAGAATATTTTTACTTTTATGTATTTTAAATTCAATGTGTCTTCAATGGGTTTTTTGCCTATTGAAAATCGGTATTGTATTCTTTCTTGTTTTATATTCTAGTTATCATCACATTGGTATTTTACTAACTGTATATGTGTGCGGTTTTATTTGGGGAGCCAATCGATTTCTTATCATTCAGTAACTACCAATTTCTCTCTCTTTCTCTGTGTTAGTTTTAATACCATTGCCACCCAACAAAACAAAAGCAAAAAAAAAAAAAATATAGAAAGAAATAAAAAGTGTATGCACAAGCCAAATGATACGATTGAATAAGAATGTACTTAGACGTCAACCACCACCCTGAAAATAAAAACTCTTTAAGTTCTTTACCGCAATTGCCATTTCAATTGCCAATGTGGAATTTTATAATAAATAAATTTCAACTCGTTACAGCTAATCCATGCCATTGAACGTAATTCCCGGCCTACAGATTATCGATTCATTCGTGAGCCTAGGGGTGATTTAACGATTGTCAATGTTATGCTGGAGGATGATGGTATCTGGCAATGTGAAGCCGAAACAAATCGTGGATATGTTGAAAATGGTAGACCAGTTAAATTAGTCGTATTAGGTAAGGAATACTAAACTAACCCCCCCGCACATCAAATAAATTCAACATTTTCACTGTATCTGGGCAATAATGAGTCGCGAAAAATTACTTGATGATGATTGTTGAATTTTATTTGAATCATTATCGTTTTCTGTTTTTGAAAATTTCATTTTCTTTTTGTTGTAAATTACTTTTGAATAATTTCGTTATCTCTTCTATATTTTAGACCGTCCAAAACCACCATATTTATTAATAGATTCACGTCGACTAGATGCTGGTAACATTTTCGTACCTGTTAAAGAAAACTCAGAATTAAATTTGGCCTGTGTCAGTGAAGGTGGTAATCCGAAACCAAAACTCTCATGGGAAATTTTACTTAGTCCCGGTATTGAACGGCATGCCCATAAAGTAACGACTGATTTACTAGAACTTCAAGAAGTTACTGAAAAGGTAAATTACATTATACAATGAAGTTTGATTGATTTTTTTCTTTTCCCGAAAATTACTGATTAAATTCATTTCATTTTTTTTCTTGTTATTAGTTTATAAACATAAAAATAATTACATTTTCCGTTAACCCTCGTGAATTTTTATATGAAAATCTAATGTCTTATGATTTTTTTTTCTTCCTTTTTTCGTTGATGGTGATTGTCTAATATTTGTAGCAAACAGTGACATCCTCACCGACAAGTGTGAAAAGTGAAGCACGTTTAAAAGCTGTTTATCGGGCACATCATAATGCACGGATCCTATGTGTTATGGAACATCCTACATTAAAGATGCGTCAAAATGCATCCTTTCTACTTGATGTGCAATGTAAGTCATGTGTCAACTATCTGTTTTTTTTTCCCTCAATTCTATATGTGGCATCTCGATATGAAATTTAACAGAATTATTAAATTATTCTCATATCTTCTTATATAAAAATTCATATATTCAACCTATCTAACATATTGGATTCATCTAGAATTTATCATGTTCATTCGTTCATATTAAGTTCAATAGTATAAGAGGATATAAAAAAAAAATATAAAGATGAAAATTACTGGAAAACATAACCAGGCAGCACTGCCATATATACCTTTTATCACTACTTTACATTAACACATCACCACTATATGTGGTTCCATATCATTTTAGATACACCATCGTTTGTAATATCTCGTACACCAGGATTTGGTTATCCGTTGAGAGAAGGTATTGACGTATCATTGAAGTGTGATGTTGATTCAAATCCGCCCAGTACACCTTTGTGGCAGAAAGATGATGGCGACACACCGGTAAATAATAATTCTTCTGATTTATCCATTTTATCGATAATTCATTCTTTTCTTCTTATTTTTTTTTTTACTTTTATTTTTCCTTTTGCATTTGATGCTCTCTATTGGTTATACTTTAGTGGTTTCTTAAGAAATATCCCATTCATATGATTTCAATTCGATAATATAAAAAAAAGAAAATAATTTTTCCTCTATTCTTTATTTTTGATGATTTCATTTCTCTGTGGCCTCACTTCTTATATCTTTACTTCAATTCATTTCATTTTCTTTCTTTTTTATATTTTCTTTTCAAATCATTCATCTTATTTTTATTCTATGTGTTTGATTTCCATCATTTCTTACCTTCTGGCTTCGATATGAATTGATTGGTGGAATGAATGAATAACTAACAAGAGCACATACACATTTATATAGAAAATGAATAGAAAAAAAAAAATTGTTCTTTCTTATTTTCACAGATTCCACAAACGGGAGATGGTTTTCTTAATTTCACGTCCATTCGACGTGAATATTCTGGATGGTATAAATGCACATCACGTCATTTGAACTCACAGTATTCCAGTATGGGTTACTATCTAAGTATCCGATGTAAGTTATAGATAAATCATTCATAAATTGAATGTGTCGTCCATTGAACCATTAAACTAAAAATCGAAAGAGCAAAAAGTATTTCAGATGAAGAAATTCATCATTATTCATTATGATTTCTTATTCGTTGCTACCTTTCGACTAATAATTCTTATCTGTTTTCTTATGTTATCGATTCTTTACTTGTGCTATTTTCTTATTCTCTATTGTAGATGAATCGGTTGATGTTACATCGGAATCGATTGAACCAGAAGTAAATATGTTTCATACTGGACCACAGTTAGAAGTGCAGTTGGGTGGTGCTGTTACACTTCAATGTCCACAAGGTAATGAAGTCACATCCATAAATGTTAATCAAAAGAACAAAAGAAGAACGAACAGAAAAATCAATTTTTAGTTGAACGTCTTTTCGTCTGTCAGTTTGTCTGATGATAATTAAGATAGTTAAGACAACGTTACTGGAATATAAAATTGATGCCAATCAGTGCATGATTTACTGATAAATTATATTTTGATATTCATTTGTTTTCATTTTATTTTCAGGGTCATTAGGATGTTGGTCACACTTAGATCCAGTAACAGCGCGACTGCGTGGCTTAGGGGTAGGATTACAGTCGCCCACTAGTCAATTTTCACTTAAAGATGTTGTATATCAGGATGCTGGCACTTATAAATGTATCGGTCAAAGTCCAAATAGTAAAAAGAAACTAGAGATCATACAATCGATATCTGTCCAAGTAAAAGGTATAAAATCACTTGTTCACTATCATACATAATTCCAGTCGAGTAGACAATCAGTATTCAAGTGACTATAATTTTCGTTATTCTTCGTTTAGGTCAACCTACTGTGATTGCACGTAATTCAACACCGATAGCATATCCTGGTTCTCCACTTCATTTGTCTGTTGAATTTTGTGCTAATCCAGCAGCGTATGCAGCAAGATGGTTACATGGTGATCGAGTGTATACACCTGGTAATCAATATGGGATTGATGTACTCGCCTATGGTGTTATCGTAAGTTTATTTTATATGTTTACTATGTAAACGTGTTGTCTATATGAATCTGTAAATCATTGAACACTTAAGATCCAACATTCGTTCACTTTTGGTGTGATGGTTTGATGGTAATATCATTGGGATATTTTTACCCATACTGGTGGGTGGATTTTTCCAAATATAAAACGATGAGAAAAAATTACCTATAAATTGTCAACACCGTCTGTCGTAAATTCATAAATCATGATTTACACCAACCATTTAAAAATAAAAAAAGAAGGAAAATTCTTTATTTTTGGTAAAGTGTGAAATCAAATGCCCAAATTGTAGAACCGAATGGTTGAGGTGTTCCAAATTTTGTTTGCTGTTAAAACAAAAATATAAAATTTAGTAATAATAATGTGTACAAATTTGTTTCTGGCTAACAAATAACAGCAACAGAATACAGAAAAAAAAAGAGTAGAAATATGAAATGTATGATATGAAAATAACAACCAAATGTATAATATTCTCTGTAATTTGTTTCGTTTATTTTTTTTTTTCTACTTTGTTTCGTAGGACTTACCAACACCATTTTGTAAGGAGGCACGTTTAACGTATGTCCATATGCACGAGAGAGTACCACGTACATTCTATTTTATTGTGTCATCACCAAATGGTGTTGCTGAAGCTGTATTTCATGTAAATTTTACAATGAAACATAAAGTATTAACAAATTCGGTTGATGACGATGAAGAAGAATTAAGTGAACCAGAGGAAATACATTTTCCCGTATTTGGTAATAGCGGTGCTTCCACAAACAACAAAATTTTTATAAAAAATTCATATAAATGGACAAAACGATTAAATTACAATATAAATTTATTTAAAATTTTAAAATTTATGTCCTTTTTACTTTTAATATATGCCAGTCATATATTTTGTATTGGTATTTATACATAACTTTATAGTTTTTTTATTTTAATGTTTTTCTTTTTTATGTAATCTGATTTATAAATGTTAAATGGCGATAATAATTTTATTCGTTATTTATATATAGAAAGTAACATACAAGAATATTTTTATTAATAAAACATAAAACATTGGGTAATAAGAGAATTTGAATGAAGAGCATAGAAAATTGTAGACAAAACATAATGAAGAGTTTTTAAAAAAAAAACTTTACTAGATCCTATAAAACGGATGAGATTTTTATTTTTCCTGGTGGATGAGATGAAGAGGAGGTGATGAAGAGAATTCCATGGAAAGATTCTTTTAGTTAACAGTTAGGAATAACAGAGGGATAAAAAATTGAATGTAAATGAATATGAAAATTCAGTTGTGTAACTACTAAGTTGCAACTGACATACCTAATTTAATCTAATATAATGAATATAATTCTGTTCTATTTTATGTTACAATTTTTCTTTTTAATTTTATCACATTGTCTATTGTATCCTAAATGAAATTGTGACTGTGCATTTTATTGTAACAGCATTGAATGAGTTAATTAACACACTACAATAAAATACCTGTGAAATAAATTTAATTGAATTTCCACGAGAAAAAAGAAACACACACACACACAACTACATACATAACTTAATATAGAACAAAAGAGACAAGAAATTAAATTAAAATTGTTTAATGTTTTATGTATTGCGATTCGTAACGATTTTATTCTCAATTTAATTTCTATTTTTTCCTGGTAAATGTTCACGTGTAAATAAGAATAAATGAGATAAAATGTAGGCCAATTGATCTGATATATATTTTTTGGCAAAATGGGAATAACTGACTGATGCTCAATCAGAATTTTGTTGTTTAAATATACTGCCAACATGACTATATTTTTTAATTGAAATAAATCCACCGATACTCAACTAAATGGGATAATGTTCTCCTTAATGTTTCGTAACGAGTTACTAACTTTGTTCCAATATTGTTTAACAGTTTCTGTATATTTTGGATTAATTTTGGTTCCTTTTAACACTGAAATTCACTCAGAAAATTTAAACAAAAAAATACACTAAGCATATTTGAAAATGTTCTTATGTACGAGTCCTTAATTGGATGGGACTCGTTTTACTTCAAAATGAGATAAAAATGAAGAAGAAAAACCAAGAAACCAATTTTAAATACTGATTTCCTTCAATTTAAATAGAAAATTATGGGAAAATTTCAATGTAGAAGTTTAGGAAACTGTAAATAAAGATGAAAATGAGTTTATTAAAAACACAAAACACCCAATACCAAAGATAAATATTAGCGATAAATTAATTTAAATTATATTATATATAAATATATGAGGAATTAGATGTATAAGTGACATTTATTGTGAAATTAAGTTGAACAAAAAAAAAAGAATGAAATACCAGAATAAAACTTTAATGTGAATTATGTAAAACACTTTGAACTTTATAGATAAACGTACAGATAATGGAAAGGAAAATATTTAAAATTATAAATACCAAATAACATGACGATTTTTGTACTAATGACTAAAATGTTTAGAGTTAACATTAGGCTATAGAGATAAATGAATAAAAGTGGAAAATAAAATGAACAAAAAATAAAGTCAAGAAAATGTAATAAAGCAAAGCTAATTGTAATGTAAGAGATGAGGTATAAAACAAAGCAAAAGTATAATATTAAACAGTTATTAGGTGCTAAAAACTGAGGTAAAAAGATTTTTATGTTTAACGAAGTGAACATTTTTCTGTTGCACAATTATAAATCTGAATTAATTACATACCTTTGATTTAATTGCTAAAAGACAAAACTCCATTTGTCAATCTTACACTTCAATCCTTCGGTAATTTTCAGTCAATTCTTGAACTGATTAGATCCCAATTAGTCCCAATTAAAGATTAAATTCCGGATGGTAAAATCCGTTTCTTGCTTCATTAACGATTCCCTATGACAAAAATTTTATACTTTAAATGTACCCCCAAATGTCACACTTCACTTAACGTAGTCATCGAATATAATAAACTTTAATTACTGTCTCTTTCTACTACAATTAACACTTTTTAACTAAGAAAATCAATGAAAACAAGGGAAGTTGATAACAAAAAAAAAATATACGAAAACATAATATAATAATAATTGATACATAATAATGGAAAACATATCGACCTAGTTGAAGACAAAAAAATGAAAATCTCCCCCCATTAGCATTCTAAATGTCTGAGAAAATGGTAAATGACATTTCTCTTATAAATTACATTTAGAATGCATAGGAAATTAAAACGAATTATTAAAAACAAGAAAAAAAATAATAATAAAGTTTACCTAATCTTTACTATATTTAATGTAATGTTAATTATATTCATATTAATACTCTATGATAAAAAAAAAAACAAATAAGAAAAACTACATTTTACTAAGGCAAAATGAAACATACTCACATCTATAATCTCTTTCTATCCAATATAAATTATCTTTATAATTCTATCCAATAAAAGCTTTGTAACGCCATTTATTTTATCTCAATTAGATGACATCACAATTTTTGAAGGGGACATTTCTCTTTTATTTTTTTTTTTTTGTACAAAACTAGTGATCTCCAAAAGCGCGAAAATAAAAGGATGATGTGAAAATTACATTTAAACATTGTATACCTATCTGATTATGTATTTATTATGATAATGAAATGTAGTGGAACTGAAACTATGGTAATGTTATAACGGACTTGGGAAAAAAGAAAAGAATTATTCATTCAATTTCTTCTTTTTTTTTTTCGCTCTAAAAAAAGAAGTTGAAAAGTTTTATGAATGTCTCCAGAACAAAAGGAATAAAAAAAAAATGGAATCATAGTTTTCAAATTTCACAATATTCTGAAATGAACTTAATCAGTTAATAATGATGATGATGATGATGAAAATTTGTGTCAAAACTGTCGTTAAATGTATGTTTTCTACTCTCTTTTTTCCCTCCATTGTAGGAAACATTGTACTAAATTTTTTTCCCTCATGTAATGAAATGTCTGTAATGATAAAACTATAATGAATCGTAGAACCGTCTATCATTCCATTTTTTTTCCATGGTTAGATCATGGAATTGATGAAGAAACTCATACCCTACCCGAATAAATTAAAGATGAAACCAATTTTAAAGATGTTTAAAAACGGGAAACATTATTTCTTAAACGAACACCAAACGGTGAAAATTGTTAATAATTGATTGAATATGTTTCGAGGTTTTTTCCCATTCGTTTTTTTATTATTTTCAATATTTTCCATTGAATATTAAAATCATCCACGTTAAAACCACTTAAAATTCAATTAGAAATGTGAAATAAATAAGAAAATTTTTCTTTTGATCAATTTGAGATGAACAAAGAAAAAAAAAGTGAAATAAAATTTTAAGAAAAACTTTTATTGTAACATTATTAGTAATATGCATTAGCAGCATAATGTGAATGTACCTAAAGGTGTTGATGTATTCAAAATATTTGAAAATTTATATATAAATATATCATTAAGGAGTATAAAAGGGGAGGTATACTTAGAAGAAGGTAGCAAAGCATTACCAGTTTAAATGTAAATATAAGTATAATTCAATAAAACAATACTTGATGATTTGTAATCATGATAAACAGAATCTACATTTTCAAATTAAAAACCTCTTCTCATCAAAACCAATTGAAATGGCTAGAAGTATTAGTATGAGTCTGTGACTCCTTGATACCCACCACTATACACTTCAATATTAAGATGTTGTAATTTTACTTTTATTTTGAAGTGTACCATATGCTGATAACCATATATACAACAAAAGCTAAATACATTTAATGATGAAACACTCCCTACAAGTAGTAGAGAATAGGAAAATTTTCATATTCAGATTGCTTTTGTGCAGTTGTCTAAGTCAATTATATGCTTTAATTAATACTGCGATGTAAAGAGGTACATGCACAACAAGCAAAACGATATACAACATAACTAAACATAATAGTTAAATTACATCTTTAACATAAATTTTCCTAAAGTTTTCTGAGAATATTTCTTTTACCAAACATTTTCTGATCCTTTTTTTTTTCTGTTTTTAACACTGAAACACAAGGGGTTTGATGATGGTATTTTAATATATGTAAACCATTGAGATAGGAATGGTAAAACATGATATTTATATACCATACGGAAGTGGGTGTGAGACCAAATGAGAATACAGTGGAGTTCATATCCAAATTATACATATATTCCATCAAACATAATGAAAAGCTTTTGGGCAAACATTAATTTTGAATCAGAAAACTAAGGAAAATGTGGATTCTGTTTACAAAACCACAAATGGTTCTTATCATGTTAAATGCAATGTAGCCTATTCGATGTAATGTTGCCAATTGCAAATGAGATTATTATTAGTTTGTAATTTAAAATTCAACCAAATAATTTGGGATTCAAAGAAAATGGAAAAAATTTGGAAAATATGAATTTTGGGGAATATTTTCCTCACTCCCGCCCATTAATCACAATGTAACGTATAAGTTAACCTTTGTTTTACCCAATCAAACATTATTTATGTATCTGTTTCAGTTGAATCTTTGTCAAAATGATTGAAATTTATAATCAAACTAATTGTTAATGAAAATTATTATTAATCTCGAAAGTGAAATGAAATATTTAGGCCAAAAAATAAAATGCATAGAATTTACTAACTAAAACCATCCACTTATATATTTAGTACATAAGAATTAATATTAAATTTATAAATATTTACATTAGTACAATATTTAAATAAAACAACAACAGAAATGTAAGGGAAAAAGCATATTATTGTGACAAAAATGAATAAAACGCCATTACAATTGTGTTAATATTAAATTGCTCTTCTTCGGATCAGAATAAAAATAGAACAAATATAAAACTGAGAAATTATATTTGATGATGTTGGTGATCTTGTAAAGAGTCATATTTAATGAAATAATGCAATTTGAGATAAAAAAAAAAATTTATGATTTTTATTCGTAGATCAGTATTATGATGTATAATTATGTAATTAAAGCATATACATACTAAATAAATGTGTGTATGATAAAAAATTAATATCAATATCTTTTAACTTCCTTAAAGCTCTATCACCCACCCACTCTTAGTTCCATTCATTCAATCTAATTGATTCAATTCATGTCAGAAAGTTATTCTTTACAATGTCGTGGAATGATGCTACTCAACTTGTTATATTTATTACCACCGTAAACTTAGATGATTTCAATAAATCATTCACTTTAAACATTTTTTTTTTTGCTTTATTCTCTCTTTTGCCAAATACAAAACTATTGATGACTTTTTTACTACTACTTTTTGTTTAGCAATTGTAAAATTCAAATTATTCCCCTACTCCAAAATGAAACAAAAAAAAATATTCAAATAACTCTCCAGAAAAGTTAATATGAAATTATTTTTGAATAATCATAGTTGAAGATTGACTACATTAATACTATAGAGACGCCATCAGTCAACTACTGAATTGAACAACAGTACCGTATTTGATACCATTTGTTGGTTTCCATTAAAACCAACATAAGTAGCATTCGAATCAACAACAAAAAAAAATATATAAAACAGCATCATAGTAACACCATAAATTAAGCAGACAAACAAGTTCACATAGAATAAATAGTGATTGTATGTAACATTGGAAAATTATGAATTATAGTTTTTCGTTAAAAACTTTTCTCCGCTTTTCTGTTGTTAGAAAGTACAATAAATAAAAAAAAAATTCTGTATGAGTACCACTTGCCAAAAAGTATTCTCTTTATCATTCAATGTTAACATTGTGATTTCATTAATACTATACACATATATAATCATTCATATTTTGGTTTTTTTTTCTGTGCCAATCTTGTTAACTTTCAATCAAACTGTGCATAGTCTATGCAATAGCGGGTATTGAAATGTAATGAACAACAGAAAACAAAAAATAATAAAAACAACATTTAAATATTAATAATCTTTTTGGCTAATACGATAATGAAATTTACAATTTGTACAGTGATGCTTATAAAAAGCATATTAAATTTCATAGAAATTCATTTTAATCTAAATAATCATTATCGATTCAGCTAAAAGAAAGTGATATTGACACTTTTAACTATTATTATACTTCAAGTTCATTATAAATTAAATTCACTGTTAAATTCAAATTTTTCTTAATCTTATTGAAACATCTAATCGTTTCCATCCAATTGTAAATTAATGTATTTTATTCGTTTATGCTTAAGCTAATCCGTTGCACTTGTCGTTGTCTCCGGTGGAATAAAAATATCCTGTAAAGTTGAACGTTTCTTATGCATCGATTTCTCTTGAATTGAATCTACAAAACAGAAAATTGAACCGGGGATAATAAGAAATTGTAATATCATTTCAATTTATCTCAAATACATAATATACAAATAAAAGATAAACACAGAAAAAAAGTAGAACTTTAAAGAAGTTAACTTCTAGAATGAATTCATCGTCCAAAGAAAATAGACGATTAAATTATACGTACCGTAAACTGGAACTTGGTCGTACAATGATATCTGTTTCATTGATCTTAAGAAATATTGTTGCTTTGAATTATCTGGTGACGCCAGTTCCATTGATGTGCTCAATACAACATCACCCCATTCCTGATGATCTTTTACCGATTGACGCAACTTCTGGTACCATTCATCTCGTAACGTTGTTGATTTCAAACGTACCATATAACTCTAAAATAGTAAGAATATATATTTGTTAATACGTTGACATTAAAATACAGAACCTCATAAATTAAAATAAGATTTTCCATGAATTTCCATCTATCATATTGTATACTAAGTAACGCAATGACACTAACCTTCTTTTCACCATTTTCCATCGTTTTTATTTCCACATCTGTATCACCAATTTGTTTAATACTTGAATCCCGTGTCACTTTAATTGTACAAATTGATGGTGCCAAATTATTTTGACAAACTTTCTCATTATCAAAAATTTCTAGTTGAAAATTTAACAATCTTGCATAACCGTTTGTTTGTTCAATTGATCCATTTGTAATTAGAGTCACATCACTAGTTTTCATTGGTTGCACAACACAATCCGGTTGGATTGTTAACCGACAACAAAAATGTTCAAATAACGGCAAAGTCGTATTACTTGTTAACGTCCCATTACGGTTGTTCTGTGACAAACATAAATCGTGTGTATGAGGTAAATCCGATACATCTGATACAGTTAAATTTGCTGTTGCAACTAATTCAAAGTTTGGTCCCCTAATCAACACCAGAACATTGCAAATACAACAGCATACCATAGTAGAAAGAACATAAAATGAAATTAAATACAATTAAATTAATGAGTTTTACTCTTGACCATATAATTTGATTAAAACAAATTTCATTTCACTTGATTTGGTCTGACATAGCAATTGAAAAAAAAAACATAAAACGGCAAAAAGAACATTGCGAGACTTACAAATTTTCATTATTCAGTTCCTCCTTTAAATTGGATGCTAAACGTTTTCCCATTGTCTTACTGATTGAACTATGAATTGTATTCTTAATTTTACGAGGCGTTGATGCTATACTCAAATCTGATTCCATCATCACAGCATACAATTCAAATTTCAAGTTAAAATCACTGGGTACGGAGGCACTAAACCGGAACAGTAAAGATATCATCAAAAAAAAAAATAGAATCAAATAGAAAACAAAAATCATTGGATTATAATCGGAGTCAATCCTGCAGGGTGTTACTGCTAATTTTTTTTTTTTTGATTTCATATTCTGTGTACGGTTCATCAACACCGTTTGTTGGTATCAATAAAATAAATAAAAGAATTTACAAAACTTACAATAAAATGATGTCCTGAAAACTAATATCTGTTAAATTACGGTCGACCGGATACAGCAATGATGTATTCATGATTTCCGTTCCAATTTTGGCTAAAACAAATACCGCATATCTTCTATGATTTCCTTTGTTTTTAAAATGATCTGAATCACGCCACATTAAAGGTATCCTTATCTCACTCAATGAGATTCGTCCTGTTGGTTTTCTATGGCATTTCACTTGTGTTGTATTAACACCACCACTACCAACTGTACTCATGCCATTTTGTTGTTTTTCCCGTTGCAATTCATCTTTATATGCTTTGATTCGTTCATTTGAAGTCAAAAAGTTTTTGGCTGCTTCCAGCATTTGAATGCTATTACCCGATAAGGAATTGTTATTGTATGAACGCATTGAACCACGTGGATGTTTATAAGCAGCCAACAATTTTGCTGAACCATCTCTCATCTTTATTTCCAGTTCAATTTTTTGTTCCAAATCCAATTTCTGTGTGTAACGAGAAAAATCAAACAAAAACATTAGAACAAAAAAAAAAAGAAGAAATGGTAAAATAAAACACAAACCATTGAAAATTATAAAAGAATCAAAATGAAAATTAAAGATATTCTGTATGTACATACACACACAGAGAGAAAATTTTCTGATATTTCAAACCATTCTATACGCTTTTACTCCTTATCAGTCTTATTAAATCATTATTGTAGATTATTGGTGGGTGGGTGGGTAACAAACATAAAGAACGTTTCCAAATCAAACAAAAGCACAAAATAAAAACAGAACGTACAGAAAAAAAAAAATAATAAAATAGAAAGTTAAACTTTATCGTCTACTTTCTGTTATAAACCATAACAAAAGAGTCCATGTGATTAGAAAATTATAAATCAATTCTTGCGCGTTTTCATGCATTCAATATCCGTGATTACATTTAATTTATACCTTCGATGTAAATGTATAGTATAAGATGCCTGATTTCGGCACATTCTTTTCATTTTACTAGTTTAAACATCCACAAGTGCATTTTCATAGTCTTTTATTAACCCCAAATTTAGAATTATTTTCTTTATTCATTTGGTGTATTGTATGGTAAGTCAAGTGTAATAAAGCAACACCAGAAAATTAAAGAGTTAAATATATGTAATTATAGAAAATATTGAAATAAAACATAAACAAAATAGAACGTGATATTTTATGTTTAATATGAATATAAAATTACCTTCGTGTAACGATTTAAATTACAATATGAACGATATCCACGTCTTAATAGTGACGGACACCAATTAAAGTCAACATAATCATCTAATTCTGTACGTAACATATTTAAATCAATTGTTTTATTTAAATTATTTTTACTTTCACAGTGCTCAATCACTTGTGGTAAACAATTTATACCATTTGACAGTCTTATATTATATCCTTTATCCAATTCAAGCATATTATATGTACCAATTAATTGGGCTTTATAATCATAATAACCATTTGTTTTCATTGATAAGCTACGCGCTAAATTAACTGGTATCTGACCATTTTGATTTAATACCGATGTTGTACGGTCTATCACATATCGATTTATATTCTTGTTATTATTATTAATACTGTGTCGCATCAATGGATTTAATTCCATTTGTTGATGATGATGATGATGATGATACTGCCTCTTTGTTTCATTCAACTCTTGTGGTTGTTGTTGGTCTTGCTTTACCGGCTGATTTTGTTGTTCCTGTTGTTGATTTATACCATTTTGGTATTCCGTATGTGATTCAATTGTCATATCAATTCGATTGTGATTACAATTGAATGAATGTCGACTAACTAATGGTTTTCTTAATATTGCATTTTCTGTTTCATTGATGAGACGTTGTGGCGGTGCCGCACGACCACATTTTTCTATTCTTGGTGTTGAATACCGTTTCTTTGGAGCGGTTGGTATATGCATTGTAATTTCTTTTACGGCCCCAGGTGATGATAATGATGTTGTTTTGACATACTGTTGCTGTTGCTGCTGTTGTCCATATTTATTTGATTGTTGATGCTTCAGTTGCTGGGACTGTTGTTGTGGTGATGACTTCTGTTGATGCTGTTGTTGTTGCTGGTGTTGGTGTTGCTGCTCATCTTCATTATTATTCGACTGACTCTCAAATGTTTTACGTAACTCTTTAACTAAATTTCTACGATTATTTGACATCAGATAATCTTGTTCAAATTCATCTAAAGTTTTACGATACGAATAATGTGGCAATGGACTTGGTTCAATTCGTTTACTTGACCAAATCTCATCAGCATTAATTGGTTTTCGTTTTGGTATAACTGAACCAGTTTGCCGGGATACATCTTTAGAACTTTTACAACGTCTCAGTATAACATTTTTAATTAAAGAAACTTTTGATTTTTCACATTTTTTTGTTTCATTTAATTTATGTTGCTCATGTAATGTACCATAAACACTACCAAAAAATAAATTACGTTCACTATTAAATTTTTTAATGCTATTCGATAATTGATCTTCGAATATTAAATGTTGTCCCTTTAATTTATCTAGTCCATCACATTGAGACATCGTTGCACTTTTATTATTTTATTTTGATGTTAATTATCTTTTTCTGTTTTTTTTTGTTTTAATTTGTAAAGAAAACTTATGTTTAGATTCATTAACACTGAATGAGAACTCGATTCATTTTAATTCTTGTAATTTATGGAATCACATTATAACATTGTAATGTTCATTATTCAAAATAGATGAGTTTTAATCAAAATCATCGTCATTCATAATTTTCTAAAAGACATAAAATAAAATGCAATCTTAATTCACCGTTATTTGCATAAATAAAAATCCATCAATGAAATAAAAACTGAAAATTTCTATTTCACAGTATAATTTGTTATTAATCATATGGTGCGCTCATTTGGTATAAATTAAATTCATGAAATACCTTTTACAACTAATTACAATTTGCATATATAAAGGTAACAATTTCTTAAAGAAACCACAAATTTCAATCCAATAAACGAATTAAAGTACAATCAAATTGATATTATTCAAATTAAAATTTTCACTTTCATACATTTTATGAATCTCAATAAATTAATTATATATGAGATAAAAGAAATAGAAACGACTTAAGTGACCTTTGACGATTTAATTAAACATTATACCGACATAGAAAAGTAGGACTCCCGCATATTGAATATCTACATTAGATATAACAAAATTAGATCAGAGTAACAGTTATGTTGCAATAACAGATAATCATAAATTCAATTAAAATATCAAAACCTAATTTCAAACGTCTTTAAACAGATCTCATTCTTGAAATGAATCTTGTTTTTCTATTAATCTTTCTTTATATTCAATTTTCTTTTAAAATAAAATAATCTAGTGATATAAAAAATAGGTAAAATATAACTATTTCTAGATCAAAATGCTGTTGAATTTACACGCAATACGTAGAATTACGAATGTATGAAATAAATATTACAGAAAATTAACCGTTTTTTGCAAATCTATGCGCATTTATCTTGCATAATATTCTACATATAATTTCATTTAAAGCTGCCATTAAAGAGTTAAACATTATTCTTTCAAGTTATTCTATTTTTTTTTTTGCGTAATTCATAAGTAAAATGAATACCAACAACATCAAATTAATACAAATAAATAAAAAAGTTCTGCTCCAAAAGAAATTAATATTATAAAAATAAATCCAAAGCAGATTGCCTATCACATTCATATAACCGTCATGTCAGGTATTTAAAATGCAACATAATCATTGTCAAACAATATAAAACATTTCCACTAAACGGTATCACTGAATACCAGATTATTATTTGTAATACTCAACAGTTTGAGATGAACATTACAACAAAACATTGGACTCAAGACATAAGAGACCTAAATGAAATTTTATTTCTTATTTTTTACGTAATCTACATGGTCAAGTTAGTCTGGTTTGCATATGAATTTGACTGCATTATTAATTATTTGGTATTTAATTCTTTCACCAATAGAATTGTGTATTGCTTAACACAAACTTGAAACGAACATTAATGTCATGTGCCTGTATGTATGCTGGCTTTATAACATTATAAATATATAAAATTATGTTTATTATAATAAGCTATAAAGATGTACGTTTTACAATTAACTGTTATATTTGAATTAGCCAACCATAGTATTTATGATAATAAAAACGATTACCAGTTCTCTTCTCTTCAATATTATAGGTGCACGTAATTTAAATCAAACAGTAACTAAATAAGAACTTAATAACTATAGAATTAAATGTACACATTTGTGTCCAGCGTCAAAACACCGTACGCAAGACAAGGTGTATTACCTATATCCGTATGATTTCTTTATTGCTTCTGAATATCCCTATATGCCCCTACACATATTCATTAAACAATTTAATAATAATAAAACTTAATAATTTTCTATTAGTTTGATTCATTTAAATCATTTCCAAACACGAAAAATAAACGCGTTTAAAATCATTTACAGTTAATCACCATTTTACAGGTTTCGTTTGCAAAAATATAGAAATCTTCTTTATACAAAGAATTTTTATTCGTTAAATCAATCAGAAATAATTATTAAAATAATTAGATTGCCGCCCAAAAAAAAAAATATCAATCAACGTTCAATGTTCGGCAACAAAATTGCTTTCAATGATTAGAAACAAAAGTCTAATTATTTCAGTTAGAAGATTTGTACCAAACAACAGCATCAATGTATCAAACAATGTTTACTGTATTATTAAACATATTGAACTCTGTTGATTAGATAATTTTATGAAATCAATAACGTAACAAAATAAAAAGAAAAAAAAAATTTCAATTCTCATCAAAATAAACGGTCAAGAACAATGACCAGCACACGATTATGTTGCAAAAAAAAAAATTAAATTATTATGTTTAACGTTTTACCACACGAATCATAATTGTTGCATATTAATTCTTCTAGTTCATTTAGCTATCCGATTGCAATCAATTAGTATCAAATAAAAGCAGTTATTGTATACCAACTAAATATGGATTTTCCGGTGAAAGAAAAAAATGAGCCAAAATCAACGAAATATAATTTTTGGCTTTGAAAATAGATGGAAAAAAATTTATTTATAGTAAGCAGTTTAAAGAACCGAATAGTCTCACAGTATTCATATAGAATAGCCCATTGAAAACAGGTAACGAATCGGTGTAAAGAAATCGAATGTCATCAATTATAATTCAATTATAATATTTAGTTCCGTTGGCCGATGCTTCAAAGTTCCCGTTGGATTTTTTTATTCAATACGATTTTCTTCATTATCCATTAGGTATTCTCAATGTGAATTTTATTTTTTTATATATAATTGTAATGAATGAACATTCTATCCAAAAGGTGAATATGATTAATTCCAGTTATAAGAACCAATTAAGAACTAATTATTGAAATATTATGTTATGTTTCTTTAATATTTTTTTAACTATAGATTAGTATGCATGTAAATAACGGTGACAAGTCTCAGTTAAGACAATTTATTATATGATTTTTAAACAATATCAACACTTTGATCATATGTGATTTAACATAGTTTAATCATAGTCACAAAAAAAAAAACTTGATCAATTAGATGTTGTGAACATGTTATAGCCACAACATTGATAAACATCGGTTAACCATATTTCTTTCTTAAATGACCAAAAATAAATTTTAATTTTTTATTTCAATCAAAAAGATTAAACAAATAAGTTCACATAATAAAATCATTCAATACGTTTCAATGTCCTAAATTCATGGGCAATTTTAAATTTTTTTCATTTTTTAAATAAACAACATTAACAAAGAAATATTTAAATAAAATTATGAATTTCATTTCTCTTTTTATATTTCAATCTCAATATTTTGTGCAAATAAATGTAATCAACATGTGAAACGACATAAATTTTATTACTAATCGATGTGTTAAATAATTTAAATTGGCAGTTAAAAAAGAAATATGTTTTAACTCGTTATTTTTTAAGCGAATTATAAGCAACTGCCTTCTGTTCATTCTCTACCAGAATTATTAAAATTTAATATTTCATTTAAACTATTACACAACACAATAATTATTAGAGTCAAATAGAGTTCAAATTATTATATTTAATATTTCATATTCTTCTAAACACAATTGTATTGTAAGTAACATTAGAAATTCCACGATAAAAAACATAAAGAACAATAGCACCATCATTCTGTATACGTTTGCATTGTAAATAACATTAAATGTTCAAGTAAATTGTTTAAATTAGTCCAATATTACTTAAAATCCAAATGGAATTGATCGTTTTATGGCTCGTACTGCACGCATTATTTATTAATAGGGATCACTTACGAAACAACACAATAATTCAATTTAGTTAATTAATACATTGCGTACGGATTCAAAATTGTTTTATTTTTAAAAAATTTAACGGACACTACTTGTTGGTATTTAGTTTGACTTAAGTGCACTTGTTGTCTTGTCTCTACCGTATCTTAAAAGAAACTGATCTCTTGTATGTTTCTAAATGAGATATTATGTTGTACGAACGTCTTTTAATAATTCTGTTAATTTACTATACTCCATCCATGCATATGGTGGCGCACAGTGAAATGATTACGTTAAATTGTATTAACAGAATTATACAAAAACTATCCACGGCCCACGGGGCCTACAAGCATTTAAACGTTTAGCTTAACTCGTTTTTTCGAATAGTTTTACCAATAAGCCATACTTGACTTCATTTTAAGTCAAAGCCATCAGCATTAAAGTTAACTGATTTTGATATTAACTCACAATCAAGAACGGCCTCAAGTAAAACTTACAAAATAAAATTCATGATCAATTCAATGTAACGTTGAGACGACCACATGAACGGTGATAGCATGTAAGTTATATTTTTATTTTTCTTTCTGTCTGTTTTGTTTCTTTTATTGAAATAAAGAACACCATATAAACCAGAAAGCTAAAAGCGTTAACGATTAACTCTCATCACGTAAAAACGATAAATACCTTGTGCATGGAATCGTAAATGGAAAGGTAACTCAATTGAATCGAATAATCATTTTTGTCTTCAGGTGAGCTAGAAGAAATAACAAAACACACAACAGACACCGATTGCCTAAGAAGTCGTATGTATATTAATGTCGATTCTAAATAAATGTCTTCCGTAAACGAATAGTGATATTCATATTACCAAATTGTTCAAACAAACGGAGGGGAGACTAAATGATGATCTCAATCTGTTGGACCGTCATATGATCATCATCATCAGTAGCTTGAACGTAATGTTGAACAATACGGAATACGGGTATCAATGAGTGAATGAAAAAAGAAACCGAACAACACGCACTAATTGTATCCTTGAAACAAAGATTCAATTTGCATCGACTCAACACTTGGTTGATTGTAGATAACTGAAGTAGGTGGTTGACGCAATTGAATGTTAAAAGTAATCTTATGGGAATTAAATTAGCCAATTGATGGTGATCAATAATATATTGTGACTTATGGCTATTCGTATTCGAAGTGGCGTTCAGTTGTGTAGATTGATACCATCATCACCACTCATCACCGAGCCAATAGTTCAATGCCATTAGTAACTAGATGTTTGGCTGTTCCATGATATCACTGATATGTGTACACAAGGAAGACTTCATATAAATTATCATTAGTTTACTCACTTTGTTGTTGAAGACATTGCGACATGATGGCCTCCGGTTCACTTTGAATCGAAACGAACAGATATCCTGAAGGAAGGATGTGGTCTCCTTCTTTGTCCTCAACGACAGTTCACCGAAATTCAGTGATGACCTTTTAAACGGTGCCATTTTAAACGAATGACCGATATTTAAATTAAATACCCACTAGTTGATTGTTTATCACTCACTTAGTCACTACTTGTTACAACTGAATGTTTTTGTATTTTCAACCAATGAATCTACCAATAATTTCTACCAGTAACTGAATCAACCGTTTTGTGCCGCAAAGAAAAAGGCAATATATTAATTCGAGTTGCTATATGCCTTTACTTCTCATTTGTTTTCAATGGAATAAATGTCACTACTTGCTACAACTGAATGTTGTATGAATGTTGAATGTTGAATGTTGTCACAATTTTTCTTAGAAAAACGCAATATATTAATTCGAGTTGCTATATGCCTTTACCTCTTACTACATCAAATGTAATTTCAATTTCAACCAATGAATCTACCAAATTAATTTTATTCAAACCGTTTTGAGCCGCAATTACAGTAGTGCCACAATAGCAATTCTGAAATACTGTAATACATATGTCATTGCAACTGATTGTTTTTATTTCTACCAATTTATTCAACCGTTTTGTGCCGCAATTACAATAGAGCCACCATAACAAAACACAAATAATGTATTAACTACAAATGTCAACGCAGAAAAAGTCACTTCAGAATTGCTTCTTCAGTAGGCTACGAGAAATATAATGAAGAATTTTATTTCAAACATCAAATGGACTTCGACGTATTTCTTAGTAAAAATATTATTTTCGTAGAGATAAGCCTCCCTACTTTAATTCAATTATAAAAAACAATGAAACCCGGTTAGAATTAATATCTATAATTGTGTGTGAAAAGTGTTATTTTTTTTTGTGATGAATCTGGACTCGGCCATTTTGGAACTGGTAACCTGAACTTCATTTCGCCGCCAATTCAGGCGATGGGATACACAAAGAAGGTAAGCGAAATTTCATTTCCTCTCTTAGCGGTAGTTTTAAAATTTCTAACTGAAAACATCGATTAATCAAGAGTGAAAGACAAAAACAAGAACAGTCTCCTTTTACTAGATGAGTCCCTTTATTTCTCTAAATTCATGATTCTTTTGTGATAAATACATTACGTACATTCATTTTCATTATTAATATATCTATTTTCTTTACTATTTCTATTATTATGTGAGTTTCTAAAGATATGAAGTTAATGGTTATTATCCTATTCCTTAATCATATATATATCGGATCATGTGAATTTATTATCTAATCCTTTAATATCTTACTCACTATAAAGACCTATGGAAGATGATAAAATTTCATTTTGAAGACAATTTTCATAGGAAAATATATAAATTGATAGTAGCTAAAAGTCTCATCATCTGTACTTGTGTTTTACATTTTTAAAATTTTCTTAAAACTCAGAAATATTTTCTCATATAATGCGTTTTTGATTTCTTTATGTCGACATACCACTCAACTCGTTAAACTTTTAACCGAACCATTGTTGTCTGTCTAGTCGTATAACATTAAATAATATTCTTATTTAGTATTCAACATGTGCATACTTTGATTGTCGTTAACATTTACAATTAAAATTTATATCATCATATAATTGCTATTATTTTGAATTCATTTTGAATCTACATATAACAATTTCAAATTGAACAATAACATCCATCATAATCAGTAAAACACGAATTAATCAGATAATAATAGAGTGATGTAATTGAAAGTATTCATTCTTAATAAAAGATTCAGGTTAAAAAGAATTATCATTATATTCATCAGAATAGTAGTAGTACAATAGAAAAGCTGAGTTACATTTTTATTTTATATTTTTAAAATCTCTGTCATCAAGTACATGGAATTTAGAATATTTTTCAATTCACTTATATGTTATAGACGTTAACTATAAACCGAATACCATAATATTTAAAACCTTAAAACACCATGTAAATGTATACTCATTGATAATATGATTCAATGGTTACAGACAATAAAGCATAGAATGACATTCAATGTTATTGTCCTTTGGAAAATTCATCAACATGCTCATCACCACAGCATCCAAAAAAATGAATTATTTCATTTCTTATTAAACAACTGTCATTTGGATTATTATCTTCCACGATATAATGAAGAATATAACAATTTGGTTTCATTAGATTTTCTCATAATTTATAAACATCTTAACTATGTCCTTGATGCTCCATCCTATTATAATGAACAAGTGTAATTTAGAATTCGTTTTGTTGTAAATTCAATGAAAACTAATTGTCTATTAATCTGTTCTATTTGACAATTTCGTTTTAATTGAAAATATTTTTTTTTGTTGTCTTATATGTGGGAATAACACTTTTATCATGTACTGGGCGTAAAACAATTTATGTGTTTAAATTCCCATACCTGGCTTACAATGTATATCTACTTATGATTCTAAATAATTTCTTATTACTTTTATTTGGTTTATGGTAATGCTATTTTATCCGCACCTCTTAACTTTCTAAAACAAGAAATAAAATAATTTCGCGGGTGTAATATGTAAGATGGGTTTACCTTACATTGATTAAAACCCAATTAAAATTCCATTCAATATTAAAATGATTACACACTCTGTTTGTGTCAGTGTATAACTCATCTATTTGGTTATTTTGGCAACGTTAATTCTAATTAAATTACATAATTTTTATTCTTTCATGAATTTCAACAACATATTCCAGCATATGAATCTATTTGTCATTTAAAACCGATACTTACAATATAAATTCATCGTAATTTCAAAACAAATACATTTCTATTATAATTTTCTTCATTTTATTTTGTCTTGATTCCTATTGTTACGATGAACATATAAAATTTCAAATTCATGTATATACTTTAAAGCACATGCAAATTTTCACAGCTTTTGGACTTGCTAATATCATTTAAACAGATTTTCTGTAGTATCTCTTTGGCCATATTCAATGATAAGTGTGTTTTTGACGACCTCATTTTAGTTGTATTGTCAATTTTCAACCGTATCTGTACAAGAACATCCCAACAATTCGTCATATATAAAATCCATAATGAAATGTATTGTAATAGCAGCATGTTAAGTAATTTTGTTGTAAATGAGAGCCAAAGAAAAAGAAAATAGAGAAAAGTGAGAAAATGCCACCATCAGATAGAATTCATATGATAATTTCAAATTAACTTATACAATCGTTATGTATTTTAACTTCACGTTTTTTGGCATTCTGTTAAAATTCTAGCATTTGAATGTACTTCAATTTTCAGTACGATTAATCAAATGAACGAAACACTTAAGCCATCAAAATTGAAATGAAATTAAAATACAGTTTGGCTTCTATTATACAATTTTTTTGTTAATTTTGTTGTTTAATAAAAATACAATGTTCTTCTCACCTGTTTTAAAATTCCCACAAGGAGTTCATCTACATTATGTTGAATACCACTAGATGTTTCAATGAATTTAACGTCATAATGTAATGCTAAATTTTTACCAGCTACAAGGTAACCGTGTACCGTTGTTTATTTTTTCCAAATTTTCATTCCCCCCAATTTCGACAAAAGAATGTAATAATAGAACGAGAAAAATTTTCGAGTATATGAGAGATAAGAATCACTTGGAATTGTATTACCATTAAAATACAAAACAATGTGAAATTAATGTACCATCTCGTCTCTTGTGTTTTTATATTTTTTTTTCTTTTGTGTCTTCCTGTTCAGTAATTTGTTATCTGTGTATGTGTGCTATGTTGCGCAACTATTTAACTTACCTTCGTTCATTATTTGACGTGATCTGGCTAAATCTGCTTTATTACCAACAAGGATAATCGCTTTTTCCTTGTGTAGTTTTTCACACCATAAATACTTGATTATGTCTTTAGCTTCCGTAAATGAATGATTATCAACCACTGAATAGACCACAACGCATCCATGCGGTTCGTATGTGGCTAAGGCATTCTCTGCCTGTGGGCCATATCCAAATGATTTGTTTTTTTTTTTTTTTTTGTTTGAACAATGATAAAGAAGAGATTTAATATTATAATTGAATTATGTGAATAACAACCTTTTTTTGTTCGGTTATTCATGTTTAACTTACACTCATTTCTGTGCTGGGATGATCAATAAAAATCATTTCCGATTCTTCACCATCCAACAGTATACTGACTGTTTTCTCCCCAAATTCATCATCTAAAAGAGGATGAACGTAATAACCGAGAACAGTGAATTATAATTAATTTGTATTTTTTTTTGGTTTGTAAATAAAAAAAAACAGAATCTCTGATAAAAATTGTTATTAAATTTACCGAGACTGGCATCATATGTGTTCATATATTCTGAAGTCATAAATTGATTGACCAATGCTGTTTTTCCAACGCCAGACGATCCAAGCATCACCACCCGATATCTATCCATTAAAATTGACACACACACAACATATGAGTTATCCATTGATGCAAAATACAACAAAACACATTTTATTATAAAGACAATTGATAATGAAATTAATCATCGGACAGAATGATTTAATCAAAAAAAAAAAATGAAACTAAGTTCTCCCATATCAATGTTATCCATAAATCAAAATAATCGGACCGTATTTAAAATCCTATCAAAAATTCAATAAAATTACTATACAAGCGTTTGAAGGGAAAATGAAAAGATTAAACGGATCAAATGATTATAAATAAAAAAAAAACTGTCTATACCAACGAATAAATGAAAGCAAAAAAAAAAAAAATTGTTTAAAATGGCACAAAAACAAATTAAATGAATGGTAACATAACATACCTAGTGGGTGGCGGTGGATCCTCACTCTCAGTCGGTGATGGTGGCAATGAATCAACAATCTTATAACCTCGACCACAGCATGATCCATCGAACGGTGAACGTTCACTTGCCCTAAAATCAAATTATGATTTATGTAACACACATTTTCATTACAATGTAAATTAGATGATACTATGGTATATGCCACTTTGTTGGTACGTATACGGTTCATTTCATTTTTTATATTTCGTTCTTTATTTTTATGTATATTATATCTCAATATTGAATGGGTGGCTTTACACATCCAGACTTGATGTGTAAGGGATGAATAGATCATTGGGGAACAATTCAACGTGGTATATGAGTGAAAAAAAAGATATGAAAATTGCCATCCAATAAAATTCAACTTTTCATAATAATTTTCATCTACCCAATTTGCCATTATAAGCAATGTTATTCTCCCATTTATTTTATTTTCATCATCGTTTCACGTTAAAATTATGTGTATGTGCAATGATATTTTATTTCTAACGTCATGCTTAATCGCAATGGTAGAAGAATTGAAAATTGTATGGAGCGATAAAGAAAAAAAGTTTCCAATTACATAAAAACCCATCAAAGTGATGGTATAATAATGTTACCGATTACCTATTATATTCTACTCTATTATCGTTATTACAACTTGTACTTATTATTGCTTATAAAATTGCTTTCCGTTTCATTCGTTTATTGTAGAATTTCAATCATACCATCACTCAAGTAATCATTTCATTTCATTTTTTTTTTCTTTTAATTTCTCAATGTTTTTTAACATTTTGAATTTCATCGTGTAATAGAATAAGACAGAAATGAAAAGTTCTAATGTAACATCATCACTTTGGTGATTTTTTTCTTACTTTCTTCTTCTTGATTTTGTAATTCTAAAAAGGCAATTTATGTATTTTTATCAAATAAATTTTTCAAGAGATTCTGTATTTCAGTTTTTTTTATTTTTGATTTCCAGAGTGATGGTACTTATTTTATGCAATATACATATAAGACATTGTGGTACAAGACACGTTGTAATCAAGGGAAAAAGCAAAAGAAAAATATGAATCTCCATCTGAATTGAAAATGAAGAAAGAAAAGTAACTCATTGAACTCCCTTCTATTTTTTTTTAACTTCGATAATAATCATACGGTTGATTCTCTTCACTTCATTCGCTACGTGTTCCAATCTCTCGTTGGTGTTCTCTTTTTGCGTGTGGCATATAATCACACAGGATCGGAAGGACCGTTAAATTGTTTTTCCCTCGGATAGCTTTTAAGCTCACTGTAGAGTGTTCAATAGAAAATTTCACAATCTAAAAATGTTGAGGGAAAATTCATCCAACGTAGTCATGGAAACTATACGATTTTTGCAAATAAAAAATAGAAAATTCATACAAGAGATGGGACAAAAAACGAAGTGTTGTGTTTTTCCCTCTCAACAATTTCTTTTTTCCGATTAAAATATCAGAAGGTTTTTTTTCTGTTTTGCGTATTCACAGATTCATTGTCATCACACAATGCTTTTATGTATCAAAACGGACACCTGTTGCCCGGTAAATATTCATACCCGAACCGTAACAGAAAATTTTCATTCTTTTATATTTTCCAAATTCACTTTTACTTTATTCAATGATTTTTTTTTGTTGCCGTTTATTCGCTATTTTATCGTTCGATGACTGCTCATGTATAATTCGGTGTGTTTTTATTTTACCATAAGTGCCAAATATTGGGGGGATTTTCTACCATTCGATTCACATAAAAAAAATTGGAAAATAAAAGATTGTAATTCAGCTAAATCAAAACGCATGAAAATTTTATGCCATAAACAACAAAAGAAAAGCAATATCGTCTCATCTACATAAAAATAGGTATCGCCCACCCCGAAAAAAAATCTCAACGTAAAACATATAAAGTACAAGGAAAGTCACTGTATGTATGGCATTGAACTACGTTTTGAATAGTCGTATTGAATTCGTTACAATTTTAGCCATGTACACCAAAAAAAGAGAAATTCATACACTAGGAACCATTGTATGTAATCAAGCGAAACATAAGTTATTAGATTACGCACATCCGTTGTAACAATACAATATTCATGGTGAAATAAAGAATCACCTCCGTCAACCACCCGCCTAGAACCCTCATCCATTGGCACCCATTTCACTCAATTTCTGATGAACACAACAGAAATAAGTGTAACCGAAATAACAAAAAAAAACTTCCAAAAAAAGTACTCAGTGAATACGCCAGTTTAATTTGTATAAAACAGAAATCTTGTTTGGCATAAAAATCAATACAATTTTAAAGGTTCTGGTTTCTTGTTATTCACTTTTCAAATAGAAAAATAAAAAAAAATTGGTTAAACACCCGTTCATCAACAACTAAAACAAAAATGTGAAAAAAAATCCCCAAAAAAATGATACGAATAGAAGAAAAAACTAAAAACATACAGAATATCAACCCCAAAATATCAATCAAATGAAATGGATATGCTACTAAATAAATGTTAAATCCTATGGCTGAGCTTTTTTACTTTACCATCGCATTAGTAAGGGGGGTGGCATTGAAAAGTTTCCCCAGACTTGGGGATATGGAAAATCCCAAAACATAATTTATAGATAAAATCCAGAAACTTTCATTGCAAAACATTAGACGATGGTAATTACTTATCCATATGTAGTGATGGAACGCAAATAAAAGATGGGAAAATTTAACAAACAAACCATCACTCTAACCACTCATTAAATATAAGTAGCAAAAACTAAAGATGCCAGTAAAAAGTGAAATGTGAAAATAATTATTAGATCTCATGATTCACATTAAAAAAAGAAAAAAACAAATCTTTAAAATCATCTTAGAACTAAATTAATTTGTGGAGAATTTGATATTTAAGAAATGAAAAAAGAAAAAAAGAAAACCTTACCTACTCATGGTCGAATTAACGCTGGTATTACTTCGTGATCTACGCGATATAATTGAATCACCACAGTTAACCACTGTACCTTTACTAATTGAGAATGTACGTAAACGATATAAATCATCACTTTGACGTGGATTGTATGGATGCTCTGGCAGTGAACATACCCTTGGTCTGATATGATCATGTACTGAAAAGAAGATTATAAATTACCAAAAGAAATATACAAAATATAAAATAACAAGAAACTGAATCGTAATTTAGGAAATTTCTTTTATTATTCATTTTCTTCAGTTTTTCTATTGCTTGGACCAAAATTATATTCACTTATTCAAAAGAAGGTATCGCAAAACAAAAATATAAGTAACTACAACAAAAAATGAATAAAACGAATAGCAACAGTGTAGAGATAAAGGAATGTTTCAAAAAATGAAGAAAAAAAAAAAGAAAAATTCGTTTCAATTTTCTTTTAATTTTTTTTTTCTTCGTTGGACGGAAAAAGAAGCATTAATGTTATCCATCAGAGATGAAGTGTATATTTTAAGATGTTGTTGTTGGTTATGTATGTTTTCTTCAATTCTCTTTAGTTCTTAATTTTTGATGGATACTTGGGTGGGTGTAGAATAGATACACATTTAAAATATTAAATAATTCCATTTAACAAACCTGGTAATTCTAAGAAATTTGAAGTTCTTCGTTGCCTACCTCGCGTTGTTGCTTGAAATGCTAATGGACCAATATCCTCATTAGAGCACAGTGAATTATTTGATTCAGCATTTTTAATTAAATCTCGTGAATTTCTACGGCGGTTTACTAAATAAGCAAGCCCACCCTAATTGTGTGTGTTACCCATAAACAACAAAAAAGAGAAATACATTATAAGGATGATAGACAAGAGAAAAGATTTCTTGTTTAACAAAAAAATCACATTATTATGATGAAAGTGAATAGAAAAGTTATTAACATTTTGAGAATAACAATAAACATAAGAAAAGTTTATTGTGATGAACTGATGAAGCACATCACAACTTTAAAATCATAAAATATAAGAAACGACAGAAAGAAAAACAAATGAAATTCCATTTGTTTAATATTAACCTTTGAGCTGCCACGTCTTCTAGGTTTTGCTCCAACCGTTTGGGGATCAACTGCATCTGAAGTTAAATCACTTGTTGATTTTCTAGATGCCAAGGATACAACGCTATCCGAACAAGTTCGATCTAACGTACAATGTGAATTGTGAAATGACTGTGATAAAAAGGATGATATTTTATTTGAGGTGTATTGGCCCAAGACATCATTCAATCGTCCAAAATGAAAAGCATTGAATAAAATATTGGAAAACATTTAATTTTTGTTCTTCAATTTAAACATAACAAATTTCAAGCGATGAATGAATTAAAACTGATTGAGTCAGTTGATTGAATGAATTTCATACCTGATAACCTGGATTTGATGTAATATTAACAGCTTGCCGTCGCCGTGAATGTATCCGTTTATCGGTTTTATTGGAACTAGTTGTATTTGATGTGTTATCAGTTCCAGTGATAATTGTTGTTACATCGGATGTATCACCACCTGATAATGAAGAATTTGTTGGCACCGAACTCATATAATCATATTTAATTAAATCATTTGTTTGTTGATTTTTATCACCACCACCACCACTACCACTAGGACAACGATGTTTATTCGTATACATTTGGCTACAATCATTGATTAAACGTTCCATTGGATCCGGAAAATTATTCACTGGTTTATCATCATTTTCATCTGGTGTTATAGGTTGATAATATTCAAACTTTTTCCCTATAAGTTTGTTTTTTTTTTTTTTTTGGGTAATTTATATACGAACCCACCACCGTATACAGGTAATTAGATGTAACCGTACCAAATGTCCACAAAAGAAAAATGATTCCCCAAATGCCCAAGAATGAATTTATATTATTAGAACAAAGAATCCAATAAAGAAAATAAATGGGAAAAATACAGAAAGAAGTAAAGAAAATTTTTATCTTTAGCGGTTTTTTGATGACGGTGATCCATCACCTGAATACCAACCGCCAAAGAGATATTTGAAAGGATCAAGATGGGAACAAAAATGGCAAGGAGTTCGAAACAAAGAAGAAAAATAAAAAAGAATTTTACCTTCAAATTTTGGGCTGACGGCATCAAATACAAACTTCCTTGGTGATTTGGGACTACTTCGTGGACTATAATAACAGCAATTCGATTCATTTAAAAAGTTTGGGTCACCGTCACCGCCACTAGATGTTGTTATTATCTTGGGACTTTTTGGTGGTACCTGTATATTGGCAGTTTCATCGTAACTCCTTTGCTGTTGCTGATGTTGTTGTTGCTGCTGTTGCTGTTGCTGTTGTGCTTCCAATACATAATTATAAGTTCTTGGCGATACAGGGGATCTGTTTGTATAAAAACAAAAACACAATCATCCATAATATCAGTTTATTGGTTCCAGTTATATGGCACCCCATGAGTTCACAATGAGAATAAAAATATAGAAAAACAACCAGCAAATTCGAAAGGAGTTAAGTAAACGATAACAGAATAAATTCCACCCCCACTGTCAAAATGAAATACACAAATTGATAAAATAACATGAAATATAATAATATTTATGAAATTGATTATTGATCGAAATATTGGCTAAAGTAAATATCAATGGAAAATGTGATATTTAGTGAAAAGCGGTTAGTTCGACTATAATACCGTCTAATTCTGGGTTGATTTGTTGGCGAATGATGTAGCTGTATGCCACTTGAGTTGCCTGATTCATTTGTATTATCACCCGTTGAGACGCCTAAATCCAATAATTGTTTTCGACGATCGTCCCAATTTTGTTGTTGAATTTTTGGTGTACGTGGACTACAGGGTGACTTTGTACGTCGTAGAGACATTTTGCCACACTTGTTATCATAAAAGCACCCAAAAAAAAAAAAATTATTAATTCACTTCACGTTCATTATTAATTAATGGAAATTTTCTGTGTAATACACACTAGACACACACACATAACAGTAACAGACACACTTTTACTGATATCGTATGCCAAATTGATAAAATGGTAAAATAAGTGGTTTTAGTTGAATGTATAAAAATATCAATGTCAACACAGTTGCAACACATTAATAAAATGGCAAAACTAATAGTAATTAATAATAATCTGGGTACACGTAATGAATAATTTACACATTCATTTGATAACGACAGCAACTCTCACCAGATAAGCACAAAGTAATGACACAATCACTTAACCAGATGAGAATTCATTAAATTTTCATAATTTTTATTTAATTATTCATTATAATTTTGCAATTAAAATATTCACTCATCCATTAAATAGATATTTCTGTTTCACTTTAAAACATAATCACTTAATTGACCATGATTTTCATTGAAACATTTTATAATGTTAGCATGTCAAATCATAATTTATTTGACTTCTAATGACTGCAAAAAAGAAAAAAAAGAACGAAAAATTGGTTTGCCTTTCGTTGTCACATTCACACAATTGAATTCACTTTTACCTGATATCGATGTCAGGATAGAAATGCAATAAACAACTAAGTGAAACTATAAAAGTAATAAAATTCCAATGACATTCGAAAATAAATTTGAATTAAATTCAATTGTAGACACGCATTCAATTACATTTATTATGGTGTGACACTAATTTATTTTTAATTTCCGTTAATTAACCCATTGCGAATAATAATTAATGTTGAACACTTATTTCACTCTTTTCACAATGGCAAAACGGAATTATTTATAAATATTTTCCACTTTTAGGGTTGAAACGAACCAAACAAACTGTTGCAATTATTCAACAAGTATTCCAATACACATACACAGACACACTGTACAGAAAAAGGGATATTTTAGGTCGTAACAGACACGCTAACATCCTTTGAATGATTAAACAGTTCACCTGAAATTCTGTATGAAGCTGCGAACAAATTTTTCTTTCTATATTTTTCCTTTTATATTTTCTATATAAAGTTTTATGAGAGTACATACGCGCTCTTCGGAAACGTAGCACACAATGTTGGGAAAATTTAGCTAAAGGCAAACACACAAAAATATAAAGTTTCGGTATTATTTTGGTGTGTTGGGAAAAACCATATTTTCCTAAATCAACCATATACATATAAGAAGATTTTTATACATAAAAAAAAATGGTGAGATTATATTTTAACACAAAATTATGGTTGTGAGAAATAAATAATTCTATATGGTGGGGTCATGTTAAAGGGAGAACACACACAACCGGGAGAGTGTTTCATTTGTTATTTTATTTTTTTTTTGTTATTTCGGTTATTTAACATTTTTGGGGAAATAGGCACAAAACAAATTTTCCGTATAACAGTTTTATATAATAGTTATGTATTGTATATCAATTCACCATATAATTCAGTTGTTCAATGGGCTACCTACCCCACAAAAAAAACGGTCGTTTAAGTTCAATACAATTTGATAGAGAAGAGAGTTGGTGCTCAATGTTGTCAGCCATCAACATCATCATTATCGTTGTAGTCGTACGTTATCAACATCGATGTATCCTTATTCTGTTTTCTTTACCAGTCAACACGATGAAGGTTGAATAAGAAGCTTTTTGCGTCTTTTATAGAATGGTACACACAAAATATTCAATGTAAATGGCATTGAGCGAACTTTATATACTTAGTATAAGAAATCATTTGACTGCCGAGGGCACTAGACTGTTTGACGCTCCTTGTACCGCTAAAAGGGATGCTGTGGAAATCGAATAATATAACGAAATGAAAACATTAGGTGTATGTAAGACTCTCATCTTTCTCTCTTTCTCTGTTAAATGTTTCTCTTGTACTCATCAATGATAAATTTCTACAGAGGTGGATATAGGTAAATGTGGAAATAAAAAATAAAATCTTAATGCTCCTTATTTATAACTGAAATATAAAAGTAAAACGTGTGCTCCTACATTTATAATGATTATGATCATTTTTCTATAGATGAAACATTTATCATTGTATTAATTCTTCATTTAAAATGTATCAAAGTGAGAGAGTGAGACTAACAAAACAGATTATGAGATGCCGAAAATTGAAGGAAAATAACGAATGTATATTTATAAAAATCCATTATAATGAATAACTATATAAATTAGAATAAGAATGATTGTTAAGATATTCAATACATAATTATGTTTGCTTTCATCATATTCGTGTATCTCCTTGAATAAAGAGCATCACTTGATTGGAACTTTATATAGAATTAAGCATAAGAGTCAAATTGAATGATACATCCATCTTTTATATTTGAGATCATCATTACATATGAAAAAGTTTTTAATAAATTAATGATAAATGTCTTTATGGTTCAATATTGGGGTGGTTTCATGTAAATTCAATGCCATAGTGAAGTGATATTCAAATTTCATCATTTTGTTTTTTTTTTTTTAGAGATAAAAAGATGATAAGGGAATCTAATTCAGTGTGTATGTAACAAATATGACAAACGAAAAGACTACCCAATCTATTTGAATTATTTTATTTCATTCCGTTTGCCTGTAAAATCCATTGTATCATACTGTTTCATTCAGTACTAAGTCCAGACATAATACCATCCTTGATCCAATTTTTGTTACAAAATAAAATAAAATTGAATTGAAATAATATAAAATAAGCGAATAAAAACAGTTGTGTGTTAACGAATACAATGTTAAAGCAATGGAGCATAGTAGTATAGCTGAACCATGTAACACGTTCCAATAGATAATGGCTAAATGAGACCATATCAGCTTACATTTGGGGATTGCGGTAGGTCTCCCATTTGGTAATCCAGTTTTGTCATCATAAACTAATGTTTCTTTGTCGTTTTGTTGAAAATGTCTATTGACTGTTATTTATCTTTTTTTTTTGCTTCTTGGTTTGTTTTCCATTGTCTCGAATTTCCATCATTGGTGGGCATTTTTATTTTCAATATGGCATCTCGTTCAAACGCTCTTGATGAAAATCTATGGTTAGCTAATAATACAAAACAAAAAAATCCTTTTATTTGGTCCAAAAAACCTTTGGATTTCAAAGAATATGATTCGATCTTATGTTTTCTTTTTTTTCCACCAACTTAGTGAATCGCAATCGAAATTTTTTCTCTGTTGGCAGGCACATTTCTTTAATAATAATGAATATTTAATGGATTGATTAAATTATTAAAGTTCATCAGACCAAAAATCGGGTGGCTGTTTTTTTTTTTTTTTTTCCTCTACTTCTGGGGAAATGTTTTTCGATTATTCCACTTAAATTTTCTTTCTTTTCGTTTCCCTCGCAAATCCTTAGTTCGTTATGCATGAATACACTAAAAGATGCTGTTTTATATCTCTTTTTCTATTCATGTGTTCTGAGTATTTAACGACTGGTAACCATGCTACACACCGTCAACAAAACACCTTTATTATTTCACTCTGCATCCATGGGAAATAAAAGATCAAAATGATTAATATTGTGCCATAAACCGTAAGAAAGTTCATATAACTTAAGGTAGGTCTAATAAATAAAAGAATAAAACGGTTCACTTACGTCACACGTACAAATGTATAAAAGAGGTGAAATAGAGAAGAGTCGATGAAGAAAAAAATAAAATAAAATTTATATACAAAGTGTAACAGAATAGAAAAACACATATTCATCGTATGTGGGGAGATGTTGGATCCCATCAAAACCAATGGATTAAATTATGTGAATTCAATAGTTTTGGCCAACGGCATAGACGTCGCAGCATCAGAACACTCGAGATAGCTTTTATTCACATTTCTTTTATTTAAGTAAATTCACGTTTTGATCGTGATGTGTAGAAAAAACGTGTATTCTACCTGTGTACACTTACACAATATTGTATAGGGGCCAACCTGCAATTCAGTTAACCCATCCAAACATCATTTATTATATAAAACCAGATTAACAACAAAGATAGAATAACTACATATTATTAAATGTAAAAGAACTATACAGACAAGTATGTTCTCATCTCAACAACTTGAATGCCAATACAAGAATTATGGCCAGCCAAAGAAAAGTATGTTATACAGCTTGATTTTCTCTCTTAAACCAGTTCTATTGAAACAAGACTTCATAATAAACCATACAAGAGAATATAAAAAAAAAAAATTTACAATTTTATATTTTTCTTCTCTTTCTGTTACTTCATTTTAAATGCATGAATATGAAGAAATATAAATTGTATACGGAATACAAACATAATAATGAAGAAAATGAAATGGTTTTTACTCTAGCCGTGATGCTTTTTTAAGTTCAATTAACAGTTTCATTGTAGTGTTGATCAGAAACTGTAGCAAGTTATTCTTCGTTGCCATTTAATAATCTTTTTATTTTAAATAAACGATTTTTTGTTTAGTTTCTTATGAAATTATCAAGTGTTTTGTGTTAAACAAATTTAAAATTTAAGAAATAAAATATCTGGAATTTATATGATTAATATTATTCATTGATTACTTCATGGTATGACCTCAACGATGTGATTTATTTTAAAGGTGAACTTCTATAAGTTTTTTTTTTTTTTTGCATGAAACACAATGTAAATTAAAAGTAAATAAACGAATTTCGTGGGCTGATTATTAAGTATATCAATTGTGTGGAATTTCATTAAGTGTTGCATACCGATCACATATTCTTCACTTCAATCTTAAATGAATCCAAAGAAATATTTGTTATTTTCAAAATTCATATTGTTCAGTTGAGTTTTACTACGTTTTCTAATTAACTTGTGTGCACATAATTAATCGTTTGATATCTGATAGTCGAAGAAAACGGAATTTGAAATCTCAGTTTGTGGTTGATTCGTAACGATATGTACATATCAATAATATTATAATTTTCTAAGAGAATTATTTAAACACCTGGTGTTATTATTAAAACCAAGATGTGAATACAGTTAGTTTAACCAACATATGAGAATGACATAATTTCAGTTGCACTTTAAGCATACGATGATCGTTGTCTGTAAATACGAATATTCATTATTAGTTGAACATGTTCATAAATCGGAAATTGATCGTTTATTCGTAGTCGCTTATTAGTTCTTTCTACCAATTATTAATTTTCGTGTTTTGAATTGATTAATAATTCTTCTGTTTTATTTGATTTAGTTTTGGGTTGTCTTGAAAGTGATTGAAACAAGTACAACATTTTTAACGAATAACAAAAAATGATGTTTGAATCACAACACCAACAACAAGAACGGAATAATAACAGTGATGAAGAAGATAATTTGGGTCCACCGAATTTACTGAATACTCCATGTGAAGTGTATTTTAATTCAAATTGGTCAACAAATTTGTTGCCCTCAATTTGTGAAGCTGAAGAGGACTACTCATATGCTGATTATCATTATGGGTAACGGAATTTTAAATGTTACAAAATTTTCTAAATTCTTATTTAATGCTTTTTGTTTGATTTTTATTTGGTATTTGGTGTGCCTCATTAAATTAATTACGTTTCTTATTATGTTCTTTATAAATCTTTTAGAAATATTGTTGATTATCGACCATATCCGTCAATGAATTCATACCATATTTACGATAAATTATCAAAGTTAAGTACTGATGAAACTGATTTTGTGAAAACGAAAAATTTATCAAATACAAACAGTGAATCAGCATCAAAAGGATTAACAACATTGAACGTGTTATTAGAACGTAAGAAATTGAAATCGAAACTAAGAGGTTTAAGGATACCCGATAAATCGACATTGTTAAATGGAACAACGGATAAAACGGCAATAATTAACTTGCCAGAAATTAAAAGTAAGGAAATGAACGAATAATATGAATATTGATTTAATTCACTCAATGATTATTTACGTAGGTAAGGTAATGAACAGAACAACAACAACAAATAAGCAATTGGATTTGATAAAATCGACAGTGGTAGCTGTTAAATCACCGCCAATACCAATGGAACGGAAAATTTTATTACAAAAGCCTCCAGTACCGAAGAGACAAACTAAAACGGAAACCTTTAAATCAACGGTATTCCTTACACCCACAATAACAATAAACGGAAACCAAAACAGTGATGAATTGGAACATATTAAACCAATAAAACCGTCAGATCCAATTGAACCGGTAATCGTAAGGGAACTACCACAGCCACGTTATTCAATCCAACCGAAGAAACGACAGATGAACGGTAGATCTACCACAGACGGTATTTCATTTATAATTAAATTCATTATCATTTGATTGTACTACATAAATATTATTTTAGGTACCTTCGAGGTGGTTATACATAAAGATGAATGCGGATTTGGTATTGCTATTGATGGTGGTTTTGATTCACCAGATGGAAATAAACCATTAACCATTAAGAAAATATTTATGGGTATGAATTGATTTTTTTTGTTTTGTTATGAACATGAAAACCGAATCAATTGAAATTGAATTAATTGTGGTCAATTTTGTTTTTCTCCTATTCTTTTTTTTTGGGGAAATATGTACATCAGGTGGTGCTGCCGAAAAGACCGGAAAACTTTCTGTTGGCAATGAAATTATAACAATAAATGGGCAATCAACGGCGCAAATGACACGAGTTGGAGTCTGGAATTTCATGAAAACATTGCCTATGGGCCCAATATTGATGGTAATTAAATCATAAGCGATTCAATTACGATTATTTAGATAAATCATTTGAGGCCATAACGAATCTATTTAAACTACAATTTGTTATTCGCAATTATTTAGATGTAATTAACACTTATATAAAATTGTTTATAATTATTCAAAGTTCTTAAATTATTAATTTATAAATAAAATTATTTTATCAATGTAGAGTTTCTGCAAAAACAAATTAATCATCACAAGTTATCTGGAAGGATCTGCGTTGGTTATTATTTGTTACCAATTCATGAAGAATTTGCATTTTTGATTCTGGAACCTCGAATGTATGCAACTTCATTGAACTAAATGTCGCATTCACGGAATGAACTAAGTTGCATACTTTCAGGGGTAAAACGGGTTTCAGTTCAGTGGATTCGACAAAATGGCAACAAGTTTCAAAACGATACGAAACTAATTCTAGGAGTATTAAGAAAACAATGAATGAAAGAAACAAAAGGATATTCATCTCTTCATGTTATGTTCGCCTGTTCCAATTCAGTCAATTTGATTGTAATTTTCTTATGAAACTGGAAATTTTACGATTTTTCTTTCGAATTGGAACAGGCGTCCATAACTGTAGGAGGCAAATTTATCAAATTGTTCGATTCATTGAAACTGGAAGAATTAGAAAACTTTTGGGTTTTTTAAATTTTCAACAAAATTTCTAAAATTCACTTTTTAGTTCATATATTTTCCACTGAGATCGTAACTGTCTATTTCTCTACAATATCTCATTAATCGAAGAAGAAGAGTTTTTTGAACTTCCTGAAATTTTAGTTTTCATTCATCGCAAGCAGATAAAATTTCCCACGTGGTTTTTCTTCCAGGGACACATTACCCTCCTGATGTTATGTTCGCCTGTTACATTTCATTAAAATTTTTGCAATTTTTTTAGAATCTGGAAAATTTTCGTCTTTTTCCTTGGAATTGGGAACAGGCGACCATACATCAAGTAGGTAAATTTACCAATCCATTACCAATCCATAATTTACCAATCCAGCTAATCTGAATTTTTTCATGAACACATAATTTTTCAAGTACATGTTTCTTTATTTAATTAATACACTCTTTTCTTGAAAACAACATTTATACAATCATTAATTGCTATTAAGAATAATTCTCTATGTATAATTATTAAAGATAGAATATAACTCTAATTCTACAATATGAATAATTTCTTAATTCATTTTTCTCTCATATTCGTTTTATAATAAATATTAGTATTCAACTTTTCCGCACAATTCACCTTATAACTTGTCTTATAAGCATTGCGTTTTCTGCACTTATAGCGATCAATTCTAAAACGGCCATCAACGTCCATCGTAATAATATTCAACTAATCATAATGAAGGATAACTTTAACTAGTTTATCGTAACACTATTCGTTATTCTTGATTGAGAAGTCAATTATTTCCACCAAACATCGACCAAATTCTTCCAATATCATACGTTCTGCCTCGCCTTGTGGATTACCATTCCGCTGACATTCATCAGCTTGTGCAATCATACACTGTACAGTAGCCTCTATTACATCATGTGTTAAGAAGTTATACGGTCTTTTAGCTGTCGTTATACCAGTCATGTCTTCATTACCCGTTGCTGTACGGTATGTCGATTTACTGGAACTGGGTCCATGCAATTCAGCTTGGTCAAACGTACGTTTTATTGGACGACCAAACGATGAGGTCAGAACAGATGAACTGCTTGATGGTTCGTTAATGCTTAATCTATCTGCCATTGTAATGCCGTCGACGTTACGACAACCTACAAATAAAATTTAATTTCATTTCACATCGATTTCATAGTTATAAAATCGTCAACACTTACCCATGCATCTGCAAATACTAGTACAAGCAATTTTCGCCTCGTAACACTCACAATAGTTTTTCAAACAACCAGAACGTTTACAATTGCACCCTTTATTATGACGTCCAAATTCACTCTCTTTCGATTTACCAATTTTTGGTCTGCAATAATATAAATAAAATCAATGTTTATAATTCAATCACATTTAATTAGCAGCTATTTCCATTTTTAATTAAATTACACCACCACAACACGAGTGAAAGTTTCGAATAAATAAAAAAAAAAACATTGAATTTTTTATCATAAAAAAAAAACGAGAATTATAACAAATGAAAACAAAAATCAAATTTCTAATAAATTTGAAATTTAAAAATGTACAAGTCAGCAAGCTCAAAGTGTTCTACTTACTTAAAAGCATAGGGATTACGATCCAAGCACGATCTTACTGCCCGTTGCCTCTCCTCCTCATTCTCAATGTTGTTCAGACAATCTTTACAATTGCAATTTGCACAAAATTCACCGTTAGCAAAACAGTCACAATATAATTTTAAACATTGTGACTTGGTACAATTGCACGCCTTTTTGCGTAAATCTTTGAAAAGAGAAAAGGAAAATTCAATTAAACCATTGCAACAATTTATGAAAGAAAAAATTGAGTTTACCTTCAGATGATGATTTTAAATCTTCATAAACCTCATCTGGTACACGCATTATTGATAATATTTCTGGTTTAACGTCTTCATCTTCTACCTCGTCATCGTAATCACCAGTGATTGCAATTTTTTGTCTTTCAAATTTACCAGAATTTCTTACCGGTGGTTCAATACTCTTCTTTGAAACAACAACAACTTTTTTACTATTGTTTAATAATGATGACTCTGTTGACTTCTCTTGTTTCACATCATTCTATTTGAAGCAATTAATAAATTTCATATAGATAATAAATACTCTTCGTTTTCTAAGTTAAAGGATTGGGATAGGAAGAAACATTATAGGATGATAAATACTAAATTTACAATGTACAGGTATTAACAATTACAGGTAATAGATATTTTTGTTTTATTCTACATACCGGTTCCTTTTTAACAATAGTGAAGATTTTATTACTGTTCCCTGGTTTCGTTTCAGGATTCAATTTACGAATTAACGTTTGTACACCGGTACTCTTTAAATGAAAGCGTAAAAATAATTTATTAGTGTTCTCGATAATCCTTTAACAAAAATTTTATAATATCTTACCGATCCTATTGAAATTCTTGTTTTCTCAGAAGCTGTTGTAGCTGGCTGTTGAGTTGTCTGTTGAGCTGATTGTTGAGTGATACCTTTAATGCGAAATATTTTATTTTGCTGTGAACTGCCTTGTTGAACGTTCACTTTCGTGACACCACCACTTGCTGATTTAATTGTAACTGCTTGCATTCCATCTGATGGTGTTTTTACTTGAGAAGAATTTAATACCCTAACGTATTGTATACCCTTGCCAGGTACACTAATTGCTTTCACTTGATGACCGCCTTTCATTTGATTACCATTCGGAGAAGCGATTTTTAAAATTTGATCTTGGGACAGAATCACTTTATTTTGTCCAGATGTTTGTATCTGCTGAGGTTTAATGACAATCTTTTGTTGTTGTTGTTGTTGTTGTGTTGGTTTCGGTGCAATTGCAATTGGATTCTTTGACGATAATGTAACTGATTTTAACTTGGTAGCGTCCAAGTTAATGCCCATCTTTTGAGCTTGTGATACCGTTATGGCTTTACCTGCTGGTACCGAACTAATTGTTGTGCCTCCAACAACACCTACCTTAGTGGTTACCGGTGAACCAGCTATAACAACGCGTGTAGGTGTTGCACTTTTTTGTACAACGATACGATTTAATGGTGATGTTGTTGACACCGCTTTAGTTACTGTTGGTGAACCCGAAGATCCTTCGGTTGTTGATGATGTTGTAGTTGCTGACACCAAATTACCATTTTTATTTTTCAAACGTATTAAATTACCCGTCGCTGTTTTTACCAGTTGAACCGAACCGGTAGCTGGAAATTTCATGCCAGTTTTGACTTGTTGACTACTTCCATCATTGTTTTGGATAAGTACCAATTGACTGGGATTGATACGTATTTGTGTTGGTAACACCTTTGGCACTGTTGTTGTTACTGGTTGTTGATCAGCTAATTTTTCGCTCGGCGACGGCATATCTTTTTTTGCCGCGTCCGACTTCATAGAAATTGATAGAACATTAGCTACAATAGGTCCAAGGAGAAAATTTAAAGAATCTGGATTAGTAACTCACAATCAACTGTTGTCCATCATTTGACATATCAGAATTATCATCAATATCATTATTAAATGAATCGTCTGCATTTGAATCTAATTGTTCAATGATGTCATCCTGAATTGTATCGAATTGATTCGAATCAGCTTCACTGACCGAATCAATCAACACCATTGAAGATGCACTCATTCCGTCTAAAAGTAACGAGATTCACTTAACTTCTTTTGACTTTTGGGAATCGAAAATTTGAAAGAATCTATTTTTCTAATTTGTTATGTTGCTGGTATTCGCTGGTATTTATGAAAATACAAAAAAACGACAGGGGCGCCATCAAGGTGTGTTGCGAGAACTACAAAAATATAGCGGGAGCAAAACCAAAACACCGAGAAATGCATCTCACACGGGGTATCTCATGGTCTTGAGGTGCCGCTTGGTGCACCATTGATGGCAGTGGCCCCTGGAAGTGACACCAGCGGCGTTATGTTGGTGAAATCATTGAAATGTGGAATATGAACTTGATTCGTTTTCAAAAACATACGGACTCCAATCAAAACATGGCTAATCGTCTGATTGAATGTCAAAATGTTGATTAAGTCCCTCAATGGAAAATGAAAATTTTTTCAAATATTCAAATTCAAAATATCCATATTGGAATTGGAAACCTATGGCCTTTTCCAATTGCATCGGAAGATACCGGAATGATGTTGTGATATAATTTATATGATTATGGTACTTACTGTTCGGATCTGTATCCATTGTAGAAACTTTGAAATTGAATTCTTTAATGATAGTAACAAAATTGTTATCATGCGCCCACCATTCGTATTAGTCTCAAGACACGATTTGAAAAATTCACTTTGACTATTTGTAATTGTTAAAAACACTTGTGATAAGAATAAATTCAGATAAACGTGCACTAACGTCCACTCCCAAAGAGTACGCACCAAGAAGTGTTGCTGTTAAGAACTGGCACTTCGAGTATTTACCTTAGGAAGAAGCTATTATTACCTTTCGAATCAAAAGAAAAGTTGTATTTCCGATAATTTTGAACGAACGACGCACTCATTTGGCACTCACTTGACAATTGCCTATCAGCACGAGTTTGAAACACACTTATGTGACGCTGCACGCTATCGGAGATACACCATTTTATTATTCAGCGCGACTGTAAATATAACCTTCCTGAGCATCAGTTTGACGTTTACAATTTTCTTAATAAAATTTCCAAGAAATTACAAGAATTCTTAGACTTTTATCACAAATAGTAATTGATAATAGAACAAGTAATGGATTCCTTAAATATTAGTTAACAGAAATGAATTGAAAACAATTGATTTGAATACCATTTGATTGATACAAACAGAACGAAGAATTCTTCAAATACAAAATATTTCCCGTAGAAGTGGCTTGTTAACTTGAAATCTAATGTTCGAATTTATGCTTATTCGAAATAAGATTAATTGCATTTCCGATATGATTTGAAATTATGAAATAATTCTCATCATATAGCATCCATTTTGAATCCTTATCACAAAAATGACGCCAAATATACGCACAATTTAATTTTTTACAATTGCTTTATATAATCTAAAATAAAATCATTTGTGAATAATACAACATTTTTTAAAAGGCATAAAAAATTAAATTCAATCATCCAAAACAATCACATGAATGATTTCCAAAGGAAATTTTAAGATTATTCAAATATGTATAAAAAGAAAAATAATAATATCATTCTTACAATTCTATCTAATGCATTTTACTGGCTACATTACTGACCTATTCAAATATTACGCTAGATCGTTTAATACGCTCATTACAATAGTTCTTCATACTGGCAATCAATTTTTCATAAACCACTAATTCGCTTACATACTAAAAACGCAGTATTATCATATATATATTGATAAAAAAAAACATCAAGTAAATAAAATTATTATTACTAAATATTATAAAATTAACTGGCCATTTATACAGGCAAACATTGTATAATGAGATTTACATAATTGTGATAGTAACGAACCATCTCTTCCTATAATACATATCTTTATCTTTTTTTTTTATAAAAGAAATAAAAAGTCAAAAGTTAAACATCTTATTCTTTTTTAGGTACAAATCGAAAATAAAAAAAAAAAATTACTAATTAAATGATCATAATGGAGGAGTAAGGCAACTGGTGATGGAATGCATGATGATAAGCAATCAATAAAGTGCATTGTCATCTCCTTGACATATTCAATCATCACATTTCAATGTCGACGAATATGAAGCGATAAATGATCAGATCTACTGAATGATCGTGTACACATTTTACAGCTGAATGGCCGGACGCCGGTGTGCTTCCGAAAATGTCGTGTCAATTCATCGGAACGTGCAAAACGCCATACACAACCTTCCCAAGTGCATACATACGGTTTCTCACCTACAAAAACAAACAGAAAAATCAAGATATTCCAATGAATTTAATTACCCAATCAAAATTATGAATTTCAATTAATGATCATACCTGTATGTGTTCTCTTATGTGCTTTTAAATGCGAACTCTTCGTATAAACTTTATCACAACCGGGTGCATCACATTTATGTATTTTCTTGGAACTAGTTGCACCACCATTTGATGTAGTCGATGTACCAGACGATTGAGATGATGGGTATACAGTCATTGATGGTCTCATACTGCTACTGGTACTTAATGTTGTACTACTTTTATTATTATTATTAATATTTCTCATAAAATTAATTGAATCTCTATTGTATAAGTTTCCGGTACTGCTTACATTCTTACGAAATATTTCATTTAATATTTGTGTTTTATCCGTTTTTATTATATACTTATTAATGTTATTTAACGATGGTATTATTGATAGACTGGACGGTGTTACAATTGTATGTGATGATGGCTTTGTTTGATATGTTTGTGAATATCCATAATCGGCGGGTGGCATAGTTGATGATGTTATAGACTCGGACACACTAAAAATACAATACATTCATGGTATAATCCAACTTGAAACAAATCCCACAGCAATAAATAATTTAGTTACCATTTAATGGGACCACGGATTTGATTCCATCGTTCTGTTGTTGTTGTTGCATATTTCCCAATGGACGATGGTGTTGGCTTAAACACTCCATACGCAGTCGATGTTGTCTTTGAATTTGCATCTAAAATTTTAAAAATAAAATCACATAAGACATATTGAATGTTTAGAGTAAAAGGTGCAATTGATTTTCCGTGATCAACATCACGTAAACTAATAAAATTGATCTAATTAATGGCAATTTCCATAGACGGATATTTTATGTATCATTTTTTATTATTTTCAATTTAACATCATCAGTATGTCATTTGAATCGCGATATATCATTCATATTGAAACCAAAATTAAACATTATTTACCATTTCAATCAATTTCATTAAATCAAATACAATATTTCATTAAATATAGAACTGTATGCCCTTATGTTTTTTTTGTTTTCGTATAAATTGCATAATAAATCTCCTATGATTTAACTGTGGGAAAAACATTTTATTTATTATCTTTATGGGGTCTCATAGATATTAAAATGGATAGTTATAAATAATTATTGAACAAGATGACCATTTAACGATTGAATTGGTTATACATTTTACCATTTGGTGGGTAACAAGTAATCAAATAAACGATATGGAAGAGATTGTTCCTTACTCAATTGCTAATACAGTCAATGGTGCACTTTCATTTTCAATGAAATAATAAAATTGTATGATCAATTAAAGCACATTTAGTTGTTACAATTCACGCATATCTGATTGATTTTTTCCGTAACACAAAATGTAATGCCATTATTGATCACTTAAGACAGTTGCAGTCTATCATTAAGGGCATAATATGCCGTCGTCTTAATCACTTTTTTAAATACACACCGTTGTACGTTGTATTACTATTTGAGATGAACCGCCAACTAAATTGTAATATACAATTCATATCTATTTAATTCAGGTAATCACTCAATAAGTGATCATGTAATTACTTTAGTCACACTCTGTGCCAGTGATGAAAGGGTTCAATTGAAATCTACCGCTAAAAACTATTTGGCACTTCTTAATTATTGTTAATTTTTTGTTATTTTTTTTTTTTCGATGGCAGATTGAATAACACAATCATTTTGTTGATGTAATAGATGAAACCGGCTCTTTCATCTTAAAGATTTCATGTAGGACTAGATAAACAAAAAAAAAAACTATTCAATTGCAGTTAACTCATTCGATTCTATTAAACCACCCAAAATAATAACACAACATCTTTGTATTTCTCTAGGTCGCCGTAATTGCCTTTCATGTTTGGTTCAATTCGCAAGAAATTTACCAACTACAATCCACTTAATATGGGACAAGTGACTTCTTTTAGTTTTACTTAAAGTAATCGTTTGTTTTTCATTGCGTAGTTAACAGAAAAAAAAAACAGCTCACATATACCACAGACTTCACTTGAACCGTTTTATCTCATAGTTTCGGTATTTAACCATACAACATTCCATTATTATTTAGTATTAATAATTACTAACGCCTTTTACTCCATAAATATACGATTGATTATATTTCTTTGCGATGTGTTTTCTTCTTCACATTTCTTGTATAATTTTCTAACATAAAGTGGTTGGTGTAATTTAAAACTGTTAAGTGTGCTTAATAATTCATAATAATTCACCTGGACTTGATGAAAAAAATAAAGTTTAATTTTAATGGTGTTTCATTTCAGTCAAAATGCGGCATCATTTCAATACAAATTTTTTCATCTTCTATCTCACCATCGGTCAACTAAAGTGTCTGAACCATTAAAAATACCTAACGATAATATATGAAATTGTTTCTTGCCAATATAAATGTCTGTAATTACATTTAATTTATTTCCAAGTATCACCGGTTAACCGAAAAACACAAATAATAAAAACAAATTACATTAAATACGAGATGAAATAAAACATAAATTAATGCTAATTATTCAATATTAAATGAAAGTAGTAGCACATAATAAATCGTTTAAGTTTCCTGTATTCCATACGAATCATTGAAAATTAGAGAAAAGAAAGAAATCAATGGAAAACTCTAAAACAATTTCTCGTTAATAAATTTAATTCAATTATAAATTTGCCTATAATCGTTTTTTTTCATAATTGAATATCTACCTATAAAACATAAGAAAATACATCGGTACTATTCATTTCACTATTTGATTTAATTAAATAACAATAATAAATGTTATGGTATGCTAACGATTTATAATTTTATATCAAATTGTAAATTCTATAAGTTATTATGATCGGTTTATAATAATAAAATTATGAATATTTATCACCCTTCACTAACAAAATACTCTAGTTAGCATAAAAACCCATAAAACCTCCAATTACTTTTATTCGATGTTATACCTAATTGGAGACAATAACGCTATTTGAATGTTTAAGTATCCCCAAGTACTAGATATTTTAAGTACATTTGATTACTAATTGAATTTTAATCAAATAATATTTAATAAAAATCATTTAAAATTGATAGCCATGTTACTGTCGAACTAATGAATATTTAATTTAATCTAATTGTAAATATGAAAATGAATGGAACGCCACACAATGTCATAAAAAAAAATAAATTTTTGTTTTTAATCCAAAAAGCTTAATGGACTTTAGTAGAGTTTTATGCATGTTTATGATTATTCTCTATAGCACACTATTTCACAGTTCATGAATTCAGTACAAGGTGTATCAGGTGAGACATAATTGATTGAAATATATATATGTAACATATATTACAAATAACATGTTTTTTATTAAGCACATACTGCCATGCTATTACACATAGGCAATGCCAAGTCCATTAATTTTCATTAAGAAATTTTGTCTATTTCTTATTTCCATTTGTAACAATAATTTTTCATCCACAATATACACCCAATATGGCTATTAAATATTTCATTTTCTTTAAAGTAAACCATTAGTTCTTTCGTGTTATCCCAAAATAATAAATTAAAATTTTCTTCATTTCTCTTAATTCTATTTAACAATTTCACCTAAATGCAACACCATTAAAATTGATTTCAAACCCAATCCGTATAGAGTGTAAACTGTTAATTGGTTTACATACAACAAAATGGGATTTAATTTAACCCAATTATTCAAATAAAACAGCAAAATTAAATACAATTTCTATCATTTTACCTTAACCTCCCGGTATAATGAAACACGTTATTATTAAAGATATATCCATAATGTCCGTTATGTTTATACATAATTTTTAAAAACACAGAAACAACAATTTTCGTTTTTATCGTTAAAAAATAACAAACAAAAAAATAATAGACGAAATGCAATTATTTAAATTTTTGCTTACCACTATTTGTTAGACAGATGGAAATATAATAGAGAATCGTTATGGATAATTGCTAACATAATATCAAACATAAACGGCAAACTAAATAACAAAGCAACAACCTTAAACTCATAATGTTATTTTAAGACAACATTAAACAATCTTTATGGACCATTTCTTCTTTGTGGCCCAAAACTATTTTCTCTCTTTCTTTACCATATCGTAGTATAAAACAGTTTTCAATGATGGGCGAATTAAAAACTACATGGCAACCAAAATAAGAAAAACCTTTAATTTCCATAGATCGTGCGAAAGGTCAAGTTCGTGCCGTAAATTTTTTAAATGTTTTATATATTCTCTCTCCCCAATAATCGGTTGTATTTCACACACCTAAAACGACAAAGAGAGATGGTCCCAAATAAAATCCGCAACAACATTAGAATAAGATAACCGAACGATAGAATAAACGAAAGCTGGAATCCGACACTAAAGGAAATGTGATCATAAAAGGTCTCATTGGGGTACCAGTCAATGTCTTCTTGTGATCTTTTAAGAAATTGCTAAAACTACGAAATTATTAAAGAAGATTAGGAAACGATATGTGAACCAATCGTTCCACTCTCAATGACTTTAGAACAGGCTTTTAGTCGTAATCAAAAATTCACTATACAAAACGAGTAAAAACAAAACGGGAACAAAATATCGCTAAAAGAGATAGAGAAATTGAAAATGGGTTTCTGGTTTTCTTTTTACCTAAATGGAAATCCAAAAACCATTAGAATAAATGTGTCTTGTTAACTACATTGATTTAACTTGAACCACATGGTTAATTTCGTTCACCTCGATTTTCACGTTTAATCATTTTTATTTTTTTCATTTCTAAACTCGTCTCGTTTTTCGCGTTCTCACTCTATCTGTAACCATCATCATACAATCAATTTCTCATAGTTTCATAGTAAAAATCATTGCCGAAATAAAGAATAAATACCAAAATTAATTCCATATAATGAATATTATTTCTCATCGCGAACATTATGGGTCTGTATTATAGATAAATTTCATACCTTTCGGGTGATATTGAATATTTTTGCACAACGCGAAAACCATTAATCATGAAAGAAACAGAAAAAAAATTTTTTTCCTTAACTGGAACAAAACAATAACCGTTTCATATTATAAAGAGAAATAATCGGAGTGTTTTATTAATCGTGAAGTACCATCATCTAATAAGATCATTGAATTGTAACCTTTTTTATAAATGCCGGTGTCATTCAAGCATGTTGAGTAATTTGAAAACATTTAACATAAGTATCCGCCTTCCAATCAGTTACAATAACGGTTACCTCAAAGTCACGTTAATTAATTAATAATAACTTCTTTTCGTTTTATTATATTTTTCAAATTATTACTATTTGGTTTAAATAAATTATTAAGAATTAATAATAAAAATAATTTACCACATTGCTTCCTTGGAATTAACTGATCGTGATTATCTAATGGATTTACGAGAGGGTACTAATTATCCATTGAACTAATTTTCCGTTTGATATGTATTTCTTTAAGTAAGAATTATTTACTTAAAAGCATTTCATTCGTATGAATGTTAGTTGTTTTTTATTCGCTCTCGTTTCATACAATATAATTATATTGCTTTGCTTAAGCGAATGTGAATTATTCATAATAAAAATAATTAATTTAATCAACCTTGATTCACATTTTTAAAGATCATTAATTAGTTAATAATTTTCAAATATACAAAATGGATGGGAATTTAAGATGTAATGTACTTTCAAACTTCTATGAAATTGATTAAATGGTAATTCATGTAATATTGAATGCGGCTACCAACTAATAATTCACATAATGCTTTTAATGGTCGTTTTCATTATTTTGCTGGTTTTTGATAAATATAAGTCAGTGATCGTGATTAGCATTCATAAGTAGTTCATTTTATATTAAAATCATAATATAAAGGTGTAAGGTTTTTGACTATTAGAAAACTATAGCATGGCTCCATATGAATTCTAATGGCTACTGTATTTTTTTATGTGTAAAATCCCTCTCTCTCTCTCTGAATATTTGTGTACAACAGAGAGAAAGATGAATAATAAGAAAGACAACAACAATATTGAATAAAACATAAGAACACGATCATTAATAACTATCTGATGTATGAGATCTATTAAATACCTGTACTTATGCTCTATTCATATTTTTATTTCTTTCTTACAAACTATTTTCAATCACATTCATAATAAAAAAAAACAAAAATTGCAATATTTACTTTTTATTTTTGTTCTGTTGTTTACAATAATCACCATCTAACTAGACCAATAAAGCTCTCCTGGATCGTTTAAATGAAATATTATACGTTTCTTACCGTTTTTTTCATTTCCCTATAGTTTTACACTAAAACTTTATTTGTTATACCATTCCATTATTCATAGTAAAACAACAGTACAAAAATCAACTTATGAATTTTCCCATCAATTTTCAGTTGTTGTGTTTCCATACAAAAAATGAATTGGTATCAATAAATGGACCTAAGGCATTCAAATCGATTCGATTATAAATAAATACAGAGTATTGACTACTTGTGGTGGTACAATAAATTGTATCAATTGCCTTAAGTATCACACAATATGAATTTTACCAGATCTTATGGATTTAAATGTCGTTTTATTACGATTACCGCATATTTTTACACCACAGAATAATAACAAAAAAAAAAATCGTAGACTTTTACATGAAACGTTAAGCACCTGAAGGCTCTTGTAATATCCCATAGTAAAATGTTAACCATACCAAACATAGAAAAGAGAATCAAAAAACCGCATCAATTTCATAGCTAATAATATTCCATATATAATGTCAAGATCTTTTCTAGATAATTATTTATTGGTTACATTTGAATAGGCCATTATTATTAAGATTGTTAGATTTGCATTTCTACTAACAGCCAAACAGCTCCTTTACGTTTTCTTTGGCCATCATATTGAACAACAATATAAATGCAATATTCAATATTTTTTTTTCCTATTTCTCTAATCCAAATCAAAATGTTATACTTTTAATTTTCAATCAATCTTTCAGTTAATTTTGTTGTTTCTTGAATTAAATAAAAAAAAAAAACACATTTCATTCTGTTATTCAAAGTAAAAGAAATATGAATAATTTGATTATTATGGCCCATTATAAACCGTGGAAATAAACATTATGATCGACATACAATCAGCTTAATGCTCTCTCATGTGTCTCGATCTGCACTTCTGGTTTACAAAGAAAAGCACCTTAACGTTGCGGTTAAATCGATCAATTGTAAAGTATTTTTTTCTCTCTTTTATTTTAAGTACTTTACAGCCTATGCAATTTTTTTTTCCATGTTTTTGGCTACCACACATATTAAGTGGGCAACTATTTAAATTGTTGTACATTAGTACAGTACATACGACTCTTTAAACGACCCTCTAAAACTCAGAAATTAAGTCCCAATTATACATGAAAATCGTATTTTGTTTCTTTCACGGTTTAGTAACAACACTTTGACTAAGAAATAATTCCAAAGTATACATGGTGACTTTTATTTAACTATTAATTATGCAACAATATCAATATGTAATTATATATGGTTCTCTCTTAACGACCATTAACTGTTAAATTTATAAGACTTTTCTACACAAAAATTTATTTCAATAAAATTTACTTTCCACAATCTTATTCAACTGGATTTTATTAGAAACACTTTTCTTTTGAAATCATTTAAATCCTTTTACAATTTCCCATCATTTAAACTGTATTCCATATAAAATGATCATTTTAGTTTTATGATTGATCATTGATTAAGAAAAAAAAAATATTTATTATCCGATTAGCTATAAACATGAAGATTAAACTAGTCCAAGAAAATCCTGTAGCAATGATTATCGAATTAAATCATTCATGAATAATTAGAGAATAAATATTGTGAATATAAGATATTATTTGCATTTACTCTGTATATTTATATCATGTAAACATGATGAATTTATTATAGAACATAAATTATATTCAATTGTAAACGATTAATTAAACAAATGAATCGTGTGAAACAAATCCCACCAAATAGACCTATCAGTTAACTTCCAATTGGAATAGACTATGAAACCACATAAAAGCATTTCAACAGAGTGAAATAAGATAATGAATAAAAAGCATTTTTCTCTTTTATTATAGAAAAGTAACAGCTACTTACTCTTGGAGGAAGGTCGAAGGCTTAAATCAACTGGCTCCATTTGAACCGGTGGCCCCGACGCCTGGAATAATAGACCAAATAACAATTAATTAGTATAAAATCAAAATTTACAAATATATCAAAAATTATTTACAGTTACAGTGGTTATGTTTTTCGATATAAAACAAGAATTAAAAATGGTTCAATTAATTCTCATAAGGAAATGATTTCAATTCATTTATAACATTTAATGGATATGTCTTAGTTTACATGAAATACGCTGCAATTTAACGTGATTCCATTGAAGATTTAATCATATCATAATGGTAGTCAATTGTATGCATTCTAATATCATTTAAACTTATGCAATTTCCACTTATCAAATTTATTAAATGAGTATCTCTCATTGAATCTGTTTTTCTTTTTTTATGAATGTAATTTAAGTTGATTTGAAATAAAGTACTTGAGAATGGTATCAAGTCAAATGTAGTGACACATTCATTTCCACTGTAACACTTTAGATTTTTTTTTTATTATTTCTATTAACGTTATACTTTTCGCCAATATGGTTATTTAAAACCCATAAACCCATTTAAACGGGGAGGTACACAATGATACACATTTTCGTTATGACTTTACACTAAACAAAAAAAAACGGTTTTTAAATAAAATCAATTATGTAATCTTAGTGCTTCTCAAATACACTAAATTATGTTTTATTTAAATAATACTATGAACAGGTTTAATATCTATTGTCGATTTATATGCTAAGAAAAAGCTCATTTTAATATGGTAACAGTCATATTAAATTACATACAATTGAATACGTTCTTTTTGTTTCGTTTCAAATTTTACACCAAATAAAATAAAATTCACCATTTATTCTTGTAAAAATTCATAAATTCAATAGTAAATTGAATAAAATTTTATCAAATTTTCCTTCACTTTATGAAAAATCAATAAGAAACACAAACAAATAAAAATCTTAACGGACGAATTAAAATTTGTAGTTTGAAATAAAAAAAAAAAGAAAAAGGAATTTTTAATAAAAATAAATTAGAAAGGTAATTGTCTGTTACACCGAACATACGATAATTGTAATATACTTGCGGTATCTCTAATGAATTTTCTTACTTCTTACAATTGAAATATTGTAATTCGATATAAGCAAACAAAACAATCATAAGTAAGTAAAGTGTAACTCAATGGTTTAACGGTATTACTTCTCTGAGCCGTTAAATTTAAATAAGAAAAATAAAAAAAAAAATATATAATTTAGTAATGTTAGTAATCGTCCTGTCATATAACAACCCCGAACTGTAACCAAAACCAAGAAACCATTAAACAGTTAAATGAAAAATGTTAAATTCACAGCATGATTGGTTATTTGAAATAAGAAAAATTATTGGTTTTCATGCAATTAGATTAAAGGCACCTTTTGAATAGCAACATAGTACAAAAGTGAAATAAAAAACAGTCACACTTTATAATAAATTTCAATCAATTTAGAATAGACAGGATTTACTATTCCTATTATTTTCCATATTTAAAATCCATTGAAATCAATATTAGATTATCATACTACACGACGTGTCTATTCACCAATTCACAAATGAATTCATCTTATGATATTTAATTTAAATAAATTAACTCTTATGTCTATTGTCTTATACCAATACAAACTATTGATCCAAATAATTCAACCAGCCTACATTCATAATCGTTCAAAACGTTATTATTATGCCATTTTGATAGGAATTATAGTATCGGTTTTCTTTAAGCAAAATTCAATTTCATTTTTTTTTTTTTTTTGATTTTCCAAATTCATTTCAAAGTACATAATATTGAATGAATGTCATTATTAATAGTAATATAATTGCAAAATATTTAACTTGAATCAAGTTAAAAACGAAACTAGAGTATCACCATTGTGACCAATTTGCTTCCACCAAATCGATCGCAATTCAATATTCACGTTTTTCTAATAATTCTTCTTTTCCATGTTGATTCCTATAAAAACTGTTTTAAAAAATTATTTGGTGGCAATACCAAATAATTTCGAATTAAATAAAACAGCAAAATTGGTCTCAATGGTAATACAATTCTGCATATTACATACTGTTGCATAGAATTGCAATAATTTTTAATACCATTTGTTAAAAATATTCGCGACAATTTTTATGTTGCATTCACCAATATTTTATTTTTTCTATTCGTTACTTGTTAAAAATATTATTTTATTTCATTTAATACAATTTAATATTCTATTTTACATTTTAAGTGTTTCTATTTGTGATTTTATTTTATTTTTTTTAATATTTCTTGTATTCAATTTAAAATAAAAATAAAAATAAAAAAAAAATATCCATTCTAATGAAAATTGAAATACATAAAATATTGGCATATGTACATGAAACATAATAAATAATTATTTCATATACGATTTAGTTCAATAACAAAACCATTTCCTTATTGAGGTCAATTGCATATGCAATGTGTCACACTGTTTTTCATGTTTTATTAATGTGGAATAATCAATCGTACAAAAACCGTTTCAGTACTTGTAAATGTTCAATTGATTTTTTATTTTTTTTTTTTCATTTTAATTCCATAATTTTATTTGTGTTATTTCTAATTCGGTTATTATATTTTACATTCATTCATGTAACAGTGTACACCAAAATTGTAAGAGTTTAATTTCCGTTGACAAGAGTACATGATTAATTATTAAACGTATTGATATTTACCTCCTTAGTTGCGAGAGGGTCCTGGCCAAGTCCATTCTGTAATGATAAAAAACAAACAATCATAAGTACAACATAAGTGATATAAACAATCGATTAATGAAACAGATTCAACTGAAAACAATTTAATGTGCACCATAGTGATTTTGATATTTTAATTCAATTGAACTTAATCAACTCAATGTGTGAAATAGTGTTTATACTATGTGAATGTCAAATATGGTAAACATTTAATTAAAAAACATAAATCAAATAAAAATCAATGTTTTACATAAATTTTATGTATAAAACTACAAAACGGTCTTGTCAGCTTCTATGCACAACAATTTCAAGTTAAACAAAAAATAAAAATAAAAATTATACACCAAATTGTACCATTAGATTTATATGAAAAATTAAATTGTGCACTATCAACATTATAATATGCAACTTAATCTGTTGCTTTCGATTCATATTACTCTTTCTGCAGGTTCATAATCAAATATAATTTCATATTTATACTTTAAGAAATACTACAAATACATAATTTTCATATCATAAAGTTGTCGATTTTAAGTGTAAAATGTGTAGTGATTCAATAGTTTTAATATTGTTCACATTCTTCAGTGTGTTATATCTTTTCCTTCTTGACTGCAATTCGTACTTAAGCTTACTTCTTCTCCGATACAAATGAAGCTTTAAATAAAGCTTAATAGTGAATAAAAACAAAATTAACGAAGTTGTTATAGTTTTTATCGAAATCATCGTAACCACACATTAAATACCAAATTGAAGTATATTATCTGTAAAATCACAGCTCATTTCTTATATGGATTACAATATATTTAATTTATTGCATTAAAAATGCACCACATTTCAATGTACCAAAGTCTTCTGTATGTTAGTTATGTTCAATATTTTTCGGTTTCTAGTTCAAGCCAGCATTTTGCATCCAAATATAATAAATTAGAATGTAAAAGCGTAACAATCTGGACACACACAGTAGTGGATTTCAGATTATGGAAATTAACGAAATTCCATTAAGAAAATAAGAAAAATCCGATCGAAATAGCAAATAATAAAAAGTTGATTCCAAAGAGAGCAATAATAAATTTTCTATTAAACATGATTTGATTACATTTATGGCATCCAAACTTTGATAGTTACACGAAGTTAATATTGCAATAATGCCATAAAAAAAAAGCACAAATTGGCTTATCTTTCTCTTTATTCTTTACGAATTAGACATGAAGCTCATGTTAAGACATAAAAAAAAGCTCACATCTGTAACTATTAAAAATCATCACCACATAAATTATGAATTTATGTAGACTCGTCAATATCGTAATTGTCTGTAAGGATTATCAATTTACCATATAAAAATTCAACGAAAATCCCCTAAGTAACAAGAGATTATCATAAGAAATTTTAACATCTCAATAAATCCACTGTCACATAATTTAATTTAATTTCTAACTAGGTGACTTTAATCTATTAATGGTAACATAATAGACTTACACTGTGGATAATACAAATTAAATCTCTAATTAAATCAAGAGTAATGCTTGCATTCAATTTTATTATTCTCGTAAGTACCCTAACTTACATTATACATTGCTACATCACACTGAATATTTGAGATCTAATAAAATTCATAAAATACTGAATATTCAACCATCATACATTTATGATAACTTCTCGAAATGATAATAGATTTTCATGTAACCGGAAATTAATCAACAGAAAATATGGAACACTCTCTATCCAATTGAATGATCTGGAATTTTTCACATGACGATCATTTCATTACCAGCTAATTTAAATGTAATACTTCCCTATATCTAGCTGACTTTACTTCAATTCATATTCTGATTTTGTTATTTTAATTAAACGGAATAAAAAGCTTTTCGCTGTCGAATGAAATAAAGATTTAATGTTTTATTAGTTTCCATTTAATCGTTATGAATTAAATAGAAATGCCATTAGAATCGAATACATAAAGAATCATAAATTCTATGAATTTCTATATGAAAATAATAAAGAACTCGCAAGAGAAATGTGACGAATTATTTTATTCCGTTTATGGATTGAACTTCCCATTGAATATATTGGCCTACCACATATTCACTGTTCTGTTTCTCTTTTTCTCATATGGAAATTATAAATGCATGTCTATTTATTCAGTTACCAATCGCTACTGTGCAACAATATTGCATCTATAACATATAAAAATTAAAATATAAATAATTTATTATATTATTCAATCTAAATGAATGATATGCAATGAATACATTTGATTACGATGATTCTATTCAAAATATCATTGTGATTTCAATACAAATACGGTAAAATGAATAAATCTATTTCTCTATTATTTTTATTTATCAAAAGAAAACATAATAATTGTAACCATTTGAAGTAATTTTTTATTTTTCTTTTCTTTTCTATTTTTTTTTTATTAATCATTTGAATCAAGAATATTGCATTCATTTATTATATTCTAATCACTGGGTAGGAAATCCATACTTTTGGAATATCCATTGTATCGTTACGAATTAAAATTTAGTATGAATGACTATAAATCAGACAATAAAGATAATCATTTAAAATGCAATCGAAACACTATGGAATAAAACTATTAAAAAAAAAGCGGTTACATTCTTCAACATTTAAATGGTAACAAATCTTAAAGTGGTCATTCACAGTTGTGTATGAAATCAATTTATTTATTCTGGTCTATCTACTTTTCATACTTGAAATAAAATATCACTAGTTAAATGAATTACACGAATCTACTAAAATATAAATTATGACTCTTTAATTCTAATCCATACTGTTAAAAGGAAGATCTATCTCACATATTCCATAGAATTCATATAGATCGTCAATTGATTACAAGAAGTTAATATAACTTAAAGTCATTTCAATTCAAATGTTTGTTTAAGTATCGAAATATAAAAGAATAAAAATCAATTAAACTTACCATGTAAACCATTAATATGTGACACGTCCAAGTGAATAATCCAAAATATTATGATCTTGTTTTGAAATCCGATTATTAATATGATACATAATTTTATTTCATGTAATACAAATCACGAATTACCATTTATAACATGAATCACTCACAACACTCAAATACACTTATACTTCTTTTATTATTTTTTTATATTTCTTTTTTTATGTTAAATAACAAGAAACTGTCTCAACCGATTTTTAGCGGAACTGTACCAATTTTGTATTTATTTGCATTACATTCCATTAATCTTAATTGTCTCTTGTTTTTAATTCCTTCTATTTTTGGGATTTTACTGGCTGACGTTATTGGGTGTATCACAAAATTTAAATTTATATCAGATTACGTTTTATATACTTTAATATCGCGTAAGCATTTCATTAAAAACTACATGGAATGAAAGCTTCCAAGTCGAACGAAAAAGCAAATTGATTGAATTTTAAACCAGAAATTATATGAAACAAAAAAGCACACAGAGAACAGTTACCGAACACTCATGAACATTCAATGACCGGTGATCTTCAATTTATGGTTGTGAATCCAAAAATACAGTCCATCTGAAAAATACCGAAAAAAGAAAATACTAATTAATTATATGGTAACAACAGCTGGATGTTATTCTCTGTATCTTATTCATCTACAATTATAACGATATTGGGGGGAATACAGAAGAATTAAAATGAAAAAAAAAATTCTTCTTATTAACAGTTTATGAGTTTTCTTTTAATTTTTCATTTAGTGTGGCTCCACACTTAATGAGATTTGGTATCGTCATAGTGCACTCTTAAAAGTACCCACTACAGGTATCATTATTCGTTTTAATTTGTTTCTTTCTTAATATTAAATGTAGCGTTACAATGTTGTGTCTCTTATTACTATCGTGTCTGACTTTATTTTTTTATATGAAAGTAGCCCATCCATGGAATGAAGATGCTTTCATATGTCACTATTTCATACTGTATGTTGTGCTTTTTATTTAAAAACTCTTTCTCTGCACTATCTCTTCTCGTTTTTAGGTAAAACACTCGTTGAATTAAGGAAATAAAAAATACTTAGTTAAATCTTAGCGTTTTCTTTAATAAAATCTATCTATGGTGTGAATCATTTTAATTCAATACTCATTTTTTTGCTTGCCTTCACCTTGGAATCTCTTTAACTGTTTTTTTTGTTTCTTTAATTTAAAGAATTCCGTTTTTACGATCTTCTCTACTTGGCAAATTTTATGTTCATCTTTATTTTTTTTTTTTGTTTTAGCACGATCAAAATGATTAAAACATTATTTGCGAATAACTCTCTATGGTATATAGTATTATACCTTTTTCTTTACAAAAGACAACTTTGATATTGAATCACACCATCACGCACCGTATAAAGTGATTGTAATTACCGTGTTAACTGAGAGAGAAGTTGAAGAAGAATAACTCTTTAATACCGTCAAGTTGAATAGGTCGTAATGAACTGAACGAATGATCCGACCGAATTAAATAAAAAAATAAAATCAGGTAAATGAATATTGTTCACCTCATCTCATGTGGGTCGTATGTGTGGTTTGGGTTTTGTTATTAAAATCAACTAAGATCGCGTTCAACAAGAACTGTTATTTTAACCGAAGTGAACAGATTGAGAAAAATCCATTCAATATGGGTGATACTACAGTGTACATGTAATCATCGTGACTTCTAAACGAAACCAGAATCATATGGGAGAATTGATTTTAGTGACTAACGCATACACTTAATTGTTGGCTTTAATCCTGACTCAAAAGAAAAGCTTTTTTTTTTCTTGCGATTTTTTAAACTTTTATTATGACTTGAAATTGTTCGTAATGAAACCATTCACGGATGCAACATAAAAATTAATCGTATTTATTTGTCCATAAACAGTATGAATTAGCGCGTTCACTTGGTTTTATTTATTTCTTACTTTATATTATACTCTCGTATAAAATTCATTGGTTGTAATTGTAGTGTGAGACAGACAGAGAGATAAATATACCGTGAAACATTAAAATAAAACATATACATATAATTGCAAATATAAAGAGGTTAAAAACAGAATGATTTCTTATATGCGATAAAATACAACACACAGCAAACGTATTAATATTGTATTTGTAGTTCAGGTGTATTAAAACTTCTTAAATGTTTACATGGTAAAGTCATTGAATTATAGTGGCACATTTTGTTGATTTTATTTATTTATTTTTTTTTTTTCTATAATTTCATTTTGCTATTTTTCATCTTAACCGTTTATTGAATATGCCAAATATGCAATATCAAGGAGAAATATACATCAAATGATCTCTATCGTATACCATAAGAATTATCATTACATATACAACACATAAGAGAATAGATATGTTTCATACTTAGAAACAGAGATAAAAATTGATAGAAATTTGTTAAAAATTACATTACAGATTACCTTTCTGCCTATAAATTAAAAATTTATTATGAAACCGGTATTTTTTGTTTCGCTTTTTATTTATTAATTAAGTTATTTTATATTATTTCTGTTACTTTTTTTTTCTATATTTCAATTGCTAACTCGATATACCATTAAAAATTTCTGATATAAAAAAAAAAAAAGTACCAAAATGCAATTCATATATCGACAATAAAACCACTTTATAACACCTTTAAACTGGATATCAATGTTAAATGATTTATTTCAAATTAATTTAATTAAAATTGGTAAACTATACTCGTTAGTATTGAAAATGATTTAATTGAAGTACCAAGAAATGATTATCCCCCTTCTACCATCATCAAAGATCATTAAAGAAAATAATCGTGTGATGAGGTGATCTATTTAACATAAACAATGCATGTCAAATGTTAAATATGACACATGATCATTTAAGTGGTAATTAAGGTACTCTAAACTGAATGGGCCCCATAGCAATGTTAATCATTTTAAACGGCTCTTTATTCTTTTTTTTTTGTTTTTCTTACTCTAGGCCAAAATCCACTCCCAATCAAGGTAAAAAACTTTAAGATTTTGAGGCCCATTCAATTGACCAGCCTAAGATAAGTCATATAATTTCATACTCCTATAATTATTTATCACATTTAAACGATTAAGTCTATAATTCCTTGTGAATAATTCAAGTTTCATACTCAAAATAATAATCATAAGTCAGAAAAAAAATTTATGTTTGTTAGCAAAACATAAAATAGTCATTCAGTGACACCCGCGTTTTTATCCAAAAAAAAAGAAAGAAAAACAAGACTTAAGTTAGCCATTTAGTCTCTATCAGTACTACCGAATATAACAACAAAAAAGTTAAATAGTAATAAATCATTTTATAATTATCTATACACATTACAGCTGTTGTTCACTAGAGTTACTGTTGCTGCTTTTTGTATTTTGATTCCGTTAAATAGTTTAATCTATTGGCATTTCAAAATTATAATATTTTCATTATGAATAAAATAATAACGTACATTTCAAGTCAATCAGAGAGTTAATTTGACCGATCTAAAGCCAATTTGGTAAAAAACAAAAACACTAAGTAACACACGAAATAAACGCACATTAAAACACTAAAGCTTAACAAAGTAGCATATGATTAGATTTATTATTAGTAAATTCAACGAAAATTCATTAGTCTGGAAAAACTCATGTGTAATGTGGAAAGACTTAATTACACCTCTAATATGTGGCCATTCAATCGCACTATTTTTACCCACAACTAAATTCAATCAAAATTAAAAAAAAAAAAATACTTCAGCATGATCAGGTGTAAGTTGCATTGAAATTTCAGTATCAAAATGTTTCTATTTTTCTTTTCTTATTCGTTATTAATAGTTCCAACGAATTAAAAGTATTCAGAAATAACACTAAAAAATTATGAACAAATTACTATACGTTAGACATTTAATTCATGATCTACCCATGCACAATATCAGTATAAACAGTTTATGGTCCAGAGGCACTTACATTTCAACAAGAATTTTGTTTTATTTTCTCATGTTACCTTAACCAAAATAATATAATTCATATATGTAAAAAAAAACAAAACCATAACATATTCACTCAACAGTTTTACGTCTAAGGACAAATAAATTCAGATAATTAATGGATTATGCAAACGCTTTATGAAATATATTATATCGCGTAATTTATTTCCGTAAATGAAACAAAAAAAAAAAAAATAAAAGCGACTAAATACTAAAGTTAATTAGTAGCATAAAAATTGTATGCTTTTAGTAATGTTGTGGCTTATACAACAATTTAATGGTAATATTCAATATTTTTACTTAAAATGTGCACTCAGTATTCTTGCTACCACAAATTTAGCATCGATCTTCTGACCAAAAACCAAAACTTAATTTATTATTTAGCAAACAATAAAATTATGAATTCTTTTTCTTAATATCATTTTGGTTTTTCCAATCGATTCTACTCAATGTTGCTTAAAATATTCTTTTGTTTTTTTTTTTTTTAATTAAAATTACCTAAATGTATGAGAAAGACATTTATAAAATCCGAGCTTCTTGATTCACCACTGAGATCAAACTAAAGTTAATTTCTTAAGTTATGTTACGTTCAACCTGCTGTCTCACGGGACAGCTGAATACTGGATATAAAAATAATATTAATGTTTATAAAAATTGAAATTGTATTATGCTGGTCCAACTACAACGAAAGAGAGAGGTGAACGAAAACTGATACAACGGCATAATACTATGCTCATTCTGTTTATGGTAAAACGAATCATAGAATACAAATACAATTTGTTCGCTTTATTAAATTATTGTAACTATTCAGTTTTTTGCTTAATAGGTGGACAGTAAAACGATGGATAATTTTAGTCTTTTTTTTTTTTCATTTCAATAATCTAGTTGAAGTGCATAACACCAAAACGGACTATGTGGCCAATTACTTGTTTATCGATTTTAATTAATTCATTAGTGACCGTAAATTAAGATAAATATTACTGGTATGTTGTGTAGATTTTATTGTTTCATCAATTCGTATATTGACTATTTACAATGTTGTCTGTTGATATATTTTTAATTTAATTTACTTTAAATGATAATAACGTTCACTTTCTGTTCTTGATTTCATACTAAAATTGCGATCTAGTTCTGCATACGATAATAGAAGATTCTCAAGGATTCATCACAATTGGATTATTGATTGAAATCTAAAATAATCGATTTCAACAATTGATCAATGAAAACCGAATCTTGTTGCAATGATTCAAATTCCTTAATGAAACAGTTAGCCATAAAGGAATGAATGCAACTTCTAATTTATATAATGCAATTTATGTTTAGCGCCATAGTAAGGATGAGAACCATTAGATCAATGGAACTTAACGAAATCTGAGTAAATTTTATCTGCTCATTTGCTACATGAGTGAATTCGATTCCGAATAGTTCTTGTCTTCGGAGAGCTTCGAACTGAGTCGATCTTAAAAACTTGCTGGTTCGGAGGGAAAATAAAACGAAAGACCAGAGTGATCGGCTTGGCTTGGGTCTATCTTTCGTGGAAGCACACCTGGTTTACATCTCTTCATACATTACAGTTCTATTGGTATGGGTAAAAGTGGCGTGATGTAAATTTTTTTCATGTTACATCCACTACTATCATAATGCCATTAAAAACCGAAATCAAGCATCACCTGATTATTCGGTTAAAAATTTTTAGTATGTCTGTTTTACAACATGCGGTTGGTTTACTTTAACTGTCGCTGATAACAGGAAAAAAATATAACAAAATTATGATTAAAAATTTCTAGTTTGTCTAAACGGATTAAATGGGTTTCCCTTGATACTATACTTTTTATGATCCATTACATTGCAAAAAAATATTAACAGTATCTCAAGTCTTTTAAACCAATACTTAATGGACTAGAAGTAAGACGATACCTGTAATGCTAAAAGAAAATCTGTCTCATCAAATGAACCATACAAAAATTGAATTTATCGTTAATATTTTTATGGTAATTGAATCACCATAACTATGAAACTAAGTAACAAACAACATCCGATCATTTGTTATGACTAAAAATTCATAATAAACATATTATTTATTCTCAGTGTTTTATGGTTTTATCAGTGACTCAAATTCATTACAAAATACACGTTTCATTATCCTTGTAAGTGTACACAATTCATTATAACGTAATCAACTGAACAAAATCAAAACGGAATCAAATCAACTAAAAATAAATTTCAAACGAAAATCATATCAATTGATAACAGAACTAATTCCTCATCGAATCATGACATTAATTGCGTAATTAGTCATTGATCGGTCATTCAATTGATAGTAATTTTGCAAACTCAAGACATTTTCACGTAGTTCCGACTTCTTTCCAATTTTAAATTATAGAATCTTAACGTTAACAAACACTGTGTGTGATCATTTAGTATCAATCTTGTTATTGATTTTAAAATAACAGCAACGACAAGAAATCGATGAACACACAATACAAACTAAACCTTCAAAATAAAAACTTTATTATGCGAAAACTATGGTGGCTGATACCAATTTAGATACTACGTGGGTATACTTATGTATCATTAGTATGGATACATTCTCTTATCTGTTTCGCTTAATAAAATTTTTGTAACTACTCTACAGTGTCTGTAGTATGGCTGATTTAAATATTTCTTAAATATTAGTCGGCTTACAGAAGAATTCCACGTTGAACAAATGTGCCAACAATATTAACGTTCATTCATTTGTGTTACCTCATCCGAGTTAGATGAACTTTTTATTTTATCTGTAATCGTATTCTTAAAGAATTGTTATTTACATCTTCCTTGGCGGGATTCAACTACTTATATTGCACATACCAATACTAATGTGTATTCGTTGCACCGCTATTATTCGTTTAATATTGTGTTGAAAAAAAATTCGTGAATGAAATTTAATTCATACAAGTTGTGGTAATCGGTATTGTACACAAACACACTCACTACTGAAGAATATCACGAGGTGTTGTAACTGCATTCAGTTGCATTTCGATATTCAGTTTTTTAAATACAATCGAGTACAGTAAAAAATCCAACGTGTTGGTACTATACAATCCATTTTAATACTCAGTGATTAGTCGGTTCCTACCATTCAGTTAGAGTACAGTGTAATAAGTTTTGATAAAACCAAAAGGTAAATTTTTTTATTTGTTCAATTAAATACTCGTGAATTCCATAACGTTCTTTAATTACAAACAGTTTAACGGTATTTATTTAAGGATTTTGCTATAATATTCGCGAAACATTAAAGGCGTCAGTGTCGTAAATTTATGAAAAATTTATTTCAACAAACAGAAACCAGTGAGTGTGAGTGAATTGAAACCATAAATAGATTCACCTGTGAAAAAAAATTGTAACGAATTTATTTTTAATAAAAAATTACGATAGGAAAAAAATTAACACCTTTTGACGTTATTTAAACAAAAAATATCACTCAATTACAATCATATAAGTTCCATTAATATCCTATGATTCAGAACATCATTCAGTTAACTAAGTATGATAAAAACTAATGTGAATTGTAGTAACTGAATAAATAAATAAATTATCTTCATCAAAAGTAGTAGATAATTCTATGGTGTTTTCGTTTTTTTGTGCGTGAATAAAAGGTTAAAAGGTTTGCAGATTTTTCATAGTGTTATATGAAACATTAACAGAGAGAAGAATTATAAATCAACAATCGTGGAATTTATACAAAATAAAAACTTAAAAAACGTAAAAGATATAAAAAAGTAGCATAGAAATTGCCTACTTATAATATGTGGAAGATATTTACAATTTTATATAGTCGTTTCTTAGTCTGTCTCACATTATTTGTTTCAGGTGAGTTGATTAACCATTTATTTCTTTCTTTTCATTTTCAATAAATTACAATAATTTAATTGTAAATTATATTTTATTGACAATGGATATAGTTGTTAAATAAATATTGCATTGTATGGTAAATTATCTTTACTGTTTTCCATATAAATCGATAAAGGAACTTGAATACTTATTATCAAAGTGAAAGGATAAATTACTGTGTAACTTGTTTCCTGACTTTTGAAAGAATTTTATATGGAAAAAACTTGTAAATATTTTATCAAAAAGTCTGGATATTTGTTATTTCTTTGCTTGTCTCAAAGGAACCCATTTAAACGGTACAACAAATTCCTAATAAATTTGAATTCTTTATCACTTCTTAATTGAGAACAACATGAAAATCCCATAATTTATAAGAAAAATTTGCTGAAAACAAAAATTCCACAACAAAATTCTCATTCATTGGATTATGCGTAATCCAACTGGTTAAGTATTGAGGGCTTGTAATATTCTCAAATAAAACTGGTTACATTGAATGCAATTTATAATAAAATACCGAATCGTCGCGACTTTTTCCATTGCATTGGACCGTTTTAAAAATAAACATAATTTCATTGCAATATCAAAATATGCTGAATAAAATGCCATAAGCATACAACACATTGATTAACGTTTTTTTAGTTAAGCTGAAAGGATTTTATATACAACAACCAATCAGACTAGAAATGCACATACTCTACCTCAACAACTAGACAGTTCTTACGGAGTTAAACATACACTTCTATCAAACATATGCAAAACCACCTTAAAGATCTGTTTAAAATCAAGAACATAAATTTACAAATAAAAGCATTTTATCAACATAATTGCTATCCCGTTTCTTGTAGCAATACTTCAATGCCTTTCTCTCTGGTTTGAAAATAACTGATTTTACATAAATCAATTGAATGTGTGAATAATCTACGCACACCTTGTTACACCACCTCTGTAAACTAATATTCAAATACATAAGATCATTGCACTTGTGTTTTATATTTGAATGATTTCAAATGAAAAGTGGGCTCGTCGTTTGTGAACACCTTCTTCTTTTTTGCTTATTTAAAATCACCTCGGCAGATAATTAACTTAGATTGTACCGGATAATGCTACTTCTTTTCATTATAAAAACCGAAGTCTAAAAATAGAAATACGATACATTTAAAATTCAAACCAAAAGAAAATTCGTTTTTTGCATTCAGTTGCATATATCCAACGGTTATGCGATACCGATAATTTTTGTATTTCGTTGCGTTTATGTTGCCAATTAAAAGTGTTTTTTATCTCTCTCAGTTTGATATTGTATTCATTTGAAGCTTTAAATAGTCACTTGGTGGTAGATTGTTTAATGAGATGATACCCGTTTCAATGGAAACTGGTTAAAGGATGAACTGGTCACCATTTAGTTTTGAAGTCTTTTGATATTTGTGCATTTAGGACTCCATATCATAAGAAGTATTTACACGGATATAACTAGATACTTAAAGAATGACATAGTTAAATGAAGCTGCGGTTTTTACATATACATTTGCGGTAACTAGAATGCTCCAATGTCAAATAGTCTTAACGATTTACATTTTAATCCTTGAAATGAACAATGTATAACTATTTATCATTCTAGTTGTATTTGTGTACGTCTTTTCTAATTTATTTCTGTTTTAATCTTAATGCACAAAAAAAATAGTGAAAACTGATTTTATTCATAAATCCGTTTTTGTATGTTCTCGGTGTTTTTTTCACTTCTACTTATTCTTCAAAAACTTCTCTTATCCTTGACAGTTTTACAAGACAATATGACAACGAAATTAAGTGGCCTGGATTAAAGATACCACAGCTAACTTTTTCTGCAATTAGTTGACACATATTCATGTTATTCTAATCGTATGTTCTGTTTCGCTTACATTTTTCAGTTTGCATGACCCTGATTAGGGCTGAAAACTGTAGTCATGATGAATTGGTGAAATGTGCCCAGCCTCTTCAATTGTTACAGCCATTAGAAAGTAACGGTGGTATATTAAAACGCGATGATTTCAGTAAATTATGTCCGTAAGTATTTGAGTACAACTGTACTGAATCAATGTAACTTGTTATGAACCGTTTAACACAATAACAAATTAATTAATTTAATTTCATTTCATTTTATTTAGTGATCTATTTTCTGGACTGCATTGCATTAGAAGTTATACACGCCGTTGTATGACATTACATCAACGTAATAATTTTCATAAACTCTATCATGGAACGAGTCAATTAATTAAAGATTTATGCCACGAAGGCAAACAACAAGACGGTATGTTGTATTTAATTGAAATTACATTTATAATGTTTTATTTAATTTTGTATTTGATTGCCTTAAATGGAATGTTTAGAATTCATTCATCATGCGCATTGTTTAAGATCAGCCCGTTCTGAGTATGAGATTTGCTCAAAACAATATCAGGAGACAATTGCTACAGTTCAAATGGATCAACGAACTTCAATTGCATTCAGCAATGGTACAACACAAAGTTCAATTGATATTGAACAAAATAATAGACGAACGGTATGTTGGTAAGTAACTAAATAGAAGTATGCCATCAAGGGCAATCTTAATTGATTCAAATATTTATTTATTGTAACAAATTATAGTTCCTTCATTGAATATTTGGAATGTTCAGAGAATACAGCAAAGAGAACATGTGGTGCTGAAACGGGACGTTATACAAAACATTTTCTTAAGAGGATGTCAAACACGTTGATTTCGGTATGAATTCGAATCATTATGGTGGATGCATTTCAGATTAATTAATTATTTTTCTTCTTAAATCAGATGTATTGCCATGAATTCATCGAAAATGGTATGTGTACACCAGTGGACAGTGGCGGTGCCAAATTTTCTACAAGCATTTTTGCAATAATTCCAATTGTGTTTTACACATCACGATTATATTAGACATTAAAGGTTCAAATGGCAAATGGATAAAAACGTGAAATTTTTAACCAGATAACTATACTAAACGTGTAGGTTCAATTCATATGCAATGAAGTTGTTTTACACTTCAATATTTTAATTGTTAATTATTATGTATACGGTTTTGTTTTTATATTATATTATTATCATATTAAAGTGAAATATAATAGCAATTAGGTAGTAAAGTAATCAAAATGCAAATACAAAAATCAGATTCTAGTCAATATAATAATTGTAATTAAAATTAATTTTAAATGAATGGTGAATAATTATATCGAATAATGTATACCGTATCAAATTATAATCGATTGTAAGGTAAAGTGAAAATAAAAATTAGACTGAATATAAATTTTGTTATTTACTTTTGGGTGCATCTCGTTTGTTATAATAATACGCAATTGATACTTACATCGATGATAATCGTATTGTTTCCTGGATAATGAATGCATTATCATCGTTATAAAATACAGTAATTAAACATTTCACTTGTTATTTTAACACTTTCACTTGATCCAAAGAATCAAATCACACATTATTTACAAAATTATAAACTTTCTGATAATTAGTTCCTCTTCTTCTTATTTATTTGCAAAATTTGGCGCGATGTTAATTCGTTGCGAGAATATTTAATCACATTGTGGTGTACAATTATTGAAGAGAAGTTCTTTAATCGTGCAGAAATAAAGAATTTATTATAACATTTATTTTAATTGTCCACTTGAGATCCTTTTGCTATTTTAAATTTTAATTACAATAACAAAATGAGTTGGGAATAGTTGGCGATTAAGCTGAGATGGCGAATAATGCAGTAATGTATAATAACATGAGATTTGATGGCAAATATACACTTACCATTCTATTTGAATCGTTTGTATCAATATAATGTCTCTTACGGCAAATTCAGCACATTAGCATAAACAGCAACCATTCAGCTCTATATCCTTATATGTTCAGTATTTCGCCTCATGATTTATGAATTGCAAAAAGTTTCACATAAAATACTTGAATAAAGAAAATAATCTCCTATTTTTGAATATTCAAAGAATGATCACCTAATTTGAATTTGGTTTTTATTTTATGCGATTTGGTAGAACTTATCCTAGTTATATTCTCCTGATGAAACTGTTCCCTCATTTAATTCAAATTGAATTTCAAATCTGAGATAGCGAAATATCACATACAGCCAGCCGTAATACGGTAAAACGGTCAGATCAAAATCCCGATCGTCAATTTTTCTCTCGGTCGAAAAAACAAGCAATCAGTGCATTATAGCTAGAATGACTTCTCCGTCGTATCAATTGAATTGATTGTACACCCTTCTTGTATGCATCATAATACAAATAGTATTCAGCAGCTGAATGTTTATGCATATTGTTTACAAATTTTAAAAAGAATGCATTCGACAACAAATTGACAATTTATTTATTGAGAACAAATAAGAGGTAAAGGCATATAGCAACTCGAATTAATATATTGCCTTCTATCAATTAGCTTCATCTTTCGTTTCTTCGACACAATCGTTTGTTTGTTTGATTTTTCCAAAAAATTTGAATCGAAAAAAGATTGAATCGTCAACAAATTGTTTAAAGGAGCAACTGAAATATTGTGTTAGAAGAAATTAAAGGTCCTGGAATTAGGGAGACGCTTTTAAGTAAATATTTAAAATGTTTTTATTTTAAACACTTAACTTAAATCCAGTTATAATCAGTTTGGTATTTCCTAGTTAAATAATGTCTCAGGTGAGGTTTAAAAAGTGGTAAAATAAGTAAAGAAGATGCTGCTTCGATCCTATCTCATCTCGATAGTAATTCATGGATTTAATTTTTCGTAGGTTCCGGGAAGGCAAAGTAAGCAGCAGAAATGTCACATGTGCAAACAGGAAAGACGAGCCTTGTCCAGATTTGGAAAATTAAAATTAAATAAAAACAGGAATTTCATTCTGCAATATATCCGAGACTATTTACCGGGGTTTCGAATTAAAGATGAGCATAAAATCTGTGCTTTGTGTGTAATTTACATGAAGAAAGAAATTAGTAATAATTCACGAGGTCACATAACATCAGAAACATCGGTTGATTCCAGTCAATCAAAAGTATATTATAATGAGATGAATGAGACATCTGGTGAAAGGCGAACATCTTCAGTCGCTGCGGCACCTCTGAGGGATCGAAATGGTAAGTAACAACTACCATTGCGGCGGCTATATGCATATAAATTTATTAAATAAATGGTTATCACTTTTTTAGTTAGAACATCTCCAAGGCGCCAAGCTCCTCAGCCAGAAGCAAGAGGTAAGAATTCTAACAACATTCTGATAGCAATGTTTTTAAGGAAAGTTTTGTAGGAAAACAAATACCTCAACAAGTTACACCTCCTCGTACGGTGACACAGCGTCCAGTGGTACATTATCAAGGTAATAATAAAAGACTAAGCAGCAGTCCACAAGCCGGACCCAGTGGTATTCAAAGACGGAGAATAGCTGAACGTAAGATTTCATCCTAGCATATAGTGGAGTATAAATTAATAGCAATTTGCTTCTAGCTATTGAATCATCAGAATCAGACGAGGAACCAGTGATACTACCACAAATCGATATCTCGCGTTCATTAAATGGAGGTTGACTGTTCACTGCTCAATGTTTAGTGCGTGAATATTGAGATTATTATTTAAAACTTTACCATAATTGTTAATTTATAGACATAAGAGTTTTTTTCATTATTAATAAATTGTTACATGACAATATATCTTGCATAATGTAATCTTGTTAAATGTTTCCATTTTTGGCGGTAAAATAACCAACAACCAACACAAGCGCCCTCTATAATCGATCTTCACCTCTCACGTGATCATTAACGTCAATTCTTATCAATTGGTGGAACAAGTCATCTGATTCCTCAAAACTTTTCGGAAGGTAGAATTACTGTAGAGTGGCCAAGAATATTATTATTTCAAGTTCTCCTTTAATTAATTAAAATGAAGTGGTTAATTTTGTTATCCGCTTTTATAGCAACGACTGTTGCATTCGACAGTGTACCACTCTTTATGTGGGGAAACATTAAGTGAGTAATTGATCCATATCTCAAGGTAAAATGTCACTAATTAATATCCATCTTTGTAAATTGAATTACAGATCCCAAGAGGATATTCCAGCACTCTCACATTATAGTTCAGATGAATTTGCCCGTTACTTGGCCGACAAAATTACTGTAGAAAACCAGACACCTGTAATTGCCTTCTTCGAGGAACAGGTAAGGAACCTCATATTATATAAGGAAAGATTATAGTACCTAGCAATATATATTTTCTATTTCCAGTTGACCGTAGAAGACTTTAAGAAATGCTCAAATTGTTTCTCAAATCTTCAATCGCGATCACCAAAGGTCTACTTCCCAGCCATTGATGCTCCACTGACTGCTTTCAATGGATTGAGCCAATTAAAATCAGTTAAAACTAAGCATTTGGCTCTTTCGGAAGCCACTTTAAAATCAGCAGTGACTGAAGTGCGTGATGCTTTGGCATTAGGTGAAACGAAATACTTCATTTGCACTTTCATTAACTCCAATTTAGCTGATAATGATCAATTAATGGCCAATTTCCAACGGGAATTGGACGACAATACAGCTATTTTCGTGTATACAGCTGAAAGCAGTGGTCGTGTTCAATCACGTAAAGCCCGTCAAGCTGGAGCAGCTCCATCTAATGCTACAAAACCAACAGAACCAGCTGCACCTGCACCAAAACCACGTCAAGAAGCAACTGCTGGCACAGCTATCAATCCAGGCGGTAGATTCCTAATGTACTATAAACAAATCACCGAAATTAGAGGAGATACTGTAACTGATCTTACACTTACTGCTAATGCGGCAACTCCGTTGGATGGCGGTGCATTCAACGTAACTTTAACGGCTGGTACTCATACAATAAATCTGAAACTTTTCCATTCTTCTGGTTACTGGATGGTTTCTGGCGTTCTATATGATTCGGTTGAATTTGCTATTGATGATAGTAACCGTATTAGCGTAGTCGACGGATTTTCATTCGCATGCAATGCTCGATTGATATTCCACTCAACAGCAGCTAATTCAGATACAAGATTAGTATTTAATGGACTCCAAATTGAGCCAGACTTTAAGGAAACACCAACAATCGCTGCTTTCAGTGAGCCATGGAACTGCGTTGGTTTCACATCACCTGGTATCCTAGGTGGTCTCTTCATTACCATCGTTTTGCTTGGTATACTCTCAATCGGTGTTACCTGCATGATGAGTATTAACACCAACGATCGTTTCGATGATCCTAAGGGTAAAACAATCATTATTAACACTGGTGAATAAATTCGAACTTTTTATTCCCAGCTAATGGTGCTGATAAATGCAATATTATGTTCTGCCAAATTTTCATTACTTTCTAAATTAATTTATCACTGTTATAGCTCTTATCCATAGTATTGTTATTGTTAAATTTCATTGTCATATAGATATATATTTAATAAAAGAAGCAGAACTGAACATAACTTGTTTTCTTCAATTACATTAATTTGTTGCGATGGAATATAATGTAATTGGGTTAAGCACGATGGAGAAGGATTAAGTTCCTAAGTATACATCGAATATGTGATTACCAGATAGATAAGAGCTTGCAATGACTTAGGATTATCTACCTTACAAATTCCAGTAAACTGATTAGAAATAAAGACTGTGGTAGTACCATCATCAGTCGCAGTAGATTCAGTAGTTTATTAAATCGCGTACCGTACAATTGTTGAACCAAGAATTTCGATGCATTCAAAAAATATTTTAATTATCTTCTTAGTGTTAAGTTTAATAGTTTTTAGTAATGGCAGTGTACCAGTACTGATTTGGGGAACAGTTGAAAAGTATCATAATTGAAAATAATTAATCAATTGCAATTTGAATTTGTCTTTTTTGCTTCTAGTAAATACGATGCTGTTCCATTGATATCACATTTCAATGGTGACCAGTTTAAAGATTTCCTTGGAGCTGATTCAAGTCCTTGTGTTATCTTTTTAGCACAAGAAGTGAGTGTACCATTATAGAGAAATGTCATCTGAAATTTAATTTAAATTTCCATTTGATTTTTTAGTTATCAAATGAAGATTTATCAAAAACGAACAACTTTCCCCATTTGAGGAATACTTTATCTATGACGTATTTGCCTTCTGTTGACGAGCCACTGGCCTTCATAGAATCACAGGAAGAGAACAAAGTACAATATCATCCGATGTTACCTTATAACGTTGACTCAGTTGCCGATATGATATCCTCAAACATTCATAATAACAGTATTGGAGATATTTATGTTTTATCGTTTCCAATTGAAATGAGACATAAACAACAAGATGAAATGATTCACCATATGCAGCAACAATTGCCATCCGTACCTCTAAAATTTATATTCACTGGAAATAAGAACTCTCTGTATCCAAAATTATTAAAACGTGATATACAAACAAATTCAAATACAATAACAAGTGTGCATCGTAGATTAAATGATGGTATATTCATCAATGTCGCCGGTCGTCTGCTGGTCTATTATAAACATTTGATCTATACGTCTGGTGAAAATGTTCAATATCTAAACATAACGAACTCTGATGTAACACCACTGGAGAATCATGTGTTAGTGGTGAATCTTCGTGGTTCGCCCACCCAAACAGTTTCAATGTTGATCAAAGAATCCAATGGTTATTGGTATATCAGCGATATGATGTACAATATGAATGAACTATATATGAATAATCCATCAACGAGAATTGGAACACCAATTGGCTTTTCATACGCTTGTAGTACTCCATTGGTGTATCATTTAACAAGTACCATTGAACCAGTATTGACATTTATTGGACTTCAAATTGAACCTGATTTTCACGAAAATCCAAGATTGACAAAATTTAGCGATTCATGGAACTGTACTGGATTCATGTCTTCCGGAATTTTATCTGGACTCGCAGTCACTTTGATGTTATTGATTATTTTAGGCATTGGAATCAGTTGTATGATGAATATCAAAACATTCAATAAATTCGATGATCCGAAATCAAAAACAATTCAAGTGGCCGTTACAGAATAAAAAATTGAATTTTAAATGAATTTAATGTTTTACAAATTAATATATTTCATTAAACTTTCATGTGTAGTATTTTTTTTTCTCTTATATTTTGATTTGATTACGTTCCATGATTGAGCAAACTATATAGTATTAGGTATTTAAAATTAATTCACTTTTGGTATCAAAGCATATCTAATACATTAAATACGGTTTATTAATATATGTATATATAAAAAGAATATTATTTATGATTGCCATTAAAATATTTAATATTGTAATCATCATATCAAATGCGTACAATATAAATACAATCAATATTCTCTATTCAGCTAAACGCGATATAATATTTATTAAATGAATTGAAGGCATACTTTTACGTGCTACAAAATTCAATATATTGCTATCCCATAATCATATTGTAGTCGATTTTAGACAAAAAAGAAATAATGAACATTAAGAGAAACGAATAAACGCAAATATTGTTAACCGTCTGTTATAAATTGATTGATAATCTAATGGCACTGAATTAATCATGCTCGAAGACCGTACGATTCTTGCTTAATTACTTGGTTTAATTGCTAATTCCAATCAGCTAATTCGATCACAATACTATAAGTTAGTTGACATTAATTTTTAGTAATGGAATATATTTTAATATAATACTCTCAATTATTAATAATATTCAATTTTCAATCACATAAATATTAACAAAATATAAATTTTGCTTTTGTTTTCCATTCCTTTTTTTTTTGCATTTACAAATTCAACATTCAAAAACATAATGATACGCAATATAAAATATTAAATGAATGTAAATAATAATTAATGCTGATTCAATGAAATGAAAAAAAAATGAATTATTTGGTAAACTAAACATGAAAATGCATTCACAAAATAGAATGATTCGTAAAATAGAATGTTCTTTATCTCATCTAATTCTTTTCAATTTAAAAATAAACTTTTTCTAGTTCTTATTTCACTTTATCATATACCACATATTACTGTATGAGACACGTAAACGAAAAAAAAAAATAAACAACCAATAGCATACAATTTTTATATTCCAAGCTAAATCGAAATAGTTTTGGAAGGACGCATTTAAGTTAAAATGTTTATTCTGCAATTGATATTGTTTTATTGCCAGTCCTTCTTGATCTCAAACGTCCAGTCCCATTTCAAGTGTTCATTTTTATCATCATCGGTGAATAGCGAGGTTACAGAATATGTACCACGGGCCAACATACCAGACGGTGCTTCCTCGAATGGTGTCAAGTAGCTTTGAATCTCTGCCTTCGGTGGATACGAGCCAACCATATGAGTCAATTTATCAACTAAAATAACCAAAATGTATATCATAATTAAATCAATGGCATCACATTATATGTACATCACATTAAATATTTAAATAATAGCTAAAAATCTGTTAGGCACACCATCAATTTACCTGTCCCTATATATTAAATACATCCACATAAGTACCATTGAACGCATATTGTAAAATTTTTATATCAATTATTCATAATTCATAGAACGCTACATAATATTTTATAAAATCATTGCCTACCTGGTACACCCAATCTATGGGTCTTTTGAATATATTTTAATCCATGGACAATCTCACGTTGTACAATAAAATCAATGCGAATTTTATATTGGATACCCTCTTTAATAATGAACGTCTAAAATAGAATTATAATAAAGAAATTAATATAAACAATTGATTCATTTCAATTAAATTAAAAGCATTAGGAAATTATATGATTTCATCATACTTGTTTTTTCAGTGCCGATAAATCACCAGATAAGTCTAATTCCATGTCAGGTCTTTCGGGTACACATAATGCTAGTTTTTTAACAATTACTTTTCGTGGATCATTCGCATCTAAAAACAAACGAAAAAAATTGAAATCGAAAATATCAAAATAAAGAATTCTATTCAATTGGAATTTAATTCCAATAAATTAACACACTGGCCGAAGTTTATCTTATCAGTACATGCAAAATTTCTAGCATAAGTTAGATTGATAACAAACTAATAGATATGAATAAAACTCACCGACTACAATTTTCTCAGCCTGAGCAGCACCAAGAAGTTTTTCCTTGTACTTCCGTAAACTTTCATCTTCTTGATCAGCTGCCATTATTTCTTCTATTGTTTTCTGAGGTGGCGGCTGATAATTGATGTCAGTATCAACTTCCTCACCAGTTACTTCACTTATCTTCTCTTCCGTTGACATTTTATTCTAATTTATAATCTTCTGCACACACCAAAACTAGAATTTCAAATGAAATGGAAATTTTTATTACACAGTGATCTCCTCTATCCGTAAAGTTTATGCTACAACTCTGCGTTTTTCTTGGAATAGAATCTTTTTTGTTTCACACGGTGTGGAGCAAAACGGTCACACTCGCCAACAACAGAACGGATTAAATTTTATTAAAATTCATGTAACGAATGAATCACTTAACGTTTTTGGGTTATTACACACAATGTGTGTGTACCGCTGAATCTGACGATGATCAATGAAAACCTCGGTGGAATTTGCATATTCACAAATGATATTCTTTATTATTTTGCACCACCATTCATATGTGACGGTGTTACTATTAAAATAGCATATGTAGATATCATCGAAACGGTGTCATTCAAATTATTGCATCGAACTTTTATCAAAAAAGAAACAAGTGACTGATATGGCCAATGTGTGGTAAACTCAACTAACGATAATTGTGACGCTAGGAATCAATCGTTTGATTAATAAATTTTCAAGTCCATTCGACTTGAATTGTTAATTAATAATATCATTACACTTTTGGTAATGTATAATAAATATTTACATTTATGAATTATTAATAAGCATTTCCTAAACGTATGTAGATTCTATTTTAGAGTCAAACGTTATAAGAAGTAGGTATTAAAAGTAAGTGACTTTGATCGCAATTGGATTACACTGAATCGACAGAAACTGTAGAAACAAATTCCAATCGGTGATGTCGAAGGCGGCATTAAAGAGTGAGTGCAGTGGCAGTAGTCACCCTGGGAGAGTATTACACACATTACGTGTAACCACACACTCGTCTGGATGATTGGCCGTCTTTGCCGAAATGCTTCTCTGTAAATGGCACTTCTGTATGGTGAATGTGCTCAAGAGAAGTTAATTTCCGATGAATTTTTACTTAATGACTAATAACTGAACGCGGCACCGATTGAATAAAGGAAAAATCATTTCTCGTTGAAGGTATTCACGCTGCTTAATGGTAATTACTTTGCTTACCTGTATTCAGATGCTTATAATCAAATGTTTGGGATTTTTGTTTTACAGTAACCAGTGATAATATTTTCAATTCGATTTATATTAAACAATAAACACAAAACTAGATGTTGAAAAAAGAAAACAAGCAAACGACAAAAAAATATAATTTGAACGTCGTCTCTTCACGAGTTAAGTAATGAGTCGCGACTCAATTCAATGAATAAAAGATGTTGTTGTTGCTGGATTTGATAAAAAAAATTCTGATTGTCAGTCAGTGACTGATTTAGTCGACCGGGCCGATAACGCTACGAGCTGGAATTTTAAAATTTCAATCTCAGATTGTACAGTAACTGTTGCTGTAGCCGTAAATGTCTGATGAGAATCAGTTACTTTATCTTTAAATGAATTAATTTAATGGAAAAAGAATAGTCTAATAGACTAGAGTCTAATCTGAGACGAGTGTTATTTGCCAACTGTAAATCACAATGCTGAGATTAAAACATGATTCTTGACTGGGAATTAACTCTTACACTAAATGTATCCATTACCCGCCATTTTATTTACTCTTTCTTCGCAAAAAGTAAACGAAACAAAATATGATTCATTTTTTAATCTCAGTGTTAATTAATTAGCTGTGAAAGTGTATAATTACATTCAATGGACTGATTAACAGGTAAAGTTTGTCTTATTTTGTATGCCGTATTATGATATCATTGAAATAATTTTGAAATTTAGCTAAAGTTCAAGGTTTTTAAAATTGTCATCATTTAACTAGGTGTAGGCTCCACTCGATGAATTGGTAAAAATAATAGTAAAAGTTTTTTAGTTAATTAGATAAACGGACTCGAATAATTCATTATATCAAACAAGGAATTGGTGAAACACAGCAAAAAATGAAATAACGATTGTACGGTTTTGACTCGGAATATGATAAAATTACAAACACCGTTTGGTCACACAGGTAAACTTTTCGGAAATGAAAGTAACATGAAAAGTTGATATAAAAATGACTCAGCTATAAAACGGAACGGATGAATAAAACTACAGAAATCATGCTATCACTTTTAGCATGCAAAATAATAAGCTCGTCCGTCATCTACCATTTGCTTGCGGAGGGTGTCAGGACAACAATGAACAACGATGAAGTCGGCAATCCGTTGTGTTGTGATGGGGCCGATGAGGTCGGAATGAACATAATCTATTGTGGTTTTACCCATACGAGTCATGTGCCAGTGAATTTTTTATATTCACCGTTGCTTCATTTAGTTATTTTCTTCTGGTTGTTTCGTGTTCATTTCTTTCGAAGGGTTGTGATGAGTTAATCTTAAGACTTTGGATTTATAGCCGCAGTTGTGATTTTTTTAGGACTGTTGTTACCAACTGACCAAAGGACTTTAAGTAATACATATTCTTTAAGAATATTTTCCATAAAAACGACTGTCTTTATATTTGGTTGCCAACGTAGTTTACAAAAAAATTATACTCTTGTGTCTGTATTTAAAAGAAATTGTTTTCTTTGCATATTTCTTGCGTGTCAAACACTTTTTTGTTTTACGGGAGGAGTGGGTCTTTTGTTTTCTTTAAATTATAGCCATTGCAATATCTTTTAACTACTATTATTTTGTTACATTTCAGTTGTCTTAAGACTTTCTGTGGTTTTATTACTGACCGATACGTTTATTATTCTTTCTTTTCTTTCTTTTTATGTTCAGTGTGCAGATGATCACGTTTAACTTTTGAATGAAAGTGACACGAGGACATAAGAAGATGAGTTTTATAAGAAGAAAGGATTCATTTTAAGGCTCGGAGATATAAACGGTTAGATATTCTGTTTATTTTTTGTTTTCATTTGACACACTTCCATTAAAAATGATAAAATCTGCTGGAGTAGCTGATGGTCGGAATCATCAGCAGATATCTAATGCCATTGGTGAGTACGAATTACAAATATTTATGCATCATTTATGTATTATCAACTATCAAATGGTGTCGTTATGGTATAACATCACCTTTGTGAATTTAACTGGGTATAAGCTTATGGTAATTTTAAACATTTAACATGACGAGTACCAACAAGTGCTCTAACCATATCCATTTTATTTCAATTGTACATGTGGAGGCCGAATTTTCTTTGGGGGTTACTTCTATTACGGAAATTTAAATTTTGTTGGCCTAAATTTCTAAATATTTGAACAGGCAAACATCAAGTGATTGCATTTTCGCACTTGTCTGTGAGATCGTAAGAAAATTGCTATCGTCAATATTTTGTACGAAGATGTAATATCCACTTTGCATACATTCACCTCCTTCAACAATAATTGAATGAGAATGAGAGTGGTAGCAAAGATTGTTTGCATAAATAAAACAAAGTGTAGAATGAATCTTCATATTGTAAAATCATTTACAATCAATAACCAAGAAAAAAAAATCATACATGAAAATCTGAGAAAACGTGAAACCATAAGATGGTATTGCATTCTATGCCCTTAAACAAAATGAATTGTGTATATGGAATAATGAAAGAAATCTGGAAAATTTCTAACGGATGGAAGAGATCACTCAGTTGTTAGGTAGTGGTAATTCATTCGTTTGTTCCGTTTTTCTTTTACATCATTTATTTTCACTATAAAAAACGAAGTTGGAGTATATTTGAAACAGAATTTCTTCTATTATTGAAAGTGCACACGTTTTGTTAAAATTCAAACACTCTAAAAGTGATTGTAACAAAAGCATTAAGAGTAATACAAGAATAACAACAATAACAAAGAATAACGGTCGAAGAAATATAAGAGTTAAAGAAGGAACACTCGAATTTCCTTGTTTTTGGTTATATTGTGTTGATTGGTAAAAGTAGAGGGAATTGAAAAACGTTAAGCTCAAACTAGTGACTCTGTTGGGCTTTTATTATTTCTCTGCTGCGGGTAGCTTTACGGTACGGGTACGTTCATATGAAAGCGATATAACGATGGCAGCAGGTGAATTTTTATATATTTTCCCCAAAATAAAAAAAAAAACATTGAAACAGAATACACTTCGGCAAAAGTGTGGCAACTTACATTTTCGGACGATTATGTGAGAGTGAAGGGAAAAATCGTATTTCGTTGGGGTTGTGTTCGTATCTATCGGGTAGTTTTCGCACAGTTTCTATGTTGATTTCAACGAATATGATATTTAGTCGGTTAGCATATTTCTGCATTAAAAGGCATACAGTATGCAACATACAGAGCGGATGGTTATATCAGTGGTAGTGAGAAAATTGTATGAAAATTCATTCAGTTCGTTCACAAATTTACTTCTTTACTGTTAAAGCTTCGGTATTTATATATTTTTTATTGTGTACATACAATCTTATTCTGTTTCTGTTGTATTTTTGTGTTTTTTTTTTGTTTTTATTTTATGGAAAGAACAGTTTTCCATATTAAGAGTGAAAAGGGCAAAAAAAAAAAACAGAAGGAAAATATTTCGTTTTATATATGAAAAGTATGCAACGTTTAGCGGTTTGTTTGAATATAATTCAGTTGGTTCAGAGACGTTGAATAGTCTATATCGAAAATTTTGTTATGTTTGTTAAATGTGCTAAACAATCATTTTAATTTTTAATATAAAATCCAAAAAATTATTACAGATTTAAAATATTATGTTTGGTGTGTTATTTTGCCAATGGTATGTGCATGGATATGAATTATAAATGCCAAACAGTTCTGTTAAGTTATAATGAAATGTATAGTTCCAGTTAATAATCAAGGGAATTAATTAAACAGTATTTTTTTCTTTCTTTTGCTTGATGGATGATTAAATGTGCTCAGTGATTTATAACGAAATTGAAAATATGCTATTTTCTATGGAATTTTCATCACGTAATCCTGAAAATTGGAACGACACTAATGGATCTCTCAAAGGAGGTTATTCAATTTTTTTTTTCTGTTATTAAAATTCAAGTAAAATTTTAATATAGTTGGAAGCTTAAAGTGACCATCGTTTGGTTTTTTTTTATAAAGAAGGAAAATCCCTTTTGTACAGTTTATTTTTTTCTTTACTGTTAACTTTGGTGAAATTTTCTTAAAATTTCATTTCAATTTTATGGATAAATCAGTTGAGATTACTTATACAGTTAGTGAATATTGAATGAAATATAATATGAAATCGATTTACCATTAAATGAAAAATCAGTGAATGCAGATGGGTCCAACGTATAATTAAAGATAAAATTGAATGTATAGATGTCGTTAAGTTAAATGGCTTATTGAAATTATTTTAGAATTGTTGAAATATTTCTGTGTTTTGTTCGTATTTTATTTTATGGTCTAATCTGAGCATATTAAATAATAATGATTTGATTATTGTGAATCATTAAAGAAAGTATAAGGAAAAGTTTTTGATTGGCTTTAAAGATGAACGGATTTTTTTTTGTTTATGAAAGTTTTAAAGTAGCCATTGCCATTGATTAGAAAATTTTTTATTTTCAATTTTAAAATCGAATCGAATTGATATTAAAATTAAAAGAAGACCAAATTTAAGGTGCTGGATGTTAGATATTTTAGTGAAAAGTGCATAAAATATGGTAACTGGGAGTTTAATCCGGTCAATTGTGATTTGTTTTAATTTTTTTTTCGGAGAAATTTCATATCAGTGAAATGGTGAATGACCTAAAGTTCCAATGAAAAGTTAGAGAATGTGAAATTTTCAATCAAAAAATTATAAATCTTATTATGGTGACGTGTATAATCTCGTTTTGTTGAATTAAACATTAAACGTGTGTGTTAATGGTGAATCGATATGTATCACATGAAATTTTATGGGATGCGGAAAATCACGTTATCAGGTAAACATTAAATGGGTAAAAATATGACTAAATGAGTGACGCGTAAAAAAGAACAGATTATACAGTGTCTGGGTTTTTATTTTTGGTTTTACCTATGCGAAAATATGTGACAAATATTATGACATCGTAAAGGATAATCCTTCGGGTATCTTTAAACTCCATTGAAAGGATTAAACTGGAGAGATTTTTTTTTTGCTATGCGACAATAAACTGTCATACAACTAAACGTTGATTGATTTACAGTTTCTTGTTTTTTTGTTCATTTATTATTAACATTGGGTTTTCATGCAAAGTAAAAAGCTCACCTAACAATTACAATGTGTAGTCTGTGACGTTATTGCATTATATTTAGCTTTTGGTTCGTTACAAGTTGAAGATGGAAAATATTTATTTAATGAGTTCAAAAATTGTGGTCAGGAAATATGGAATTGAATAGAACGAATTGAATATAAAATAAAATCCATTCGAAATATAATACATTTATGTACAAGATTATTACATAATGTCGTAAGCAATTATTAATCGTATGCTGATCCTTGTATTTGTATGAAACATTGAGGTAAAATTATATACGAATTACATAAAGTTAATGAACTGACCCAATGTAATAATAAAATATTTGACAATAGGTGAATTTTATTGTATTAACTGGTTCAATTCTCTTTTTCATTTTGATTTTATGATGATTTGGTTTGCTTTATTTGACTAATTATGATTTAATTTGTGCAGTTTTATGTGATTTAAATGTTGAATATTTTAATTATAATGGATTTTATTCATGAAATTTTACTGTATGTGATTATTTGTGTTTGGTTTTTTTGTGTAGACAGTTAATATAAATTTAATTGTAGTATTGCAATGTAATCATTAATTATGTGTTTATTTGTGTTGGATCATAATTATTGCAAGTTGTTGGTATAAATTGATAAATGAGATTTACTAAAAGCGGGTGTGACTTCAAATAAATGTTATTTTGGTGTTATGTAATACTAAAAGTTATGAATTGAAGTTAATTTCTGGGTAAACATGTAATTTGGTTTGATTCAACCCGCTGGGCTTCTTGTACATTGTTAGATATTTGACAATTAAAATGGTCCCAATAAAACTGAAATAATTATCTTGAGTTGCTGTTAAGTAAACCCTTTGGATGAAAACAGAACGGCAATATTTTAATTATGTTTAATGAAATATCACTGTAGTATTCACATAAATGATAATCGTATTTAGTTCACATGAATTTCTTATGATTTATCACCATAAAGTTTAGTATTATTTATTCTTAGTATCAGACAGTTTTATTTTCTTATTTATTTATCCGTTGAATACAAGGTTTTATGCCATACAAATATGTCCTTCGGTAATAATAGAATGACCCGTCTGGTTAGTTACAAAAATGCAATGTTATATTTCTCATGTGTCAATGTTTTCTGCAATCAGATACATTTTAATTTTTAATAGATAATCAATATTAAGTGATGGGTATATTATTGTCACAATGTATATGTTTGGAATTGATAATATTAATAATCTACTGTTATTCTAAGTATATATTGGTCTTGGGGTGTGTATGAATTTGATTAATGAAAAACGGTTTAGTTGTTGGTCACAATACGCAGGATTACATTGACAAAGTTCTTTGGAAAATTTCAATAATTTTATCGTAATATTTGTATTTTCTATTTCCATGTATTTGCAAGCATGTAATATGTTGCTGTTAAACTTGTGGGTGGAATGCAATTCAACCAAATTCATTTGACTATGTTACATGCTGTACTATTATTCGATACTATAATGTTTTATTTTAAATTATTAAAATCCATAACAAAACTATTATCTAACTGTTGAACTCCTCAAATTACATTCTCTGGTAACTAAATCGATGCAATACAAGACTGCAATCTGACTATGAACGATAAACCGATTATAATTTTCCTGTTTTCTAACTCGAATATATTTAGAATGTTCAATGAGTTTTTAGTTTCACAAATTAGAAAAGTTCATAGATACAAAGAGACTGGAGTTAATTTTACATGAGACTTTTAAGTGAATTTACATGTTACAGTTATCAGGAACAAATAAAATCTCAAGTACAATATTAATTGATATGAAATTTATTATGGTCTAATATGAATTGGACGAACCTTGAACATTAAATAGAATATAGAAAATAGTGTAGTTCTCCCGAAAGAGGAAGAACCAATTCCATAGAATATTAAATGAACCCGTCACCATTATAAACCGAAATGAATTATTAGAAAAGATTTTTATGAATACGTTCCACTGGCTGGGTGGTATACATTTTTTGTTATTAAAACGCGAATATAAAAACATTAGAGGGGGGGTTTAATAATTAATAAACGTCAAGCTATTTAATGCCAATAGTATCGTCCCTATATCAGCCGTTATGTGTGGAAACCACCTGTAAGGATTAGTTTCTGACCATTTTGAAAAATTCATGTGTTTTCACATTGTTTATAATCACAATAGCCTATGGAATAGTAAAAGGATTGTATATTCCTCAGATGGTAATATGTAATGGCCTTTGTATAGTTCAATCATATGAATTATGCTGTTACAGTTTTCCTTGACTCTGTATACCACCATCTGGTTGTTAACCAATAGAATGAAAATTGTCCAGAATTCATCAGGTAGAGAAAAACCAAATGGTTCAATTGTAGTCGCGGGGGTAACCATTTGAAACCGAATGGAAAATTGTGTATGAAAATTGTTCAACGGCGGTTTTTGTATTCATTTTTCATTGGCAATGGTGCAGTTGTAATGCTTCAGTGAACATTTATATATTTTGTTGTTATTGTAATTGATGCTTACCTGTATTATATAATTATTTATATTTCTATTTATGTAACGACTTAAGTTAAATTGCTGTTGGGCTATGGGATTCCATTTAGTGACGGGTAAAAGGGTTTGGGCAAAATTTACGATGGTTACTCATATACGATGAATGAAATGGAGTTATAAATTTCACCTTTATACAAATTTTTATTAATCTTGTACCTGGGTATTTTGAAAAGGCAAACAGTTGTGGATACTTGGCTCTGTAAATGGCATAACATATTAACTGGCTTTTTGTCTTTGTTTTTTTTTTTGTGTTCTTGTGTCTGAAGCCACGTGTACAGAGTGTAAAGGAAGCTCTTTAATAATTTTGGGACTATGACTATATAACCGCTATAGTGTTTTACATAATATGAGGTGCTGCTCCAATCACTGATATAATAGATTCTTTCTCATACCAATCATTTATTGATCGTTTATTTGTACTTTGTTGAAAAAACATTTTTGCCATTTGATTGAGAGAGATAGAGAATCCATTGAATGTGCTCAATGAACTTTCATTGTTATATTTAAAAAAAATGTTCTCGATCCCCAATGGAGTAAATGATATATCTGTTTGAAAGTATCTATAATTGCTATAAATTGTCAATGAAAAGTCTATTGTCACCAGGTAAATATAACCTGCAGGGTCTATAACATAATCAATATGAGGGGTAGATGGTTCGATGAAATTAAAACGTTCTTAATTATGTAGGATAGTTTGAATGACAATTTGATGAATATTGTTAAGAATAACATTTTCTGTTCTTTCTATCTTTTGGTAAAATGGTGAATTATTGATTAGTGAAAAGTTTTCATTTTCTGGATGCAATACTTTAGTGGAGATGTTAGATACACACTCCATGATGGTTAAGGGATATAGAAAATTGATAATTAAATTTTCCTCACTTCATGTTCAATTGAGTTTTCCAACAGTTCTGGTTGGGATACCAAATAAAAAATAATATTTCGTTTTTTAAAATTCAGACAATGATGACGATAATTTTCAACATTTTGTTATTGTCATATGTACGTACAACATCATGATGCATTACTGAATTGCGGAAACATTGTATGAATAAGAGAATATGAAAATTGTATGTTTTATTAAAAAAAAATCATTCGGTTGAATAAAAAGGGAAGTGCAATGTTTTCTTTGATATGCCTGTTAGCTAATGGAATGAAAGAGTAAGTGGTTGATATATGCAACGTGTTTGGTTCAATTGACCCACATAATGGACGTTAAAATTTTATTTCTTTTATTATTCCATATTCATTTCGTGGTGTTGCATATTGCAAGTTAAAAAATTATTAAATTTATGATTGTTATGTTTCTTTTCTTTTGAGCCAATTTGACCATTCAAAATTGGTATGTAATGGAAAGAATCGTTGGATCGATATTCAAATTCATTTTGTACGTATGCAAATATTTATATGACTTTTGATATTTATGTTGTGATTGGGACAGCACTTCAATCAAATGGATCAAAAAGTGGCAATTAGTTGATCAGTATTCGGCTGACATATGGGGATGGTATCATGTCAAAGAGTTCTTGACAGTGGAAACAAATTGATTAATGATTAAATGAATAACAATTTCATCGTCAACAATGTATTTGAATCATTTGTTCCAACATACTAGAGATGAATAGAAATAGAAGTATGACAGTTTACATGTTATGGTGCATTGTTAGAAGGTTACGTGTGAGTGGTAACGTGTCCTGGAGTAATTTGGTTTTACTTTTTTATCAATTCAAGTGGCATTTCCAATTGAATCACTTTCTATTCTTTTATGAGCAATTCTATTTGAACAATAAATGGTCATTGTTTCAATGAGCTAAATTGTCATTCAAATGGAAAACAAATAATTCAAATATATTCCCATTAAATGGAATTAAATTATCGTATATGAAAATCATTATTTAATACAATAATTTTACTATTACGATTAATTTATTGAATGCTGATTCTAGTTTTATAGAGAATATTATAATCTATTTTCAATGAATTGTTTATTGGGGACACAAGCCTATGAATAATTGTTTGCTCAAATACAAATTATTAATAAGAGAAAAAAATGAAATAAAATTTCCACTGTACTGATTTTCAATTGAATTATACCGAATATAATTTACTTGTAGGATAATATTGATGTGGTGAATTTATATTTGGGGTATGACAGCGAGGGTGGTGGTTGCCCACCTTTAAATGTGACTAAGAACAGAAAAATGCGATGTAATTCAATGCTTTCCAAAAAGAGAATAAATTGTATGTCGTTAAATTTATACGTTCAGTGAATATTTAAGCATATGACCAATGTCGATAGTATCATATAGGACATACATACATACATTAGTTTTAATCGTGTCCATCAATTATGTATCCTTAATGTATTTACATATGAGAATAGCAAACACCCTAACACTCCAGCTATACATTTATCGCGTTTTTATTTTGGAACAGCTTTATTTCGTTATTTTATTTTATTTTTTGTCTGTCTTTGCGTCCCTTTACTTATTTTGTTGTTGTTGTTATTACATCTAGATCAAATTTACCGTTGATTGGCAATATCCATAGTGGAAGTGATATGGAAAAAGGGAAAATTAGAACAAGGTGTGAGTGCCATAGAAGACACACAGTAAATCGAATTCAGAATGTGTGATATGAAACCGATTATTGTTGTCACTGCATTAAAATCAAAAGCTTTTCTCTTCTTTAACTTGGATTTTATTTGATAAAGTTCTGTAGATATTTCTGTCGTTAGTTGCCGAAATTGGTTAAAGCCATTTCATGACGGTGGGGTTTATCGGTTGGAGCTCAAAACAATGATCCTGAATTTGTACAATTCTTATGTGCTAAAGTGTTAAATCCTGAAAACACATTGGAAAAGAATGTTGAGATTGAAAGAGTGATTTGGCAATATTATCGAAACCACCGTATGTTTTATTCGTTTATGAATTGAATCTAATACCGATAGGGAAAATTAACTAAATCGGAGTCCTTCATGCGTGATTTTGGCTAACAGCCACCCAACGTAATAATAGTTCAAGATATCGGAAAAATTTATGAGCATACGAATAAATTAAATTGGATACCGTAAATATTATTGCGATAGTCGGACTACTCATTCCATGTTCTGTATAATTCCGAATTGAAATGAGTAGATTATTTAGTGCAGAATATTCTCATTATAGATGAATTTGGTTGGTTTATTACATCATTTATACCGAGAAAATCAATGAGATTGAAAATTCGATTTTTGAATCATGTTACTTTAGTTCTTTTAATGAGTTTGTTGCTTTCAATTACAATACAGTGTTATTGAATGTGTTTTTTATAGTTAACTGTGTTCACAATTGCAATTTAGTTGTTAAAGAACTCTCGTAAGTTATATGGTTCATTTTCCATTTCATTTTTATTTTAAATTTTCGATTTATCTTATTCAGTTTTAATACAATTCAATTCAATTGGTTTAAGAGGTAAACTGTATAAAGAATCGTTTTATTCTATTGAAATTCAGAAGTTTCCATCAGTTTCAATTGAAATTTAATGCGGTGTGCTTTTAGATTTATTATATTTTGCATTTTTATGAATTTTTGTAAGACCAATTGGTATTTTGGTTCATTGGATTTCAATGGATGAAAATTGAAATTGTTTGAAATCCATTTTCCAAGCAAATAGATAAAGCATTTCAATGTAGTTTGTAAATTATGTGAAAATCGTATCAACAAGAATTCCTAGAATGTAGTAAAAAGTAACTAATAAGTATGTCAAGTTGTGTCTCAATGTAGTCTCAGAGCGAAGAATTTATCAAAATACCCAAATTCTTTGTTATTCTTTTAACAAATCTTAATTTGCAATGGAATCCAGTTCGATTAGAGGAACGTATAATAGCGTAAACACAAATGGCTTTGGCGAGTAGATGACGATTAATTTCAGCTATTCGCCACCAGTCTAACCATTTTCAATAATAAACTTGCAGATACTTAACAATTTAATGTTTTCTTAATTTTAATTACCTTTTTAGTGAATTACTTTACGATTTAATTTTCAATTATTTATCTCTTTCCAGATTACGTGATACATAAATGGATAAAACAATTTAATGAATTTATTTGATTGCCTTAACATTTTAAATTGGTTGAATTGAATTAATGTATTCAACCTGATATAATGGCAAAACATCGAATTGGTTCGGAACGTAGAACCCCTAGAATTAGTTACCTGTCACATAGTCCAAATGAAGGTCCCGAAATAATGATGAGTTTAGATGAATCAGAAACATTGTTGGGTCCACCCAGCTATGTTACTGGACGGGGATATGCAACACCGGACGTTACTGTACTCGAAGTGGAAACGTCCTCACTGAGTCTACCATATCGTACGAAAAAGTCACCACAAACACCATCTTCGGTGCCAACAGCTGCCATTGGTCCCCAGAGTATGTTTTCAGACACCATCATTTACCTGAAAATATTTAAATTTTCTTTCTATTTTCATCCATAATTTATGATGTTTTGTTTATTTTTAATACAATCGACAGATAATAATAACATGGGATCACTGACTGGTATACCAATGACAGTAGATCGTGGACCACAAGATACATGGGGTGAAGTGACAAGAAACTATGTGAAGGCTCAACGACGTGCTTGGCCAACCACATTTCGAGGCCAAGTATACAATTTTCTGGAACGTCCAACCGGATGGAAATGCATAATTTATCATGTGAGCGTGTAAGTACAAAGATTTAGTTTTTCATATTTATTTTGACATGCATACGAGAATTAAACGTTGAGGAAAATTGAGTTTTACACAGTAAATTGCAATCAGAATGTATTTTGCCATAGTCAATGAGAAAGACCCTTTCTCTCAGGGCTTGTCGATTTGATATACCGTTGGGAAAACAACGAATAACACAAAAGGCAATTATGAAAATTTTCAGCCAAACCAAGAAAAATGAAATTTCTGTCAAGGATTTTCATAATCATTTCCTATTCCATCGAATTGAACTCATAATTTCTTTCTCTCTTTTTTCTATTGTATGAATTTTGTATTCTGATTGCCTTCATCGTGATGCTCTCAATATGAGTGGACGATGGATAGACTTTTTGTTCTATTTACTAGAGTATATCATTGAATGTATTTTTGTGAAAACCAAAAAAAGAAACTTTAAAGATTTATGGAAACTTGACTGTTGTTCTACTTGTATTACTACTATTTTTGGGTAATGGGCAGGGAAATGGAAAATAACTTTGGACTATAATTTATTGATTAGTATTTAACATGAATGTGTAGTGGCTGACAAAACAAAGAACAATATCTTTTCACAAATAATAATGAAGAATATGTAGATTGGCTTGTATGAGTGGGGGCCACTTTAATTCTATGAAATGGTAATGCATAATCGGTACGAGGTTTATGAATAATGAGAAGTCGGATACCACTCAAATATGCCTGCTATGATGGTACTGTAAGTGTGGAGTGTACAATGGCAAGTGGTGGCCTATTATCAAAAGTATCCTGTTGCTTTTGTGGGCCATTTTAACAATGTTTACATCTCATACCAAGGAAAATTTACTATTTGTGATTCACCATATTCTATGTATGTTTATCCATACCACGTTGTGTAAGTTAATGTAACTATATGGTCATTAAGTATGCTGAGAATGAAAAAGAAAACATGGCATACATTTTAATACCTTACCGTCCATTATAAAATTATAAGAGTTAATTCAACTGCAAATGAACGTAATGCATTTCCTCATAAAATTAAAATGATGAATTTTCCGAAAAAAAGTGTCTAGAGAATAATGACACACGGTAAAGAGACAAAGAGTAAATCATTAGTGAAAACATTGACATAATCCACGAAAATGGTTACATTTCCGATTCATTAAAATAATTCTATAAATGCGTGAATACGTTAGCAATGGATCATGGAGTTGAATAAAATTGAATGTTGTTGTTATTTTCTATTTCTGGTCTGCTGTTTGAGGGCAAAACATTTCATTAATGTTTTATAAGTTTTCATAAATAATTACATTGAATCGTATCCATAATTTATGTACATTTAATTGTACATATGAGAGGTGATGCCAATAGGGAATTGTATTCACCGCATTGTGTTTAGCCATTAAAATTAAAACCAATTGTTATATGAAAATAATGTAATTGGTAAAATAGAATCCAGATTATTCATAGGTAATTTCAATAAGGAGATTTTACGTTCTTTTTTGTGTTATGGCAGAACTGAAAGAGTTAAATTATTATTTTGGCAGAGGCGGAATTGATTAGAACCCGATAATAAAATTAATGGTGAAATGAAAATATCTCATAGTTGATTATCATATTTGAGTACACGAGAAATAATTACAATTTATGTATATGTTCATCTAAATAATTTTGGCTTTAAGAGAATTATGTTTTCAGTCTGTTTGTTACTTTGTAATTGACAGAAATATTGTAATTTTATGTGGAATAAATAATTTCCATATTGATTATAATACAAAGAGAATACAGGTAGTAATGGATCGGATGGTTTTAAAATTATTATAGATTATAACTATTATATTCACCTGTGTTACATGAATTATCACTTTACGGTAATAGAATATATAAATTGTATAAAATTCGTCCATTTAAAAGTTATAAACTGAATTAATTTTCTGAATGGAATTTCTCCGAATTGGATAATGATGACGACGTAACAATAGAAAAGTTGTTTTATTTTGTTCCTTTAAAACGAAAAAGAAAAACAAGAAAATATAAACTTCTCTATTATAGTTTTCATGACTTTTTTCATGTTTTCTTCTATTTAACTTTCTGTTCTTTTTTATTGTGTATTTCCTTTTGTTTCCGCTTGTTTTTTCGTTCGTTTCTTATGACTCTCCTATGGGGTTGGGTGCAAAAACAGCAGACGTCAAAATTAAATGTGGTGGAATTTGTATTTTTCGCTGTATTTTGTAGGTCATGTATAGAGAGAAAGAGTCAATATAAAATAGAATGAAATACAATGTGAACTGTTGGCAAAATGTATCGATATTCTTTCGTCTTTATTTTGGTTTTCCTTTTTCATTTTGTTGAATTTCGACCATTTAAGCGTGGTAGTAGTGGTCGGAAAAACCGCCGTTAGCGGTTAAATCAAATTTATTGTGGAATTGGAGACGTGGGGGAGGCTCTCAGTAAGACTTCTCGGAATGTTTGATGATAAATGGCCAACGGTCACGATAATATTGAATAATATCGCATATTAATTGGTTATTTAAGGTAAGAAATAGTATACATAGTTGATTGTCTATATGATACATTTGAATCGGATGATTTTTGAATGGAGGGTAAATATCAAATATTTGTTTATTTCATGTGTATATCTCTTGAGTCCATCATAATCGTCTGTTCTATAGTATTGTATTTCTTCAGTGGCCATTATAATCGTACAGAAATACAGTGAATTGTCTCGTTAAAGTTTCATTTTTATGTTGAAACATTTTCACAATTTCTATATTTCTTATTAACAATACGTTATTGACCATTAACTAATTTTTCGGTTAAATATTATTATGATAAAAGTGGATAGCGTATATAAGACACCATTGTTGACCGTTATAATGATAATGCTTTTATCCATATTATTCTACATTTAATGAATCTTATCGGTATGATGTTCTAGTCACCAATGATTAGCTGGCGCGCACCATAATAAATCGTATCATTAATGCGAATGTAAAAATTTGTTTGTGGCTCCCCACCCAGTTGACCACATATAAATAGTCAATTTTATCTGGTTTATTGTGTCTGTATGGTTTTTATTAATTTCACCACATAATAAATATCCTTCGTCCTGGTATTTTATGTATATAACAAAATAACACATTTTTTAGTTTTATATGTCACAACAATGATAAATTACATAAATAATCAGATCAAGTATGAATTTTATGTTTACATTTTCCATTTGTTTATTAGTCATAAACTATGATTTTTACGTTCATGAAAATTTACTGTTTTTTGTGGGAATGGTGGTCAAGTAATCCATTCATAAATTACCTGGTTTTGTAATGAGTGGTGTAGATGAAACACAAATTGATAATGCATTTTACTAATGTGTTGGTGTTGATTTCTATAAAAAATTGTTCAAAAGAACTTTATCGTTCACAATTAACCTCAACACACGGACTATACAACCGAGTTACCGTACAATTTTAATGGGCGAATAACAAAAAATGGGATGAAATGGGAAACAGAACTCTAGTGATTGCAAATAAAACATTGATTTAGTGAACGTGTGTGGTTTAGCTTGATTTCGGTTCTCTGATATGGTGACTTACTGTGTTGTGTGTCAATGGAATTTTCTGAGGCAATAACAACGAGACTATTCTTTTGGAGGGTAGTTGTTGAAAGTTTAGCGCTTGCGTTTTATCGTAAAGGGGAGACTATAAACATGAAAGTTTTTCCATTTGAACGTCATTGTATCGTGTATTACATTGAACGCGGGGGTAAAATTTCATGTGAATTTATATAAAGAATGGAACACACATTTACCAAAATTAATGCTTGGGGCAATGATTCCTTATGTATAATTTTCATGTTTTCATGACGATTTAAGGAATGGTTTCATTGACGAAGCTCAAGTCTCAACAGTTGGTCGAAAGCTCTGCATCGGTTTATTTGTGTGCCCTTATTGCTGTATTGTTGTTGTGTTATTTATTAGTTTTTTGATTTATCTGGATATGTGTTTATAAACGTATAATTTTTATCATAAATTCATACATAATAGATGTAAATTATATGAATTAAAATAAAATTTGATAGAACGGGGAAAATGAATTCAGTAACAACTATTTGGATATAATAATTGTAAATCAATTGTGTGTGTTCAGTGGAATGTATTAAATTGAAAAAAGAATTAGAATGAAAATTATAGTGATTTATTAATACGATGAAAGAGATTACTGGTTATTGAACATTGAAATTAAAATAATAAAAAGTGAATTTGTTAATATTATTAAGAGGTTTGAATATGGGTTCAATGGATTAGTTAATAGTTTTGATTTTTGTGTGGGTTCATTGATACCCAGAAAATGAATTTTGAATATTTTGTTTTCTGTTTTTTTCTAGTTCATTTATCTAGTGTTTCAGTTATAAATGGGTTGAATTTTTGCAAGAGAAAATATCTAGTTTCTTTGATTTGGATTGTGGCAATTTAATGTTCTAAGATAATAGAAGAGTTAAACGAATGTTATAAGATTTTGAAAAAATTTGAAGATTTTATGTCAATGGAAATTAAATTCGCATAGATTGGATTAGTATAATGATTATGTGATTTTTGCTTGTTAAGTGGGGATTTGTGTCATCATAACTGTTAAGCACATTATATTGTGAATTCTCATTGGAAGTTCCATTTTAAAGTTTCTTTTTGAATTTAGAGAATATGAATTCAGTTCATAATTCTCATTTTTATGGATTTTTATATTTTGAATGAAAATTCGTATAATAAAATGATATTTTTATGATTTTTTGTAAGTTCCTATACAAGATAATTCGATTATTAATGAGCACATAATAATTTTATTACTTCAGATATAAAAAATAAAATCTTCTTCAAAGGTACGATTAGTGTAACTCTTATCCAATGATTACATTACGGAATCTTAATGGCAATTAATTATATTTATATGTGTTTTCTTAATAAAATGATAATAAAAGTTTTCTAATCGTAACAATTGAAATTAAATTCACTGTACATACTTTCCAGTGTTATCTTGGTTAACAAAAAAACATTTCCACAATAATGTTTCATGTATTACACGATGAAAAGTGAAAACCAATATTAATTTAATTTGCATAAAAGTATGAAAAACCAAGCAAAAATGAAAACACATAAAAACCAAATGATATTAGTGGAGCGCATTGTATTCTCTGAGTGCTCATAACTAGAGTGAATTTTATACGAAATCAAGATTATATGAAAAAAAAAAAATCGAAATGGAAATTATCGTTCCAAAGGGAGATTACTAGCAAACAAACAGAAATATAAACCAAATAGAAAACATAAAATCGTAATGGTAAACTAAAGAGTAAATGGCCAATTTTATATGAGTATGTGGATTATTATATGGAATGGAAAATTGTTATAATGAGAAAAAAGAAAATTACAACAATTTTCATTTATCCAAAACATATTCTATGCACGATCAAAACAATTATTATGTTTTTTTACGTCGATTCCCAAACATACAATATCCATAAGTGACCGTTTTACTTTCATTCGTATGTAAATTAGTCTAGCACGGCGGTTCATAATATCAGACTATCATACAATACAGAATTTGTCGAAGAAATTGTTAATCATTCACGTGGTTACAAATTCACACGCAAATTAAAGGTGAATTTACACGGCTAATTTTTTTTTTCTCTCTTTGGAATCGTCTTAATACGAATTGACTACACAGAAAATAGAAAAGAAAATCATTATTGAAACCATTTACCTTAAAGTTGTGTTCGATATGGTCATGAAAATAAAAAAAAAAAGTAAAAAGGGAGAAACCATAGCACGAACAAGAAAAACGGTTCAATATACGATTTAAATGTCTAAGTTGTTTTGGAATCGTGAAAGCCTATCAATCCAATATACGTTTTTTTTGCGCTTGGGTCACAACTCACCTGAATAAAGACACACCAGAATATATAGAGAAAAACGAAAATCTTTTATATAACTTACCTGAGCGCATATTAATTTGTGTGACGTTTAAACCAATTTTGGTGTATGTATTTTCGGCTTACCGTTAAAAAATAAAAAGAAATAGCCAACAGATTGAATGAAATGAAATAATAAAATAATCGTCCATATAGCCACATTTATCGTATATTAAACTGATAGAATATTCTGTATAGAAAAATGGTGAAAAACTTTGTATATTATTCTGTGTTTGTTATATTTTGGAGGGAATGCCCAAAAGGCAATATCAAATTAATTGGGGCATTCGCAAATGGAATAGAAATGAAAATTGTTAAAGGTAGAACATCGGCTGGCAACCCCAATCAATGTGATGGAACTATTTAAACGAAAAAGAGAATGAAGAATTTATATAAGAATTGCAAAAGAAACATGAAAATAAAATGAATATGCTGTGAAAAAGGGAAGTGTTATGTTTGGCGATTTAAACACCTGAATGGAGACGACATACAAAATAAAAACGGAATTATATAAATCAATAATTTAAACGAAAACGTAAGACTTACATTCATCAGAACGACGACGTTTTCCTTTAATGTTATTCTTATTTTATTTGGTTGACTGAAAACGATAAATCTGAATATCGGATGGGAACAAATAAAAAGAATAAAACGAAATAAAACTTTTCATTTTAAGTTAAATTGAGTCAACACTTGTTATGTAGAATGAAGAAATATTTAACAATCAAGTGCAAAAGGAAGGTGTAAAGTGAGCGAATCATTAGCATAAATACTCAACACTTTTATTTGGTTATGACAATGATGGATTTTGTAATTAGTTATGATAAATGGTTAGGATTCTGCTGCAAGATGAATAGCGTAAATAAAAAACATTTTATAATTAACGGTTTCATATTAACAAGAGTATTCGGTAGACTTCATATGATTGAATCATTTATGTCTACAATTTGTATTTTTCTTTCATTGGGATTTTAATGTGAAATACGTGATACTGTATAAGTTGATGGTGGTTTTATCTATCTTTTGAAATAGCAATTCTTTTGAAATGAATCTCAGGGGTTTTATGTACTGTCTGTGAATTCAACGGATAGATGATCATCATCCTTTATCCTTCAATTTAAATTAGATATTTGTTAACAGAGAAAAAACCATTCATTTTGATTTCATTTAATGCTATTATTCAGGTATATTCCGTTTTTTTTTGTTGTGTATCGATAGAATATCAAATTTAAATGAAAATTTGTTTGAAAACTTTCCATTCTTATATTATTGAATATTTGAGCTTTGGTTTGTTAGTGGAAACATTAAATGAAAAATAGCAAATATTCAAGCATTTTTTGTTAGATTAAAGGGAATCACTAATGCATGGAAAAAAATGTTCATTTTATTCTAATATGTGAAAGCTTTGATATATTGGTTCACATATGCTTGTATGCTTGTTCGATGGGGCTGTGCTCTTAAATTGTAATGGAATTTATAATGCATTTTGAACAAAGAGGGAACACTGCCTTTTATCTAGTCTGTGTGGTTTAGGGAAAACGATCATATATCGCGTGTTCTGTGCTTTCTGCCATTCTCATAATGTTTTTATATTTCATTTACCTGTGAAGTGGAATAATTTCATATGGCATTTAGATCAAATTGTGAACAACATTGAATACAAAAAATATAGAAATTGGCCAGTTATTCTATTATTCGACTTAATGTGCAGTACGGTTGATTATTTTTTTAGAATGCCAATGATTCAATCAAGTGAAAAATTACATTGAACACTTTTGATTTTATAATTTTTTATTTTCATAAAATCAATGAATTAATATAGAAGTGCGATTTTATATTTATATTTACCTTTGAGTTTAATACACAGGTGATTGGTAATTTGAAATCATTAATATGGATTTTGAGTTGAGTTGATGATTATTTCACACGTTTGTGTGTCCATTAGAAAGTTTTAGTGGAAACATTATGAAAAGCTATAAAGTTTATTATAAAGGATTTTCTTAACATTTTAATGTTTCATAAGTTCTCGTGGTTTTGGGTTTTTCTGAAACAAATCGTAAACAGTTAAATATAGCAGTGAAAGGAATGTTATAAAGTCTTTTCGGTTTTTCATTTCTAATTACGTGAAAACGGATTGATTACAGTAAATAAATATACACAAAGAAGTTTGAATATATAAAACTTTTAACTGTGTGTTATTTCTTATTCTCTATTGTTAAATTCACATTTATTATACTTCCACATTGATATTGTAACTACCACCTACCACACCAACAAACACCCGAGATATGGAGAATTGTTTTTTCGGAAAGCTGTAAATCAGATGGAGTGTGTGAAATGAAAGCAAACATAAAATACAATTTCTTTTGTGTCCGAAAACAATAGTTTTTATTTTTTTTTTTTGTGTTCTTTTCGATTGCTTCATTTGGTTTTTATATGTTAAGGGTGGTTATTTGGAAAACGGAGCTCTTAGTATAAAGAAAATCAATAGAGATGTAAACCCCTTACACAATGTTGGCTTTATTCTGGCAGAAAACGAACTACTCTATACATAATACTTAAATACGCCGTTATATTTCAAAATAATAAAAATATGAACAGAAAAGAAATAAACGAATTTATTTCGTTATAACTTTCTATTAAAAATGGTTACGTTTTATTTCGACTGTGTGTATGATTTAATTTTTAGATGGAAAATCTCTTCGACATACGTGAAGAATAAAGGAAAACGTGTTATACCTTTTCACAGTTACGTTTTCATTCCATCAAATGCTTTAGATGGAAATAAATGAGAGAGAAACAAAATTAGTGAATACAGAACAACTGATATTGTGCGGGATATGATATTTTATGTTAAATGATTGGCTGGTTTTTGATAATTTTTTTTTTTTTTTTGAAATAAAAGAGTCTGTTTATGTAATATTTCAAGGAGATTTTGGTTTAGATTTTTATTTTTATTCTGTCAGTGAATTATACGATACATTGCAAACAAGTTAATATAAAATTCATGCCTTCCAGTCAATGTGTAAACATAAATATCAACATATTTTTGCATAACTGAATGTTATTTTTTTAATGCCAATATTCATGAAGACTAGCACATATAGTCAGGAATATGGGAGAGAAAAGAAAAGAAGATTTCGAATGTTATTGAAGATTGAAGTAATCCGTAATAATTTCATTTGTATAGTGAACTTTCATATATGAGAAATGATGATTTTCAATGATGCAGATGTAACTATGTATACGTGCGTGCACAGGTAATTCAAATAAAATGAATGGAAAAAGTAATACGGTAACTTGTTGTACCTTTTATACATCTGGACTTGATGGATTCAAACATTTAAAACTTCAATTCGATTGAGAGTTTTTTTTCTTTATTTTTCATCATTGAATTTTTATTATTTTATTTCTGAGGGCTATTTAAATGGTGAAACATAATCCGTGAAAGTGGAAAGAATTTTTTCATTGCAATTGAAATGGAAAACTTAAAAGTATTCATGTATTGATACATTTGATGTGAAATCGAAATGTGCCAAAATAAAAGAGAAATAGAAAAGCTGAAAGCTTCAATAGGTAAAAGTCGAATGGGATTTCTATATTCTTTCTGGATACTTTTGTCATTAAAGATGAGAATTGTACGGGGGTGATTGGGAACAACTGTTCAGTAGAGGTATTGAATTAAATAAAGAAAATATTTTGTATTTCAATCGATGGTTTCAAATTGAATGGTTCATCTGTAATGGTTGTGGAGAAGAAATAACCTTTTTGAAAATATTAGACCCCGTCAATGATGGTGTATTGTGTATTCAACAGACGGTAGTGCTAACCAATTCCATTATGGACATACTGTTTATGCATTCAATAAAAATTTATGCAATTCTTTCACTGTTTGTATCCCAAGATTTTAAGTTTTTTTTTTAGAATTTCAAATGTCATTTGATACGGAGATTCTTAAGAAACATTTCCAAAATGAAAGCATAAACGAAAAAGAAAAAGAAAAGGAAAACATTTTCTACAATCGGAAAAGTTAAAAGCGTTTTCTGTTTATTTTTTATTTTCATGAAAATTTTAAATTGACAGAGTAAAGGTACGGTTAGTTGAAACACAACAAAATAGATAAAATTTTCAACTGTAAGATATTTTATGGCATAGAAGAGAATATTCTATATTTTCGGTCTTGTGAATCCTTTAAGAAATTTATGGATTCAGTAAATGATAAACTGTGAACGGGTATCATTTAGAGGTTGAACCCAAATTGAATGACAAACACCTGAATGAAAACTGTGTATGTGTATACAGTCCGTTATCGCAGTTGTATAGATGTTGATAAAGGTCATGAACTGCTTACCATTTGCATTGATCGGTGAACACATAAGAGACCAGTCAACGCTTCTACTGACGGCCAATCGGTAAAAAAAGTTTTTATTTTATATCTTAGACTCATGTAATACGGTTACGTGAATGAAAATAAATAAAAGATGAAAAGCTAAAAGAAAAACAGACAAGAAACCTTTTCTTTCCGTAATATCATGGTACTGTAAACGCCATGTATCGATTATGAATCTAAGTATTTATTTAATCCAATCAAAAAGTATTCAAAAAGTGATTCTTATAAGATTTATGTAACACAATTAGCATAATCGGATCATGTTTGGCATGGGTAAAGTAAAACGATCAATTTGGTAACCTCAAATGCAGTTGGAAAATTAATGGTACAATTAAAGTCTCAGCCAATAATATTAAATTAACTCTCTATGTAACTAAAACAATTCTGCAAAGATTCTTTTTTTGTTTGCCATACGTAATTCTAATTCAGATAAATTGTGATTCCACAATGTTTTGTTATGGAATGCATAACTTTGTTGTCTTCATGATGTTGGTTTTTCTTCAAATGTTTTATTTTCTGTCTCATTACGTCTGTTGGTCGGATTGTTATTATTCTCATGTTGATTCAGAGACACGACGGTAAATAAAAGTTAGAAGTAATTGTATTCCACATACATTCTTTCTCTGTTTATTCGCCAGTAGTACATATTGTGTTTTGGGGTTATGTTTTCATTGAAAATGTTTCTATTTGGTTTTTAATGCCAATGGCAAGTCTATATCCATTTTGGTTCCTTCATTGGGACAAGAATAATATTTGCGTGCATATTTTATATGTTTGAATCAAACAAGACAGAAAACCAAAAAAAAAAGAAAATGTTGGATATGTTGTTGAACAGATGAAAATTAGGATAGAAGAAGTGAACTGAGAATGAATGAAAATGTTAGAAAATGGAAAATTATGTTCATATTGGCATTGAATGGAATTCATTGGTAATTCCCAGTATAGAAATAAAAATTTATTACTCATGTGTCATATGAAATTATTTATTTAAAAGATTACAGTCTAAATATAGAATATGGTAGTTATATACTATACCAGTTGTATTGAAACTATGTATGACATTGCCCTCAACTATAATGAATTAAAAAATATGAAGAAGATAGAATTGTTTCTGGCACACGGCGTTTTATTTTAATCGCGAGTTAGTCAAGGATTCAAATAGAGAAATAAAGTAAAATAAAAATTACATTTTTTATTTACCCTCCCACCACATTTACATAATTTTCTATGTGTTTTAACATAACAAACACTGTTTTATGGTAATAGCGTACACTGAAGGTTATAACATTTATGATAATTTTGAAGTAGGTCTACCGTGTATGATGTTAAAATAAAAAAAAAAAATTACACATCTCTTTGATACGGTTATACACTTCATGTGTTACTTGATTTTAAATTGCATATGGTTTTTACTTCTTGTAAAAGGTGGTAAAGAACAGAATAGATGTTGTACTCTAATAATTATTATCCATCAACCCGAAAGTAATGATGTAGGAGAGATGAGTTAACGAAATTCTGTAACACGTTAAAGATGAGCACAGTATGTTTGTTAAATTAATCCATGTAATCTTACAATGTTCTATGTGATGCTTTAATTCCATTCAAGTTACTGTTGAAGTGAATGTTTCAATGGTTTAAGATCATTTAACGTCACAAAATACCATGGATTTGCCACACTTTTAAGGAATATTATGGGTATACAATGTCAAGGCTTTATGTTATCATTCACATAATATTTCCTTAGTAACTCGCATCTTAACTGAAGCAGATAATTATGAATTATTAATGACAACGAAGGCCAGACATACTTCATTTTAACTGGAAATTTCATCTTTATTTAACTTTTGAATTAAACGATGTTCTATATGTTTCATATTATTGTATGTATTGTTAAGCTTCTTGAATGAATCAATTTTATTCAATAATCCCCATAAGGTAAAGTCGAATACACCTGTTTGGTTACTAACCAAGGAAGTAAAAGAAATTTGTTGTTATAAAATTTTTGTTTCGGTAACACGAGGATAATAAGTTTGGCCCAATTTTATAATTTTCCTTTTATGTAAAATTATAATTGAAATGAATTATGAAAGATAGGAATTTATAATTTTTTTTTTGCAACTAAATTCATTGAAATGTTAATTTTTCTTAACGGTAAAATATTTCATTACGGTTATGATGTAATGAAAGAAAAGTCGGTAATCAAAACCACATTGTTGGCTTTAATTTCTGTCTGGTAAATTGTATTTTGTGTATTATCTTATTTAACTACTTTTCATAGTGTAAAAATTTCACCAAAATAAAGGGAAATTACAGTATACTGTAAAACAAATCGATTGAAAAGTTTCCTAATTATCTTTTAATGAGAATATAATGTTTGAATAATTATAACGTATGCAGATATTCTGTATCTTAGATTTAAATTCAATAAAAGTAGTATGGAATTTATTTTATGTGGTCTTAAGGGTTTACTTAAATCATTTAGTTTGTCATTAGTTTAATATTGTACTTAAGATTGGGAGTACTTTTTAAATTTAACGAGAATGTATGGTGAATCAGTAGACCTAATCAGGTGATGTACATTTTCAAGTCATAAAGTGCAACAAATGAGAAAAGTGATGAAATATGATTGACGTCAGTATTTGGATTCATCTCAGTATGGCCATAATAATCAGGAGAGGGAATTTATAAATAAATTACTTGTAAATCGATTATGAATGGAACTAAATAGATTCCATTGTTTAAAAATTTATTGATAACACAGGCATATCTAATAGTTCAAATGAAATTATGGTTTGTGTGTAGTAGTAAATTCATTTTAGCCAAATAATCTAGATGAAACAATAGACATTGATATAAAACTGTCTCATATATTTCATTGAATTATGTTGAGTATAAGGAAACATTTTGAAATTCAGTTAATGTCAACAGTTCTTTCGACATTCGATGTCTATGTGCTATGTACCTAGCATAACTAATAATATGACAACTGGACATAAGCAATAACACCATTGAATGAATTCTATAAATTATTCATTTACAATTAATTGTAATTGGCACAAAGACCTAGGTGTTTATTAAAAAAAAAGTTAACAGATAAAATCACCATAAATTAAATGAAAACATGATAAGTATAGAGTACAATACAATTGAAATGTGAAATTATGGTATAATTTATAAGTAATATTCAATAGATCGTAGAAATTCTTGAGAATATTTATTTAGATCAAATCGTATTTGGCCTAATTTAGCCAATTAAAATCTCAGTATCATGATTGACATGATTCAGGCGGTCATGTGAAAATACAATCATAACACACACCTGAACTTTACAAGTTTACTTTCTATTCATGTTTTCATGTTACTAAAATGGTGTGGAAATTGATAAAATAAACGTTAAAGTAAATGGTAGAGATGGAAAACACAGTAGTAAAATATTTATTTTCTATGGCAGCCCAATTGACCGTTTCAGGGCATTGGGTGACTAATTTTTTTTTTGTGTATGGTTCGTCGGTCAGTTGTTTAATGTAAGTGGATGAGGTAGGAGCGGCCTATTTATACAATGTATTATACTGGTCTGACTTCGGTTCTTTTTGTGCATAAAATACGTTAAATCATATGACAACAGATTGTACACAAGAAAAGTTTATTTTCTGTTGATACCATTTTGATGGGGTCAGATTTTTAGCCTCTGATGAATGTAACATTTACATTTTATGTATTACTTTAATTGAATGGTTGAAAGTTGAGCTTTTGGTTTATTCTTCATTTGAATTTTGATAAGAATTTAAATGGTATGGGTTGAATATAAACACAGAAGCGTTTATAATGATGGAAAATTGTTTGACCAATTCAGGATTTTTGTTTTCTTTGTTTCTCTTTTTTTTTTTTTTTTAATATTTCATGTTGGTCTGGCCTGATTTAAACGGAAAATTGTATGAAAACAAAATCATTGTCCATTGAATATTTTCTTGTATAAACGATGAACGGTTATGTTTTATTCTTCATTATATTCTCCATAACCCGAGGTAAATGACGAAAAAGGAAAATTAATCTCACCAATTTATCACAATATTAGTAGCCATCATGGACTGGTGTTGTTTCAACATTAACCGGCTAATTCGAGTTTAATATTTGAATTATTTATGTTCTTATCGGACGGCTCAGATCATATTTGGTTGGGTTTTATAAGACCAACTGTTAATTTTTTTGTATATTCACTTGTGATACCCTCGTCTATACAATGGAAATCCTTTTTTTTTTTGTGTTTAAATTCCAACCAAGAATAAAATTAAGATAAACAATGGGATTCAGTTACTTTTGGGATTTTATATTTTTCAATTTAATGAAATCCATTATCTTGATGACGACAAATTAATGTATTGAGATAATCAATAAACATTCAACGACTGTCTGGAAGAAAGTTAAACGTTAAACAGGGTAATTTAATTGAAGTGTATGTTACATGGGAAATGAATGTACAACCAAAGACAATAAACAACTGAGAAGATTCTTAGCAGTCTAAATGAAGAAGTGAATGACGTAAACTTTTTAAATTTCCGTTTGAATTATTGCAATTGAATAACTCTTTTACAGTTTGTTATTGGGTCATAACGATGGAACATCGTCCATGGTAATAATCATCTTGTGATAATGGTTAGTCTTTATAGTCACAATCGGTGAAAATGTGTTTTATATTGTCCATTACAAACTGTTTATATTGGTGTACTATGAAATTAATGGAAAAAAATCCTAAAAAAAAAAGAGAAAATTAATAGAGAAAACTCAACTGACATCACACGAAAACTGAGAAGAAAATGATTCTTTGATAAACCACAACTAGCGTTCATACCTGTTGGCATTTCAGCCACAAAAGATTGGATAAAATAATTAATTACACGATTCTCTTGTTCGCAATGGTTAGAGTGGCTTTCCACTTTTATAACTTCTGCTGTATTTTCTGCCCTCTCATTTTCTTTTATCCGTTTGTGAAAATCTTTCAACGGAATTGTAATATCATTCAAGTATGTTTCAACGTATTTTTATAATAATTTGCAATTTAATTGAAGATAAATGTTAAAGTGAGTTGTTGTTTCTTAGAAAAAAGAATGATATTCATGTTTAAATAATCCGGTAGTTTTGTATTTTATTTCATAGTTTCTTAGTAAAATGAGATTATAAATGATGCTGTTGATATAGTAGATGGGGGTGAATAGGTTACGGTATAATAATCTACTTGTTGTACCATGATGGAGACTTTATAGTTGGTTCACTATTATAAATTAATAGTATCGTACCTGGTTGTGATGCTCTGTATTATACAGGTTGAAAATTGTAACGAATAAACTTTACCTTATGGTTACAGGTAAACTGAGTTATTGATACTTGTTATTTTCAATGGGATGAAAAATATCTATTTAACACAGTCTTTTCGAGTATATGGTAGTACACTGGCTGGTGGATATGAATCAAATTAATAGAACCGATGATGCTGGTGGTGGTCTTAACGGGGGTTATTACTATACCAAATGGTGGCATAAAAGAACGATGATGACGTACCATTTTCGCCTTAATAATTTACCACCTATTATTAAATGGGATACTTTGGTATACATGAGATGTTAAAATATGTCAACAACTTATCAACGATGTTTATTTAGGTAACCAGTTAATTAATTAAACAAATTAATTTAAAACTATACTTTTCCACCCTCCATATCTGTGTGTTGTTGAAAAAACATTGAAAAGTTAAACGTGCCATTTATAGATTATCAGAAATGTGGTGGAGTCACTTTAAAATGAATTGAAGAATTGTGATATTCTCCTTTACGGTGATTAAATATGGAGGACTGGTGAGAAAAGTAATTCATGAGTTCTCAAGATAAACGAATCACTTTTAACTAAGTGAAACTCAATTAGATCTGTTCTCAATGATATGTCGTTTTGTTAATTAGGAAAATGTTTGATACATCGTATAGATTTTCATTTAACCGTACGAAAGAATATCATTTGGGTTTTTTTTGTGTGTACGTGTGGGTTTTTCGGTGGTTAATTATAACACATTGCCGAACAATTTGATTATATTTGACCAGAATAGAAATTTTAATGAAAAAACTTTTTAATTATTGAATACAACTAAAGAATGAGAACCATGAGAGTGCAACCATCCAGTTTATTCAATGAATTGTTAATTATGCTAAGTTATGAAATTATTTAATTTCATTAAAAATTAATTCCCATATAATACTCTTAAATATTGATTGAATGTAATTTGTTAATTGAATTTCAAGTAAATTGTTATATATTTTGATTTGATTTTCATAGGAATATGTGTAGTCGTATATAACGTACATATTTGAATTAGAATTTATATTAAAATTGGTTATTGATGTGCCAGGTATTTCATAAAGTTAATTTAAATGGTATTTGTGAATCAGAAAATCAATAATGAATGGGAAAAAATATTAAAAAACAACAAAGCGTCCAAAGTATTTTATTATTGGAAATTAATCGTTTTCTTTTTTTTTTTTTTTTTGGATTCAATAATTTCCACGTTACAATAAACTTGTGCCATTATAAATGCAATTGAAATAGGCTTTTATGCTGGTGAATATCACATACACCTGAAAATTAAGATTAATTATTCAATAACGTTGAATGTATGAAACAAATTTAAATATTGATTTGTTAGTAGCACACGAATATTGTAATGGTTTATTATATAGGCATTGGCACTATGGGAAATATGAATATAGATGACGATGGTTATGATTATGTTAAATTGAACTGACCCTATTTATTGTGTATGGTTGTCCCTAAAACATGAAATTGTGGCGTTTTATTGAGTTTTAGGACAATAAAGCATTGTTGTACCAATTGTTCATTTTCTGCATTTCATACAGAGTTGAGAGTTTATAATGAATAATTTTTTTCCCACCATCATCAACAGGTCGAATCCGTTGGGTGGTTGGTTGGGGTTTATGTGAATTTTATAGCTTATTCTAGATAGATTTCTATGTTACTAAATAACACCTGAGTGTTTTGTATAAACACAACTAAAAAGCAAGACAATATGATTGTAGCATGGAATAAGTTGTTAGTTATTTATTTGAGTACTTGAACAATAACATTCTGAACATTATTATATCCAAATCAAAGGAACTACGTATCCCGTTTAATCTGAAACGATAAATGAAATGTTTTTTTTTAGTGTTTTCCTATTATTTTTCTTTCTGTTATTGCAATTGTTTGATTTTCCGGATGAAAAGAAAAGTTTCATTATTATGATCATTTCCAAGAGGTCTTTTTTTGTAATAATCCAGTGTAATATGTTTTAGGCCAACAATAGCCATTGTACTGCTTCATTAATAACAATTAACCAACAATACATAAAAATTCATCAAGTGGAAGCATCCTGTGATAAAACAAATATAAAGTGAAAATAAAAGAGAAAACATTTGGGTTTGTTTTTTATTTATCGCAATTTATCAATTTAATTTATGTGAGTGTAATGAAAATCGCATGATGTAAGTAATATGTTCCAACTGGAAGTGAATAATGTGTCTATTTGAAGCACCCAATTATTAACGATTATTTTGTGGTGAATAAGTTCTCTTGTCAAGAGGAGACGACTTCAAATTAAATGTAATGAAATTAACCTGAATGATTTACAGTCTATTTATGACTGAATGATTTGTGGACAATTGATTTTGTTGATGTTCAAGTGGAAGCCAAGTAATAGGAATTATTTACCAAACGACAATTTAATTGAAATCAAATAGGGAGAAAATTTAATTTCTATATCGTTGATGAATGGCAAATAAGTGAAATCCGATATCATGTTACAAAGAACATTTTAAAAGAATGCAACAATTTTTCATAATTTAAAAACAAAAAATTTAATTTCAAATGGAATTGCAATCGGCAAATGCTGTCGATTGTGCTCAGCGCTACAACGATAGCAATGAATCGTGGTGAACAGGAGACATTATTTCGACAGTCTGCTAATATAAGACTGCAACAGCAGGAGGCAAAAACGCAACATCTAACTCAACAGAAACATAAAAAGCATCGTCATTATTCATATGGTAATATACATCAGATAACGAATTTACATTCACAAGCACCAAATTCACGTTCATTTGGTGAGGAACGGATATTTAGTGGTGCACCATGTGATGATTTAGTATTATCGGTGTTAAAAACACCGTTACGTGAACAGAATAGGGCATCATTTGGTGGTACTGTGGTGAGTCCACAATCGTGTACATATGCAGCGTTACCAGGAGGTTCCGAAGATGAACTCTTGGACGACATTGAGTCCGCTCAAGAGACAACAGTATTGGATGGTGAATGTGGCCGTTCTAAGGTTACATCACCGCTACAGTTCTTCCGCCGTTTTAAACCAGGCCGTCCAAATCGTTTTGAGGTCCATCATCGACGTGTTCCTACACCGGTACGAAGAAAAAGTCGTAGCCGTTCTAAATCCCATGCCGATATATTGGATGGATTACGAACAGAACCGCCACCAGATTTATCGCACACACTTAGCGTAGATGTAGATGATGGTGATGATGAACCGGATGAAGCTGAACCATGTGTCGCTGGTGAACCAGGACCAACAGTTGGTGGTGCTGGTGTACCAGATCCATATTATCCAATTGCATTACCCATTGATCAAGCATTTAAAGCGAAATATGTGTTTCATCATCGACGGGGTAAAACGATACAAGAACGATTTTATGTATTCTTAGAGCATCCCGGCGGTTGGGTATGCTTCATATATCACTTTACTGTGTAAGTAATTAATTAAATGTTTTATTTTAATGAGCTAAAAGAGGAGTAGTAATTTAATTTAATTTAATGGAAAAATATGAACGAGTAAAACTTCAATTTTCACGAAGTTTTATCGTGTTACCACAACACTTTCATAACTTTATTCAGTGTGGCTGTACACGGGAATATAATTTTTTTTTATCAGGTTTCTGCGTCACTACGAAACTTTCAATTAATATAGTTTGAGAGTTATAACTTAAATTGAAGATGAACGGAAAGAAAAGTGCCTTTTTGGTTGAATTTTTATTAAAATGTTTCAGATGTGAGGAAAAGCATAAAAGTAGTGAATTCTTATTAAACATAATCATCATATAAAAGAGAATTCAATTCAAGAATAATGTTTTTTTTTTTATTATTTTTATGTAAAACAGATTTTGTATGTTTTTTATTATTATTATGTAATGTTTTATTCAGTAAAGATAAACATAGTAATTAAACATTATGATACTTCATATACATGAAAACAGTGAAAGTTCTCCCGTTTACGGTTACCCATTCGGTGATAAAACAAAAGAATTGTATGTATTTCTATGTTGGAAAATGAATAAAAGAAAATTGCCTGGAGATTTAATTAAATTCATAACATACACATTCCAAATAAATTGTTACCAATATTTTTTCACCATACCAAAACACCATTTTTATTGTTTGGTATGTTATTTATATGCGTTTATGAGAAGTATATTATGTAAATGGATGTTTTTGCGGTAAAAAGAAAAACGCGATCGACGTCATCAGTATGACGACTTTGTGAAATAAAAGAGACGAGTACAGTTATAAAAGAGTAGAGTAACTGAAATTCTGTGTATTTTCCAATTTGTGAGATTTTTCCTTCGACATTTCAAAGTTTTAAAGGATCTTGCATAACATGTGGTACTTGCCTGAATTTAAATTCATAGAATTATTGTATGTATACCACTGCTATTCAAACAGTGTCTCTCATTCGGTTTCTTTTCATTCCATTATAATGATAATATACATTTGGTCTGCATATTCTGTCAGTTTAACCAACTAAAAATTTTATCGTTGTGAATTAAACGAAACAAAAAAAAATCTGTTTTGGCCTTAGGGATGGAATTCCTATATCCCAACAAGAGTATTTTAACTCTCTGTTTATATGGCTTAATTCTATTAAGTGAAAGATGAAACACCATTAAACCGACCACATGAGAGTACATAGCTATGTGTGTGGGTGGGAGTTGGGTGGTAACACTGTTGAATCATGTGTTTTAAGACTTGCTTATATGTTCATTCTCTGATATTAGATTGTTTGTGCGGTGAATAAAAGTCATTTTAACGATGAAGTGAAAGAAAAAAGGCGCAATTCATCATTACACCATAGCGGAATGTAATTACCTTTGTTTTTATCCAATGCCTCGTAATTTAACGCGAACATGATTGAAACATTCATACAATTTTTCCTTTTTTTCTTCATATATTTTTGCTTTGCCAATAACAATCCCTCTGTTATTTTACCATATACAGTTTAGAACGGAAAGCATATTAATGGCATATGCAGGCGAGTATATTTTTTATGGTATACACTACACAGGATTATGTGAGAAAGTGCAAATAAAAAATAAAATTCATTCCATTGTATGGAATAAAAAGGGAAAAATGTTTGAATCAAGAAAAATCTTTCATTTATATTCTCATATTTTCACTGTTGTTTGTAAATTTCATTGTATACTTTACCATCAAATGTACTGTACAACTCTGGTATTATGTCATGAGAACGGTATGAGAAAACCCAGAGAATAATAGAATGGTAAAGAGCAGCATAAAACGGCTGGTGGCAATTTTTCTTTTATTTTTGAATAAACGTAAAGTTTCCATCTTTATAAAGGAATCATGTGTACGGGTTGGTTTAGTATTCTATAAAACAGCAGAAGCTTTCAGCCAACAAAGAGAAAAAGAAAAATTGGAAAATATTGTTAGATACATCTAGTACAGTTTTCTTTTATTTTATTTGCAAGTGTTTCGTTTTTTTTTATGTTTATTTGAATATTATATTTCATCCATGAGTAACTAAATCACATATTTGATTACCAGCATAAAATAACAATTCATTTGGTATTGTAGATAATTTATTTTCTCTTTTAACTTTGATTGAAATTGTTCTAAAGTAAAACTATATGGAGATGGAAGATGAAGAATGCAAATAAGAGAATAAGAAGTGTTATGGATTGGGAATGATGATGTGATTTTCTTTTTTTTTTTTGGGTTTTCCTAGAAACGTTTTAGCATTGGATAAGTGGTAACGTTCAAGAATTGTGTCATTGTAAATGTTAAGCTCACCTTTGTGACTGTATGGAGAGCATTGAACCAAAATGAATCCATTTTTCCAGTATGATGACATTTAACATAAACACTTTGCGTTTGACTGGCTTTAGTAAAATGAGAGAAAGATGATAACAATGTGAAAATTGAATAAAATTAAATTGTTTCCTAACGTTTCTTTTGATATTTGTTGTTTGAAATATTTTTCTTGGTTTTTGTTAGTCTTCGTTACCTTAACGGAAATCAACAAAATTGAATAATTTTATTCACAATCATCTTTTGCAATGGATTCGATTTTATGGAGTTAAACGGATCAAGTGTAATGAATACACTAGTGCATATTGCATAAGATTCTATGAAATGGTATAACTGATTCATGTGATTCTGGTTTATCAAATAGTATATGATACAATCATGATTTATCTAATGGATAAAATCATATGATATCAAAATCGATAATTGCCAGAGAATTTTGTGAAGAGAAAATTTAATCAATCGTTCATGTGACTCGAAACAGAACTTTTTGGTGAAATGATTTCTAAAATTGTTATTCTTTTATCGAAAGTTTAAATTGACTTTTTTTTCAAGTTTGGAATATAAAGATTTTCCTTTCTTTTGTATATAAATAACTATGGTGTCAATTTTGTATTCGTTTCTTACCTTGAAACTACTTAAAAATTTATTGAAATTATCTGCTCACATTGACTATTGAATATTTTATTGATATCCGAAGGAAAAAGAAACAAAGTAAAGTGAATTCTTTGTTTTTTTTATTATTTTCATTCTTCCTTATATCAAGTGTAATAATGATATACTTTCAATATATCTTTTGTTCAAGTGAAGGTGTATGATATACCGGAGGTTGAATGACATAAATAATGTACTTTAATATTATTTTTTATATTCTCGTTTCCCATATGGCAGTCACTGGTGTTTGGGGAATGCTTTTTATTTTTTTTTTCTTTCGTTTAGAAAGTGTGAAGGGAAAAATAAAAAGTTTGATTTAAGCTTCTACTTGAAAATTCCACGTCTACTTTAAAAATGCTTGGGTTTGTTTTCTTCGTTCAGTTTTTTTTTATGCGATTGGCAATATAATATTCATTGCATTTGCAACATATTGATGGTTTAATATAATCGTTTAAAATTTATCATTTGACAGCGACAACATGAACACAAACTGAATGTGTTTAAAAGAACAAAATGTTATTTTGAGGTAAAGAATAAAAAAAAGAAGAAAGTAAAAAAACAGCTTTGTATGTTGCGGAAAATCTAACAAAAATTATGTCCCAAAGTGATCGTAAAATAGCAAAGTACTGTACTGTATGCGAATGAAAATGCTTAAGTTTCTTGTTATTTTATATCGTCAATGATTATGTTCACTCGCCATTTAATATTTTATTTGATAAATTCAAATTTATCGTCTGTCTGTCACTAGTGATCGTTTTAAGTGTTGTATTTTCCTCAGTCCAACAACACTGGTCGCTTATTTAAATAATTGACTTCTAATTGAATAACCGCCATTCGCTGTTTAACGATAGCAACATGTAAACACTCTAAATTGCTCTAAATCATCACGTCAATTAGTCAAAATGGCAATGCATAGTGACTAGAACGTGCACTTGTTAAATGAATATAAATTACGTTACCTGGCTCGTTAATTTATTTTCCTTTCTTTTTTATTTCTCATTAAATGATCTTATGGTGGAGATATAGACGATTTTTGATGGATACCAAATGAACGGTGATGAATCAATTTCTCTTTAATGGTATACCGGGGGGTAGGGATGACTTTAATAAATGTTGCACTTAACGTAACACTCTGTAGACACATATTTTATTTCATTTTGTTTGTGCATATCAAATGATACACAATAAAAGATGGAAATTATTTATTCCATTTTTATACCTGGGCTATCTGGTTGCTGACCGTAATGTTATCATTCAAGTGAATACCATAAAAAAGTACACTAGAACAGAATATATTTGATACACATAAAACATAATGACATGGAAATATATTTTCCTCCCCTCTTTGGTATCTCTCAAACACGATGTGTCTCCCATTTTATTCATTTTGGCCCATTTTCATCTCGATTATCGTTGTTGTTGTTACATCGTCCGGTCCAGATGATGGGAAATATAAAACATGTTGGCTACCAAGTGCAAGATAATGACTTATTTAACGTTTTATCATGAATAGAATATTTTGACGGGTGATGGTGGTGGTGGTGTGAAAAGGAAACTGAATGAATATCTATATCATCATTAGAATTTGGCCTCACTCATATAAATTTCAATTAAGCATGAGAGTTTTATTTGTTAAAATGAGGGAAAGCGAATTGAAAAAAAAATGAAAATGACCTAATGGTTTTGTGCGTGCCATATCATACCTGGTGGGGTGGTAGTCTAAAGTAAAGAAAAATACATATTTTATACCTTTTGTGAAGTAGAAAATGTTTTTTTTCTTGTTGCCACTCAGACCAAACAGTTGAAAAGACAAAAAATATGGAGTCAACATCTCTAAGTCACTTAATTTCTGTTTCTTTTTTTTTATGAAAAATGTTAGTGGAAATAAAAGTCATAATGTTAAATGGATGGCGAAACTTATGGAAAAACTGAATCAAATGAAATGGCATAAATGGAAATTCTATTAAAGAATAATAAATTTTATATAGAATTCAAACATTTAGATTAAATATTATAATGAGACTTTCTTTTTTATTCTATATGCCACTTAATGTGAAAGAATGTAACAGATAATGACATTCAATGTAGCAAAAATGAAATGTCATTTGAAACTTTTAAGAAATTTGTTATGTTGTGATATTAAGATTTGGTTGGGGACATCCTTTTGGAAATGAAGTTATTTCAATGATGTATAGGACATCTCATACAGTTACTTCAATTGTTAGTTCATTGTGATAACACTGTGATATTTGATTTCAATTTGAATAATGAACTTTCCATCATGACAAACTGGACAATTTGAAACAATGGATTCATTTCTATGAGTCAACCCCCATTTAAAATGAAGCGAGAGAGAGTAAAGTTCTCAGTATTAACTGGTTGTTATGACCATTGATTATATTGTGTCAATCGTTACTTTTGATATATTCATTATCCCCAAATTGATAGTTTTCATATACATCATTCACTGAGTGCAATTGAGATGAATCACTTTATATGTTTCCCATTGATAAACGAAATATGATGTTAGACATTATATAGCAATCGCTGACGTATCCGATAACATTAGAATGAGTACACAACTAGAAAATTTTCTGATAGATTGATGGGTTCATTATTTATTGGTAGTGATAAAATGAAATTGAAACGATGACTTATTAAAAACTAAAGTGTATCAATTTATCTCTAGTATCTAAGTAGAGGACCAATTGAAGTTTGCAACGGATGATTGGCAATCGAATATTATCAATTATCGTTTGTTTTCAACAACAACAACTATTCGTATATTGGGGCTGTCAATTGGGATTAATGATATTAAATGGACCATAACAAGAGCCATTATTTTGATTATTTTTGACCACATCTGTTTTCATCACAAAATGATTAAATATCATCGTTACCATTTATCACTTCATTATAATGCACAATAATCGAACTCATTTTATAAAGTTGTGCGCCAATATTTAAATTAATTATTTTAAATAAACGAAATTATCAAACGGTTGAAATAAACTCAACTCTAATTAACTCTAGAAATTGAATTCAGTTGACAATTAAACTCCACTTAGTGTTTTACATGATCGAGCTTCATTTAAAACAGTACAGCTTTTCAATGCAACGAATATTGATTCAATTTTGTATCAATTTGATTGAATATATTCATTGTTCATACCAAACTATGTATATAATGAATGGTTTTGTTTCTGTATCATATTGTGAACAAATTTGTTGGATAACAATAATTTCTATTATCATTTCTGTGTCCTCATTTTACTAACCATAAATTTTTAATCAATTTTATTTGTTACAGATTTATGTTAGTGCTAGTCTGTTTGATATTCAGTGTATTATCGACCATCGATCATTATAGTGAATTCGCAAATGAAACATTATTTTGGATGGAGATCTGTTTAGTTGTATTCTTCGGTGTAGAATATTTGGTACGCCTTTGGTCAGCTGGATGTCGGTCCAAATATATGGGATTCTGTGGTCGATTACGATTTATACGGAAACCAATATGTATTATAGGTGAGTAGTTACAAATAATGAGTTTAGACCATTATTTCATGTTCATGTTCATATGTTCTTTATAATTTCACGTTGATTATTGTAGACTTAATTGTGGTTGTTGCTTCAATGGTTGTGCTGTCAGTCGGTTCAAATGGACAGGTATTTGCAACGAGCGCAATCCGTGGTATACGATTTTTGCAAATACTCCGTATGTTACATGTTGATCGACAAGGTGGTACCTGGCGTTTACTTGGTTCCGTTGTATTTATTCATCGACAGGTACATATGTCTATAGATGATATTTATTAATGAATACTAATTGTAATAATTGTTTTGTATCATTTGTCTCTAGGAATTAATTACAACGTTGTATATTGGATTTCTTGGGCTAATATTTAGCTCGTATTTCGTATATTTGGCTGAAAAGGATGAAGTTGGTCCTGGCGGTCGACAACAGTTTGCCAGTTATGCTGATGCACTCTGGTGGGGTGTAATTACAGTAACAACAATTGGTTACGGTGATACTGTACCACAAACTTGGATGGGAAAAATTGTTGCTTCCTGTTTTAGTGTATTCGCCATATCATTTTTTGCATTACCAGCCGTAAGTTAGAAAATTTTTAAGTTATGTATTTCGTTGTGCATTTGTAACTAATGACTATGGCAGATGAGATTATCTAACATTTGATATCATTGGTTTTTATTATCATGTACCAATTGTAATGTAAAATTGTTTATTCATCAATTAGGGTATATTGGGGTCTGGTTTTGCTCTCAAGGTACAACAGAAACAACGACAAAAACATTTTAATCGTCAAATACCAGCCGCTGCAATGTTAATCCAATGCTTATGGCGTTGTTATGCGGCCGATAAGAGCTTCCACAGTAATGCAACATGGCAGATTCATGTTAAGAATAATACAAATAATAATCAAACGAATCAAGGTTGTAGCACCGGTACTGTACTGCCAACACAATTAGGAAAGGTAATAGTAAAACCGTTGAGTCTTAATTTGATATAAAATATTATGTGTGTGTGTCTGTGTTTGTATTGTTTTAGTCAATCACTATCAGTATTGTACTCATGTAATGTTATTTGACTAGTGATGAGGAAATTTCTTAGAATTCGTGATATTGTGTTGTGTTTTCCCATAAACATTCCTTTGTGTGATAACTTGGATGTGAAACAATACGTACAGAAGGTCATACATTCTGGGCCATCATCAAGTATCACACAAAGCTCACACGATTCACAGCCACAAATCTCAGTTTAAACATATGGGAGAGAGCTGTTAAATGACAATGATTGTGCTTCCATATTATTGTAGTACAAACGTGCCTATTATATACATGATCATTGCCATTTTATGTGGTCCCCTATCATTTTGATCGAAATAGTTCATTTGATACCAATCGAACAATTTCCATGCATCCCAGTTTTTATGTTTTCTATCTTTCCCGTGTTCCCCAAAATAAAACATGACAACAGGGAAAAAAATTCCATAATGTTCATCATAGAATTCACATTCGTACGTATAACTATTGAAAATTCATCGTTGATTTTGTTATGTGTACATGAAAACATGAATTTTGTTAGAAATAATGTCTTATAGCCGTTAGCATGGGTATTGATATTTCAATATTAATAAAAATTTTTCGTCAAAATTTTCCTTTACTTCCAACGAAGTGAATTAAATAGTGAAATGGCCCTTTGTGGTGAAAGCCATGGAAATGGACAGTTGAATAGCCTTTCATTTCGTGTTTTTTTTTTTATGTTCTATTTCATATAATATCGGTATTTGTTGATTATATTTTTCTGTAGTGGCACTCAGACATATCACTTTGATGGTGACTTTATGTTATTGAAATTAACACGGAACTATTTTATTTGGTTATGAAATAATGGTAAGAGTAAATTGGAGCGAAACAAAAAAGGAACTCGGTCATGATCGTTCTACTAAATAATAATGCCATTGTCTGGGGGGTTATATAATAGATGGCACAGGATGGATGGGCACAACCAGTGAATAAGCTTTTCATTTTTCTTTTTTTTTGGGGAAAATATTCAACGAGAAAAAAAGAGGCGAGAAACAAAAAACGAAGTTATTCATTTTAATTTATTGAACATGAATTTCCATCGTCATTTTCATAACCAAAATATTATAATCGTGATACAACTCTTGATGGTTTATGCCATTATTTGTAATGGAAATTTTCCATAATGGATTTTTATATAATTCTTTGTTTATGTACAGTTCAACCATAGGGATAGGAAAGAAAAGAGTTCATTTCCATGTCTGTCATTTTTATGTTTGGGTCAGCAAATCTTCGACGGTAGTGAAGTTAATTTGATGAAAAATGATTTTTGTATTTTGTATTTTTTCATTCCTTTTACACGAAAAAATATAAAAAAAATGGGAGAATTGAACTCTCAGTGTTTTTGGTGTGTTAAATACAAAAACGGTTCTCTTCAGAGGCTCATTCAGGATTTCAACTAGAGTTTATTTGAATATTTTATTCTGGTTGAATTTTCATTAAAGAGTTTTCATAATATTTCAAACATTTTGATGATTCGGATAATTTTGTTTTTTATTATTTTTCCATGGATAAACTAAAAGGATTCCATTACGTGAATATGGAACACATAATAATCCATTGACTCTGAAGAGAATAAATGTTTTAAAGTACATATTTATGTAGATAGTTAAAATAATATGACTTACCTCATGCTGTAGGTGGGCCATATTATAAATGTATAACTGTGAAATATTTTGTGCTTTTTTTCTACTTATTTTCACATCTGAATCCCTAAACCTCTTCTCTATTTGCTTTTACTTTATGTCTTATAAATTTCTTAGTTTTTGTATAAATTTTCCTTTGATTTATTTGTATTTTAAAGTTTCGGTTAAGTTCTTAAAAGTGTTGAATAGTTTTTGGTTTTCCTCGATTTCATTGTATAAGTTTGAAATGTTATACATTTTAATAATTTCTATTTAATTTAAATTTAAATGAAGTGAACATTTTCTTTATTATTTTCAATTATATCAAATGAAAGAAATCCTAGAGAAAATATTTTCCTTCATTTCATATTGTTGTGTATTGCTCGATGTTCAATGTGTTGTTGTTCTGTTAAAAACATTGGGTTCAGACCCTAATGGTGCAGGTAGCAAAACGTGGCGCATCTGTACTAAAACGAAGAAAATCACGTAATCGGATGGAGTCAAATAGTTCAGCAGCACAATCTGGTAATAATCAACCACCAGTAACAACAACAGCTACAACTACAACAACAACAACGGGTCCAGCTGCTGGTATTAGTACTGGTACAATATCAACGGCCGCTAGTAATTTATCACAATTGGAGGGACCAACACGAAGTGAATCAGATGGTGATGTTGTCTTTTATGCTGAGGAACCAAGAGCTGGTGAGTGTCTGATTTAATTATTCATAATCACAATATAGAAACACCTTTCTTGTTATTTGGTCTTCCTTGTTTGATCCTATAATCCTATAACGAATACGTAATAATGGAAGCTGAAAATACGTTCCATAAATATTTTCGTTTTTACTTTTTTTGTTTTGCCACCATTCAAATGAAGAGCCTTACCAGTTTACGCGTTCTTTTGTTTACCTGATGGAATTTCCGATTTGAATTCTTTTTATTTTTGTTGTGTTTTTCGTTAGAGAGGATAAGCATTTTGGCCAAAAGAATGACAACGAATTGTTATTATACTTGAATTATTAAAATACTTGATCGTAAGCTCACGAACATGTAACACTGAATAGCGTTGGATTGGAGTTAAAGAGCCAAACAACAGATATTCCATTTGTTTTTTTTTGTTTTGTTTCTTGTTGTTATTTGAGTTTTTCTTTTGTCTTTTGGAAAATGGAAAATTAAGTTATAATTCAGACCATTGCAATGGCAAAGGATAGCATAACATTGAATAGCGTCACACGAAAGAATGAAACCAGACGAGTATTTCGAACCATTCTAATTTGATTATGCACGTCATTCGATTTAACTCTGTTTGGAAAATCATTGGTATTGTTTGGTAGAGAGAGAGATAGTAGAGACAAAAGTATCATAAACATTTAAATGGAAATAAATGAGTTTTGATAAATTAATTATTGCTCATAGTAGCAAACTATCGTTTATCTTCATATTAACTTTGTGTGCCAAGTAAACAATTGTAACTGGCAAATTGGCTGAAAGTAAAAGTTTAATTTTTATTTTTTTGAGTTGTTTCGTTTTGGTTTTTATGTAATGCTCAATCCCCAATTGAATTGAATGAACTCCAATTATTCTCTTGGAGTATTTTTAAAATTTTCATGAGATTAAAAAAACTGAATATTTTGTTGTTATATAATCAATGCTGCAATATTATTGGATAATCCGTTAATACATCGAATGAAATATAAAGGTACACCAAATCGTGTGAGACGAGGTGAACCATCAACCCGTGGTGCTTTTGTTAGTCAAACGAGTTCGATTACAGAGGCACCCAGTGATGAGGTGGAACCAGAACAGGAAGGTGATGAAGAACAGGAAACAGCTCGTGTCACAACGTATGTAATTTTCACATAGAAAACACATTATAAAGTATCACATTTTACTGCAAAAATTTTTATGGTTTTTTGTTCATTCATATTCCCATCTATTACGATGGGATTGTATCCTCATTATACTCGTATACTTGAGGTGGTTTTTCATGTTTTTACGTTATAATCATATTATTACCCAAAATGAAAAATATGTATTATTAATCTATGGGGAAAATCTGCTATGAATTTTCTTCTTTTGCATGCAAACCGTTCGTCCAATAAAACACACACCAACCATAATTTCATTTTGGCTCTCCGATTTCGTGTAATTTATTTGGTTTAATGGTTGATGGATGCAGTTTAACGGAAGCACATCGAAACGCAATTAGAGCGATCAGAAAGATTAAATATTTTGTGGCAAGACGTAAGTTTCAGCAGGCACGTAAACCATATGATGTTCGTGATGTAATTGAACAGTATTCACAAGGCCATCTGAATATGATGGTACGGATTAAGGTGAGAAGAAATGAATTTCTGGTTTTTGAGAATAATTTTTTCAAAAAAACCAAAATAATTTAAAAATCTTGTGATTGAAATTTGATGGAACATCAATGAACTGATAATGAATTTGTTTTTTCGTTCTTAAATTCTCTTGTGCTTACCTCATATTGCGGACTGTTTTAAATTTTAAAGGAATTGCAACGTCGTTTAGATCAAACATTAGGTAAACCAGGCAGTTACTTAGCTGGTATGGATCGTGTTGGTAACGTAAAACCAATGACGGTTGGTGCTAGATTGTATCGTGTTGAACAACAATTATCTCTTATGGATAAAAAATTAGAACAAATAGTGCATTCAATAAACGCTTTAAGTTATCAAAAAATGTCAATTATTCAACCGTTGGCAATTGGTGGTACAATACCATCACAATCGCATACGTCATCACCGCCACCTAGTACATCACGTTGTCTCGAAGATGACGTATGAAATGAATTGTTAATACAACAAAATAATAAATTGAAACGATATTTATTTACCATTGAATATGACGCATTTAAAATTTTATTAAATATACGAATTATCTATAGTTTTCTTTTTTCAATAAGATGATCATTAGTTATTAGAAATAAATGAGATTGAATTTTTTTTAGGATTAAATTGAAACCAGATAAAACGCTATGCATTAGATTTGTTTTTTTTGGATCTCTATCGCTTTAATTGAGGTTTAATTAGTACGTAATTTGACATTATTATATTTAACTAATTCGATAATATCAAGTAACATAACTAAGAATGAAATGTTATTAAATAAATTATTTATAATTAATTGAATGGCAATCAAAGATTTAAATTTACAAAGAGAAAATTTATTTATTAAATGCAAAAAATATTTAAATGAAATTATTAAGGAAAAAATTTTTAATCAACTTAGAACCTAGAAGTGATCCCCCTTATATAAATTATTAGAATCTTAACTAGAGAATAAAAATTTTTAAATGGTTTCGTATAATAAATACAAACGTATAATTAAATAAAATTACAAGCATATGTCTCTATGCCTCTCCACACGATATTTTATAAATTAAATTTCATTTATTTGTTTATTTTCATTAAAAGTAAAATGAATAATTGAAATTTTACTAAACAAGAACCATTAAGATGATATTAGTATTACATTAACGATAGCGTAAAAATGAAAGAGAAAATTAAATTTTATCTCAATAAAATAAGTAAAAATGAAACAGAATCCAATTTTATTGAATTACTAATGGTATAAGTCATGTAGATAATTAGATATAAAGAAGTGAAAGTTTATTTGATTATGATAAATGGCACACAATTTAAGTAAAAACAAAAATCATAAATTTAAAAGATAGAAATTGATATTATTATGGTCATTTAGCGATATCATTGCGATAAGTTTTTTTTCTAGTTCCATAAGTACATTTAGTGAGCATAAGTTATACTTGATAATGATAAGAACGATAGATTGTAGTTGCTATTACAATGACACGGGAAGGCTTGGATGCCACTATAGAGGAATGGTGTTTTTTTTAAATGATGATGGATCGACTTTATTTTTTTTTTTTGTTGAATTTTTCAAACGTTAATTTTGTAAATATCAAATGAACACAAAGTAAAAGTATCAGTCTGTGAGAGTATCTATATAAGGAATATAAATTAAAATGCAAAATGAAAACTAAGAATGATTACCTATTGATAATTAAAATTTGTATAGTGGAACAATTATGATGAAATTTATTATAGTCTAATTAAGAATCATAAGAATTAATGATACCAACATACTCCTATAAAGTGTAACTAACACTCTTCATTGTCACTTTTCAGTTCAAGTATTTATGTATTTTAAGTTTTACAGTTGAAAACTTTTTAGTTGTACATTGTTTATGACACAAATTGTGCTATAAATTCACTTGGAAAAAACCTGAAGTTTTACATATGATTCCTTTTAGCGTCTTAAAGTTTTATTATTTGTTGATTTTGTTTAACATAACACACGTTTTCGATGTCATACATAAATACTTTGGTACTTGAAAACTTTCGTTAACATTTATCTTTGAATTTGAATTAATCTTTGGTGTATTTGTAAATACTGAAACAATGTAACAATATATAATGAATGAGCTCGACAGAATCGGGTCCAACAAAATTATAAATAAATACATGAATAGTTCAATCAATTTTATTAAAATATTTTTAGTGATATCAATTGTGAATAGTCTCTAACATATTAAAATCCATAGCAAAGAGATAGTTTATTCAGTAATCAGCTATTGAAACAAATGCATATCCTGAATTTTATGAATTTAAATTAACAAATCGGTAATTCAAGGCAGAATGCCATACATTATAGAATTATAATGAAACCACCACATCATTTATTCTCAACAATTATCTATTCATTGTTCAGTAATTAGTAATTGAAAATTAACGGAAATACAATTGAAATACGGAAACAAATTTAATTGAAAATTCATTAAAATTGCACCATTAAAGTGACAAATATCTTGGAGATTGAAACTTATTTACCCGATAGTAGTGGAGATATAAATTATCAATTTGAATTTAAATTCACTGGAGTTTATGAATCATTTAATTGAGGAATAAATAATAATGATAAAATTGCCTTTATGCTGAATATAAATGAGTCCAATATAAATGAAAATTTAGTGACAAATTGCTATTGTAGAATTGTAAAGTATCATAGAACCAATTGAAACAATATTAAATGAAATCTTGTATAGCTTAGGAGTAACTTAAAAGAAAGAAAAATCCTAAGATTATTAAATAAGAAATGGATATGAGAGACCATAAGTAGTGTTATATTCAAATTAAAAATGATAGTATAATCGATATTAATGAAAACTAATTATAATTGTAAAGTAACTAACCTCAAGCGGTTAAATAATGAATTTCGTTGTGAAAACTAATTGACTCTCCGTTACATGTACTAGTTACAGATCCATGGATAAATGGAAATTTCAATATCCAAATTTCTTTTATAAATTTCTGTATTGAATGTACATAATTGTATTTAATTATTACAATGAAAAATTATGTTCCTTTTCACTGCAACTATTTTCATTTCTTCTCTATTGGGTTCCAACGAGTGTATTTACTTGTATATCTACATAATTGTTTTCAATACTGTGATCGCGTTTACAATTACATAATATTTCACATAAATAAATGTATAATCGAAATACATTCATAAATATTACGAATAAACTAATATGAAATACAAAACTAATGACAAATTTAATGGTAAATAATCGTATTATAAATGAAATTAATTAAATATAAATGCAGAATGGTTACAATGAATTAATTTAAGATTGTTATTAATTGCCTAAGTGATTTCATTCATTTTTTATGTTTCTTTAATTGAAAAAAACAGAAACTGTTATCATTTTATGCATATTTTCACTGAATTACTAGAGGAAAATGGACAAAGTGGCAATGTAATGAAAGGTAAACAGTAATAATTTGATTTCAAAATGTTACAAAATTGTAAAAAAATACACAGAAATAATGAAAAACAATCATGATTTTAATGTTACACTTAAATATTTATGTAGGTTTTTCATTCGCATTTTCCATTAATTCAATGACGAATGCCTTAAACGGACGGAACATTATGAATTTAATTTTCAATGTTTCCTATATATATCACTATATCACATAAATATTAACCTCAGATGTAAATGTACCTTCTATTCAATGGTAAAGAAACGTTAAAACATTTCAGAAATATAACAAATTAAGGTGTTTTTTTTCTTTCTTTCTTTTGATATCTCTCTTTCACAATATTGAATACACATTACACTACCCCGTGTCACTATAACGAAACAAAACAAAAAAAATATTTAAAATCAAATTTATTCTTCACCGTAGTTGCCTCTTATCTATCACTTACCTATGAACAAGAGAAATAAGAACAAATATACTGTTCCACCTACTCTACACAATATCTTATTATAATGTAATTCCATACAAAAATTTTCTTAAACATTCCTTAAATATTTCCATATCCACCGCATTTTGCCATTTACAAATTCCGTTTCATATAACCATATAATAGAAATGATACAACACACTCACACACACCTTTCGAATTTAAATAATTAATGTTCTCTGCATCAAATGGATATGCGTCATATAAAATTAACATAAATGAAATACAATTTTAAATAAAACTGTTTTCTCAATGGATAAATGTAAAACGTTTATCATACATATAAATGTATGGAACGAATAACTCTGTTTAAAGTAACTACACAAAATACACAGACATCATAAATAGTTGCTAATTTATAAGAAGATATTAAGATTAGATGAATTTATTTAATTAATAATATCAATAATTTGCATCATTCTAAATAATTTTAATCATTAAGTATTAAAAACATTTAAGGACTTTTAGTAAAAGAATGGGATAAGAGTTTCTTTCATTTACAAAAATTAGTATTGAGAATTAAAATTAACAAATTAAATGATAAATTAAACAAACTTTTTACTATTTCAATATTTAAATAACAAAAAAAAAAAGAAAACATGAAACTTTTAGCTTTAGTAATTAATGAATTCTATTTAAAATAAACTGAACTAATAAAAATAATTAAAAAAAATCATTACTAAATTTACAATTTAAAAATTATTAAATGAAAATGTAAATTTTAAATTAAATGAAATTAACTTATTTAAAAATACCATCTGATAGAGGTGATTTAATTATATTTAATTTTAGATGAAAATTAGTATTATAATAAAGATGGAGATTTAAAGAACAAAATTATGAAACAGAAGATACTAAAATTAATATTAAAGAAGAAAACAAAGACATATTCATTCAAATGAGAGATAATGCAATCATTTAAAAATTAATTTAAATAATAAACATGGAAACATGAAAATAATGTCAATGTTGAGTATTCTTAAAAGATTATTAGACTGACGAAACAGGACAAAAGGTACAAAGGAGTCCCTCTCAATTAAAACCAGAAGGATTTTATTCTTCTTTTCAAATTTCACGAAGAAGAAGTAGTGACATTTCGATACCCTCTTTCATAATCATCCCTTACAATTGTAATTCAGATGGAACCGTTTTTAAAATTTTTTCGAGTTTTTATGAAATCATTCAAGTAAGTATTGGCATTTTGAAAAGGATCAAGACGCGTGCCCTTCTTTTTTTTTTCTTGTGTTGTTACTAAAATCTTGTATTCTTCTTTTAGTTTAAATCAAATGGAATGCAATGAAGGATGCAAATCAAGAAGACAGAAATCGAACCAATCTATTTATAACTTCGATTGAGTTCAATACCAATTGGGAATGCTAATTTTTTTCTGTTCTCTGAATGACAAATACTATCATCATATTACCAATCATCATATTCTTGAAATCATTGACTGTAGCCATACTGTTGTATCGGTTGTGGTTGGTCCAGTCTATTGAATTGTGTCTTATTGTTTGGCCATCGATGACTATGTGGTTCTCACCCATTCTATTATCATTACTGTTGGTCTCTATCTCCTCTAACCAGGAGTTTCTCTTTATTCACAGTGAGTTATTATTTTTATTTTAAACCATTACCTTCCATACTATTGTTTGGATAAAAAAAAAAGTGACTATAGTTATGTACAAAAAATAACAGAATAACCACTACGATTCTAAAGCCAATTTCAACATTTACAATGTAATCGATTCTATCGTAAACATTGGAATTTTTTTTTTTAGTTTCGTTGGTTTCTATTGAACCCCTCTAATCGATTATAACAGAACAAACGAATTAAAGTACTAATCGTATATAATTTTTATCAATACAATTGAAAGCAATAAAAAAGTTATTTGTGACTTTTGTTGAATGGAACATGAGAAGAGATTTACAATAAAAAAAAAATAAAATTGAAAGTGATATTGGATCAATTGGATGAGATGTCAATAACTCATCAATTTTAATGATCCATGAATGAGATGTGCAATTTGAAAACATGATAGAATATGAACCAATAACTATTCGCACAGCATGAACTATAGCAGAATTCTATTTATTTTTGTTATTTTAAAACGATGAATTGCATTGATATGCAATGAAATAAATCGTATATGCGCACATAAAAATTGATCTTCGGGTATTGAATCAGCAATTGCATTGAATCCAGACCAATGGTATAAAATGATGAAAATTATTACTCAGCAAAAATGATAATAAAACTGATCGATTTTCAATGTCACAGTAAAACCAATTCGCACCCATCAATTAATAGCGGATAATCATTTAACTCACAAAAGTAAATGTGATCCAATTTTTATGATATCTCGTTAAATCATTAAAATCGCACATTCAATTCCATTCAGTGTTCAAATTACACGACATTTAGCCATTATTGATAGGTAATCGATTCAATTCCAAAAATTTTGTTTTTTTTTTCTTTTTGGTTTCACAAACAGTCAATTTCATTGGAAATAATAAAATACCAACGGAATTCCAAAATGGATCAATTTAGTAATTATTCGTTGATTGGAAACACTATGAGAAAAACCAATAAAAAGGTGAAATGTGACTCAGTACTAAAGGATATTTGAAGTGAAATGGGAAATACATACAAACTGTGGCTACACAGATAGCGAGTTAAATGAATTGAGAGCAAGAAAAAAAAAGACGTTAACAAAAACTCAATTACCTTTTATATTTTTTAAGGAAACAAATTAAATAACCCAACCCTCATGAATGATTTTATTGTAAAAACGGTTCCGGATGTAACAAATTTTGTTCCCATAACGCCATTTAACGTGGTGTCTTACTCATTTTATTATTATTAGAAATCCGTAATGGTGTTTCACCTACACTGTTGATTAACATTTAAGGTGAAAAAAAAAATAAAAATAAAAATAAAAAGAAGAGAAAAAACAATTGTAATTTATATAATTGAGGGCGATCGACTAAAATTTCCCATAGAGATGACCGTTAAAAGCAATTTATTTTTATTAACTGTAGCATAGAAACCGTTTAAGCATCACTTTTACGTGATCTATTGGTTAAACGGTTTTTTATTTATAATAAAGATGCACCTTGAGATAGAGAAATAAACGGTATTCATGAGGTCAATTTAGCACAACTTAATTTATTCCGTTTTGTAAGGAAAGAAAGTGTCCGTATTGGAACTTAAGAAAGTAGTGACCAATCAACCGGTTATGAATTACTTATTTCTGTATGACATAATAATGCAGTTGATGTTGTTGTTTGACTCTGAGCCACTTCAATCGAGTCACAATAAATCAATTTAATGGTACACAATATAGAAATTGTTGTGACTGTTAACCCCTTTTGAATACGTTGAATTAAAAATAGTTATACGTTCGTCCCAATCGCATGCCATTGCAAATGAATGGAATAGTTGACGTGATTCCTCTAACAATTTTTTAACTCGAGAAAATTATTTAAATTTAAAACTCATTTATATGTGACACTTGGGTATTGCACAAAATACTGAAGAGAAATTCAATTTCAAGTACTTTGAACCTAACGAAGGGCTGAATAATGTAAAACGCATTATTAGTTATGTCGAGTGAAAGGCATAAAACCCGAATGCTGCATACCGAATTCAGTGATTTAAAAATAAATTTCAATGAAAGAATGTTAAATTGTTCAACATATGGTAATGATATTACAACATAATTTAGGGGTGACATATCATCTAAATATAGAAAGTGTTAAAAATAGAAATGCAATTTGAAAGGTGATAGCATTTCTATAGACGAGCACAGTTGGATACATTGAATGAATTTAAATCGACTGAATTGATGCATTCATTTGTATTCTGTTTACTGCAGTCATATTGCATCCATTTGCATAAAATATAGATAATTTATCGGATGTAATTGTTACTTGTTTTGACTATACTCACTTTTTTTTGCTTTCAATTTGATGTCACCATCCAAGAACACTGACAATAAACGGATTTAATTCCTAAAGTGTTGTCATAAATTATAACATAACAATTCAAATGTTGAACATTAAATATGGAAAAACAACAAGAATAATAATTCTGTTCTATGCAGACATTTAGGAAGAAATGAAGATGTTTATAGAAGTGATTCAATTTGCAAGAAAATAGAATGTGATGATTAATTTGAGTACCAACGGTTTTTTTTTCAATTCAACTGTTCAACAGTTCTTGTACCCGTGTCAATTTTGAGTCAGCAATGCTAACGTTCTTTTTATATTTGTCAATCTGTTTTATGGCCAAAAGGAAATTAATTAGTCAGTGGTTGAATGAGAAAACGTTAAGGAATCATCGCCTTAATTGTATTATAAAACAATGACACCGTAATGCTTGAAATGAAGCCGTATGTGAATTTTGTCTTCCGTTCCTCGATAAATTTTTAAACGAAATTCACGTGAAAAGGAAGAACGTAAAGAGGCGGTGAAACAAAATACACGATAATAAAAAAAATCAGCGATATCCATGGCCACTTGAATATTGTTGGGCCAATGGCCCAATTGAGTGTTTAACGTACGAAAATGACTTCAATTAGGCACAACAATAAGAGAACTGAGTACAATAAGAAATGAATGGTGAATAAATTCACACTCAAATTACAGAACCGTGAAGTTCAAGAATATCCATCGTATGTGATTGTTTTATTTTTGAACAAAATTCACATGAGAGCCAACATTGTTTCATCATTACATCAGTTAATTTGATTCCATAATAATATAAAACTTAAATTACCGGTGATCATTATCTCATAGGATAGATCTTATGATACGTTTGCAGTTCCACAATTGAAATTCTATTTTCAATTTCAACGGAATTTTTTATATTCATTTCGACCAATGTAATGCGATTTTTATTTCATTTTAAACTGATTCTTAAGTGTGGCTCATAGAAGAAGTAAAATTAAATTCACATTCTTGATGGTTTTTGTTAAAAAATTGCCTTGTATACAAAGAAATTTTATGTTTAACCCCAAATGATGGTCGTATTGTATGCAAGCAGAACATCCTTAATTAACCTGAGACCAGGTGTAAGGAAGAATTTTTGAACATAAAAAAAAACCCATTTTGCTGGCCAGAGAATGATGATTTGGTTTTTGTCTGTTATAAACTCAATAGTTTATGGTGGATTTAAATTCACTTTATTATGCATTTAAAACTGTTGTCATTTGTATGACCGATGAGCCATCACTTTAAATGGTGTCGATGATTTTAATTGAGGGGTCGTTTAAAAAACTTTCATAAGAGAGTGAACGATAGTAAATTTTCTATGGAATGATATAACCCATTTTGATTGATTACACATTTACGGATATTACATGAATTAGGATTTAATTATTAACTGGAATTTATTGTGTTCACGGTTTTCATATTATTTGATGTACAATCGATGGCTTTTATTTAATCAAAATATTTGAATATCGCTTGAGATTGAGTGTCCTGCATATTGAATATTACCCAGAGTGCATAACGAATTTACATTTCCATTCAATTTAACTGTGACGTTAAAAATCACAACCGGATTTTAGTTATTTTATAAAGTCAAAGATGAGAACAGCAGCTGAGGGATAGTTTTATGATTGAGGTAGGCAAATGACCAAACATTATGATTTTTTATTTATTGTCCTGCAGTGCTGTAGTTCAGCGGTTTGTTGCATAATAAACATCGGACAATAAAAACCATTACCCGCAGAATATATTTAGTGAAGAATAAAAAAACGGTTATTTTCTTTTCTTTTGCATAACTCGGAAATAAAATGTTCTCTTGTCACCTATAAATAATGCACTTGTTTATATCCGTCTAACGACTTCTCTCGTTACCTCAATTTAAAGAAATTTATAGGTAATAGGAATGAATAAGGAAACATTTAATTAACATAAATAATAATATAAATGAGGGTGCTTTATGAATTCATAAATTCTGTATATTTCCTTGAATATAGTTAACGTAAAACTATGCTGATTCATAAAACCGCATATAAGTATAAACAATTATGTTGCATTTTAACAAATGTGTTCACATGAAATTCAATGCTTTTCATATGAGAAAAAATCACTTGAACGTGAAATCATCATGGTTAAGAGCACTCTAAACATGTAACAGAAATTTGTTTTATTGTAATAAATGCTTACACACACAATTTATTTAAACATGGATATATGCTACAGGTGTAATAAGTTCTTATGTAAAAACCAGCATATTAACTTGACATAACGTGAGAAAGAAAATTCGTTAAAGGATTTTTAAGACACTTTTGTTGACTCTCTCTCTTTCTCTGTACTGGAAGTGCTGAACTTTTGAGAAACAAACGGTTTTTATTCACATTCACTGGTATGGGTCACTAACAAAATTAATTCATTTGGAAAAATGATTTTTAACGTAATGAACCTTTTTATATGTTTGTATGCTTATGCGTTTGGCCCAATAAAATTTATGATAATTTAAAAGTGAAGACTAAAACATAAAATCCATGAAGGAAAAACACGTTCGATTAATCCAATTAACTTTAAGAATTGGACAATTTTCAATTGAAAATATTGTTTTGTTCTTTTCACCGAACACCAGTGATTTCTTAGTTACCTTTGAAGGTTGTTGACAATCCTACTCTTAACTCACTCGACTCCACTTCAGCTAAATCCATTGAACGGTGTTTACCTACTTCAAGATAGAAAGTACCCAATAATAAGAGATTAAGGGCACGAGTAGCATAACAATTGAAGTGGTGAAATTGAAAGTTTAAAATTTCTTTTTTTTTTGTTCTTGTTGAAAAGTTTTCAAGAGTTAAGAATTTACTTCTGTTATGATTAAAGGACGTCTATGAAATCAGATAATGGCTAAATGATGGTGAATTGTATTGCAAAAGGAAATGTGTTTACGGTATAAAATGGGATTGATAACGAACATAACATTGATATTCTTTGGTAATGGAACATTGTTTTCAATCAAAAAAAAACTCAAAAATGAAAAAAAGTTTAATATTTTTATATTAAACAGCATACCGAATGATGCCTGAGCCCTCACTGAGATCAGGAAGTGATGAAATAAATTTGTATACCCATCAGTTTTATATGAGGATTGCACGAATCAGAAACAGTTAGATGATAGGGGTCTCGATTATCTATGGTTGGTCCAATGTTTTATTATTTTCATGTGCACACCTAGAGAAGAGCACCCTTTCAACGGTGATGTACTCTGGTCCAGAGAGACCAGAGTTAAAGGGCTTTTTTTTATAGTTAAAGGGCTGCTACAATTCAATGCATTTTGGTAATAAAAAATTATAGTTTATGATTTTGATTTGAAGAAAAGAAGAAACGATAAAATTATTAAACCGTTTTGTATCAATAAAATGTGCATTCATGTTAAATCGAATACATAAACTGTGTTTTAGATTCATAATCTATTGATGTTCCTTCGACGGGATATAATCAAATTATGTGTAGCCAAATGATGGGCTTAATAAAATCAACTGATTGATATAAAACGGTTAAAGAATTTCTGTGGTAATTCCACTGCTAGTCATATTAATGTTATGTTGAAACCAATTCCAACTGTTTTAATAACTAAACAAAATTCAAATTATTGATTTTATGCAAAAGAAAAGGATTACATAGTTTTATTAACTGACTGTGAATAATTGTGATTCGTCAGTTGAACAATGCATTTTTATTATTCAAAATTATTCTGTTTGAATTTATTGCGGTTGATATTAATGCGAACCGTGTTGAATGTTATTAAAAGTTCTGTCTATTTTCTTTTTATTAATTAAATTAGTCATACAGTTTTAATCAGCCACTGCAATGTATTGAATTTATGTGTAAATGAACATAAAAGTTTTGTCAGTTTATTTAAATCAGTTATAACAATAGTTGGATCCCAATGATGGGATCGTCAGAATGATATCAAATTAAATGTTTATCATGTCAATATAATATCGTATGCTGTGCCATCATTGAATTTAACACCATTTAATATTTAAAAAAGTAAAAAAACTAAACATGCAACGGACTTTTAAACAGCTGCACAGATGGTACTCATCTTATATAATGATGCATCGATGAATTTTTGTTTTTTGAAACATAGGAAATTAACAATAACGTTATTGTTTTGCTACGAAGATTAGCTGTTGGTGTAATTAAATGCACAACATAATATGCAGTGGAGTCTCATCGGTTTTGGTAATGTTTTCATCAAGTTGAAATTTAAAACTCTCTCGTGTGATGGTGCGGATAAAAGTTTATCATTTTAATATGCATTTCTTCTTTTACTGTTCATTTGGTTCATATTTTGTTCATTCGTCTATTACAATTCAGCAATAATTTTATGTGTGCTAAACCATAGTTTCATATTGGTGGCGGATGCATTATCACGCGACATGTGGCATATGGCAAAGAGCCGAATTGATGGTATAAATGCAAGAAGCCCTCTAATAGCATAAATGTCTGGTTTAATTATTCACATTCAGCAGATAGAGAGTGGATGAGTACTGAACTCATTTTCCATTTAAGAATACATAAAACTCGTAAATATTTTAAAATTTGAATTTCAGTGATTAGTTTTCAGTACTTTAACTGTTAAGCAGAAGTGGATTTTGTCTGGTTTTTAGTGAAGTAAACGTTAGAATCGAGACAATTTATCTATCATCGTGTAAGAGTATTTGAATTTTTAGATCCCCTTTTGTTGTAACGAACAACTGAACCATCAAAACATAACGAGAAGGGAGTAAAATGTTGAATCGTTCCCTTTAAATGTTTAAATGAACCATTGTACTTTAAATTTGTGTGCAGTACTAGCTCTCATTTACCATCCGAATTCTAAAATCGAATTCGAACTTGCCGAGCGTTAGTTGTTGAGCGAAACCGAAATGAGTGGAGAAACAACGAAATATCAAAAATGAATTTAGTCTTCGACGAATTCTCTTGAACAGTGGACGCGGAAAAAAATTTAATAATCAAGTTTCTCCTTTCCCTTCCTCCATTTTAAATGGCCGACTAGTTAGTTTATTTATTTACTTTTTCAGAAAAATAAATTTTTCAGAAATAATAAATCAATCACAAAATTAAACAATTAACTACGAGAACAATTGAAAGCTAATAAAATATTTAGATTTATTCTCATCAGTGTGTAAACTAATTGATAAATCATTTGGAGTGATAGTCGATAGTAGTTTGAGTTGAGCATCGTTCCAATTGTTTGTGTTCAGAACAAGTTTGTAGTTGTTATAAGAATTGATAAAGTGAATTATAAAATAATAATAAAACTGAATTTAATTGATTTTAAAGACAATCAGATAGTATTGAATGGAATTACAATTTGATTACTATTAATTCCACAAAGAGAAAAAATTCATTCAAGTGCTTCTATTTTGAAAGTCTGTTGCTGTGAATTTCACTGTGAATTTAATACAGTCACAGCAAAACAAAAATAAGAAAGTAATACCTGCGTAGACTCGAAAAAAGGTTAAATTGATCACGTTTGAGTATATTGTGGCTGGTTGTTTGTGGTGTGTTGTGTATTTTTCTACGCAATTTTGTGTCTGGCTGTAACTAAAATTTGTTGTTGCCTCAAGGTTGCTGATTCCGATTAAACATTTAAATTTGCAATACGCTGCAGATTTATCGTGAAAAAGGATTACGTTGCATTTAATTTGACAAATTTGTTTTGTGTTTGTGACTATAATGACATTGAGAATGTCTGGAACAACAGAAAAACGTCCTTTTGGTGATCGTACCAATAGATCTGATTCGGTTAAGAAAAATCTATTCAACGTTGATAGGGATGCATCTGATTTTAAGGCTGCCAAAAAGTATGTATTTCTGAATTTGTTACAGTTTTGCATAGATTATGTTAACTCATTATAACGACTAATGACCATTGAATTTAATCAAAACTTATATTTTTATTTCAACAGATCAAATCAGAAATTTATTAAGGCACATCTTATGGAACAGTTAAAGTTGTACAATCTTGAGTTGATTAGAAATCAATCGATTCAACCCAATTGCCTACAGAGACGGTCTAAGCGACTTTTAAATCCAGACATGTTCAGAGACCACGCCACTGTACATGAAGCTCAGGCTAGGGTAAACCAACCGAAGGTATTCAAGGTTCATCCGAAATCAATAGCCGCACTAACGAAATCACCAACTACTGGATTGAAGCAAACTAAATTAACCGGTAAGTGACGAATTAGTTAATTTCTTTATCATAGATGATAAATGATGGTCGGAAATTTAGACAAATAGCGATACTATCGAAAACAGAATTATAATTTTCTACTCAAGATGAAATTTATCCAAAGTGCCCTTGAATATTTTATGGATTTAGTATTTTGGCAAAATGCCCAAACTGACCAACAACTGACATATATGCAATTAGAATGCGCTGTGGCCACACACGATTACCAACTTAATTGGAAAATATCGAAAGATAATTTCCACCAATAGCAAATTGTGGAAAGTGAACAGTGAAACATAATTGGTGGCAGTTTTCCTGTAAAATTATAAAACCTTGTCTAGACAAGGTTTCCATGAGAGTCCCTTATACTATTGAAAATGAATTTATTTTTATTGATTGAGTCATTTTTATAAACTGATTTCTATTGAATAAATGCCAGGTTGTAATTAATTCTAGTGATTGTTATTCAACAATAGAAAGGAGAGTAATTACAATGACTCGGGATTATATAATAAAATGTTGAAATTTAATACTTTTTCATAACATTGATTAGATTTACTGAGTCTTTCTTTATATTTTTTACTTTTTTTTTTTGCGTCATTCATTTAATTCAATTGATAAAACCAAATAAATTTTATAATCAATAATTTCAGTATAAACCGACTAAATTCTTATGAAACAATTGAATATTATCAAATTGAACGTTACCGAATTGTTTTATAGATTAATAATGTTAAAGGAAATCATTTAGAGATTAAGGTGTGGTTGTGTTAACCATAACATGTGGTCACTACTCTGTAATTATGCACTTTTATGTGTATCCCCCTCCGTCAACAGATTACATAATTTATTCTAAATTATTCACCGGGTTTAAGTTAAAAATTTTAAATCTACATTTTATCATGTAATGAACGTATGAAGTGCGCTACATGTATTGCTGAATACATTTTTAAAAAAACCGAGAGATATGGATAGATTGTTATCATTATGTTGAAAATGAAATCGAATTCATATGGCACTGAATGAATTACTTTGTGTAGTTTTTTGGTGTCTCGCGATCATCATAGATAATATCATCATATTAGCATATAACCGTTATGGTATTTAAAAATGTGCGGGTTTATTATCCTCGTGCGCGATGTTTTTTGTGGTTTGCTTAAATTTTCATACAATGGCACTTGAATGTTCCATATGGTGTTTGTATATGGCATACGCTTTAAATGAGGCCCATATTCATATTAAATTGATAATTATTTTGAATACAATTCAATTCATTTTGATCTAATTTTATTCTGTTGTATTACTGATAATTCTTGTGTGTTAACGAGAGTGTGCCGGTTTTTTGGTAGATCTCATCAATTCATATCACCAGGTGATATATACACAGTAAGGAAATGATTCGTATTTGTATATTTGAGTCACTTTCCTAACAACACAGAATTTTATTGACCCAATCTAATAAAGTCGTACGTTCTAAAGACTTTTCAAGGAAATATTTTATCTGGAGATTTAGGATGTAGATCTTGTGACGATTTATCGCACGATTAACTTACCATATGATGAGTAACTTGATTTTTATTAATTTGTTTTATTTATTTTATTTACAGACGTTTTTCGTACAGTTAAGAAAGCACAAATGATACCTGAACGTGCCAAAAGAAATTCAATAAATATTGTTGAGATACATCAATCGACATCAGCAGCAATGATGGTAACTACGAGTCGTGCAAATCAATCAGATGAAGAGAATAATTAAAAGTAGAGTAAGATAGTTAGTATTTAAGGTTTAAATTAAAATGAATTTATAAGATATTCATCTGTCCTAGTATGTACATATAATGGATAGATAATAGAATTCAATTTGTCTGATATGAAGTTAAATCAGACGATATGACGACACAGTTAATTGAATTAGAATTGAGTAACGAGAGAGAATTTCATAAAGAGATTTTTTTTGCATTTTATGAACAATGAATTTGATAATAACTCAAACTTAAGTTGGTATTGTAACAAGAATTAATTACATTGAATTTTATTGTAATTCGGCGATGGATCTCTCCATTAATGATTAGTAAACATTCGGATATGTGTCATTTGTACAATTTAGTTGATTTTTTATATTTTAATGTTGCGGTACTTGAATATTTGAAATCATAAATTGTTGTTGGACACAGAAAACAAAGTACAAAATTATAGAAACTTAAATCATCACCACCATTAAGACTATAATCAATTTTTTTTTTTTAAACGAATTACAATAATTTTCTATCTAATTAATTATCAATTCGATCATATTTTTTTTATGTTTCTTAATTGGATGAATTATCTTAGTTGATAATACAAAACCAATTGAAATTCAATTAGGTAATGGATTATAAACTATTTTAATTTCTTTATTATAGAGAGAAATACTATTTTTTATTTAAAATTTCATTTGAATATGATTCATCTTTGTCGGTTTAAGGAAACCGACTTATGTATAAGAATTCTATTTGACTGAAATTTGCTATTTTACAATTGTTAATAATATTGAACTTAAATTTGACTTATTATAAAGATTAATTTCGTTAATTTAATAATTGAATGAAAAGCAATCAGTTATGCTATAAGAGAATATAATTAGATACTTGAAGAGAATGTACCTATGGTGCAATACTTGTGAAATTTCTTATTTAAGAATTCACAAGCTGGGTATTGTAAATGAGCATTATTACATTAACGGAAATATGATTGAGTTACACACACTATAATGGTGTGTGTTAGTAACACAAATAGGTTAAAATGAATGAATCGTTAAGATAGAATGTAATGAAGGATATAACGTTTATTTATAAATGATATACAGTGTGATAGTAGATAATGAACAAATTATAATATGAGTGTAATTTAATTATAATTATGAAATCAATAAATGAAAGACAACACTAAATCCTGGCATTTATTTAACTCTTTTATTAAGATTAAGGAATTATCCGTTTGTGTCTGAAGGTATGCATTTTACTTAAAAAGGGACAAAAGAAAGTATTCAGAAATTACATACATTTAGGGGTTAAAAAATGAAACTTTTCAATAAAAAATTCAAAAGTTTCATTTCGGTCCTCTTCTTCTTCTTTTGTGACGTCACTAGGATTTTTATAATTTCCTGCTATATGTATGGTCGCCTGTTCCAATTACAAAAGAAAAATCGGAAAATTCATAGTTTCTTGGAAAAATCTCTGCCAAACTGAAAAAATTTGATCAGGCGAACATAACAAGAGGAGGTAAGTATCCTGGTAGAAAAAAAACATGTGCGAAAAATTTTTCAGAAAGTTCTATACCTTTTTTGGAAAATTGAAAAATCAAATCTTGAAAACTATTCCTCCTTTTCCAAAGTTGCCTGCTACTTTTATGTTCGCCTGTTCCAATTCACTAGAAAAAATCCAAAATTTTCTAATTTCTTGGAAAAATTTCTACAAAACTGGGAAATTTGGATCAGGCGAACATAACAACAGGAGGTAAGTATCCTGGTGGAAGAAAAAATCGTGTGCGAAAAATTTTCAGAGTTTCATTAATGAAAACCAAAAGTTTCATAAGGTTTTCTTTATCTACTATGAATCAGGTAAGTCCATCTCGTCAAATTGGAAGAGACGAATTAAATGTTCTCCTAAAACTCAAGTGAAAAAATTTACGTGATTGGTATTGCAGATATTAAATCATTAAAGATGAGCTGTTTGTTGAATTTTTAATCCAGAAAATACTACTTTTATTGGACAATACCATAATTTACTTTCTTATCATATATGTCTTTCTTAATTGTCTATAATTAAACATAATTTGTCTTATCAAACATAACAAAAAATAATATTTTTTATGTTTAAACCAATGAAATATGATTATCATTATAATAAATATGATCTAATGTACTAATGAAGTCATACACTTCCATTATTATTATTAAAATGTTGACTAGAACCATATCTTAAGATTTGTTTTTGATAGTCTTAAATCGCATTATTTTTTGATTCAATCTTTGATTGAATTTGTCGCACTTGGTTACCCATATTCTTTGAATTCCGTTGAAAAAATGCGTTCAACGAATTTATTGATTGATATTCCAAATTATCTGATAATCCCCATTCAACTGATATACTTTGATGTCTGCCACCAATACCAGAATGTCTATGCTTTTCCTTTGATGTAGTCTCATTATATTTTTCTAACAAATGCAATAAACAATCTTTGGTAGTACTAGCGGTCACCTCTAAATTTTGATGAGTATCTGGTAAACCAACTGGAACGTCTCGACTCAATTGAGAAATTCTAAATTTCGTGCGACGATTTGTAATGGGCCATGGTACACCACCACCACCAAATGCTGTTGCTGAATCTTCTATGCTCTGTGACTCTTCCCGGATGACACTCTTCCTGGAGGTCATACCACTTGATATGGTTGGTGTTTCTTCGATTGATTTCAAATGTTCATTTAATGTGCGTACATGACCATTCCTACTGGACGAAAAGACTTGTTGTGATTGCACAGAGGACGTTGATGACTTGAACACCGAACTACCAACACTAGAACTTCTGGTGAACGATGATCTCATTGAAGCCGTTGAACTACCACCATTCATAAAGTAAAATCGACTCTCCTGTTTCATATCACTTGATTGACCATTCATAAATTCATTTCTTCTAGCAATTGCAATACTCTTTACTTCATCTGTTTTTTCTCTAATTGATGGTTTCACTGATACCACACCATCTGGTTTAGCTGTTCCATTAGTAGTTGGTTTAGTGATTATCTCATCACTCTTACGCTCTGGTTGAGTATTAATTGAGGACAACATTAATAAACGTTCAGATAATTTCTTTATCTCTTCCGCCAAATTTAATTTTTCTGTACTGTTACTTTTGTTTGTTAAAAAATTACTATCAGAGTTACGGCGTTCGAACGATTGTAAATATTCTTTAAATGGTGCACTACGCGAATCATCATATTCTTCACTTTTAAATGAAAATAATTCACTGCGTGGCCTTGGTTTTCTACCATTCCTTGTTGTTGTGGGCGACATTACAATCGGTGGTGATAGTGGTAGTGGCCGTTCATATTCCACTGGTTGCGGTAATTCACGTTCTGGTGTACTTGATATGGAACCACATGGTGAGGGTGAACACCCTAAAATAAATTAATTAATAGTCAATCATAGTTATTGTATCAAATATAAATTATTCGGTTTTTATATCCACAAATAAAATAAATAAAAAACACAAACACTTAAATGTTGATCGGGTTGGCATTACAATCAGGATTACACAGCAATTATCACTAATGATAATTATCATCTGATTTTAATTTCAAAGTGGAGAAGGAGTAAGAAGATATTTCATAAATTTTACATTTAATTTCTGGTTACCCGTTGTATAACACCGCCGACCATTTAACATAAATCAAATATGCTCAATTATTTACAAAAAATAAAAAACAATATAAGTTCTTTATGGCAAATAAAATAATAAAACAAATTAATTAATTCATAATTATTTAACATAGAAACAGTATGGTATCAATATATTGTCATTGTTGTGGTTGGAAAGTGAATTAATTGTAACATCCCAATTATAGACATGACGTGCTAATTGTGTTTGTTGTACATTCAAATTCATTAGAAATTTGAATTATCACGGTAATCATTATTCTACTGGTGTATCCAAAAACTAAGACTAACCAATGTTATAATTTATGTACAATTCTATTATTCTAGCTATGTATAGTAAGTGCTGTTGTTCAACATAAAACGATTATCAAAGTCGTGTTTCAAGTGTATGCAATGTATTTTCAAGGAATATTGAATCTTTAAAAGAAAAAAAGAGAAAAAAAAGAGAACAACATTAAGAACTAACAAAAATTATTATTTTAATTTCAATGATTCGTTGCATATGATAATGAGACTTGAGCAAATATGAATTTCATTATGCCTCGTGTAGTGTACATAGAAAGGCTAAAGGCAATGATCTTAATTTGCAATCGGCACATTATCAAAATGGACTATGATACTAAATATGAAATTCGAGATTACAGTACAATTAACGAACATTTTATAACACTTTTGTCTTTAATTGGTTATCAAAAATATTGGTTAATCAAAAATTATTTACATACTATCGCGAATAGGCGAATCGGTGTAGGCGAGAATTATTCTATGGCAGTTGGGAATGGAACAATTGAGATATATGAGTCTATTCGTACTGAAGGTAATTGTAAAGAGAATTAATTCCCAAAGTAGGAATTCCCAGTGATCCAGGGGCGACAAAAGCATAGAAAAAAAATTAGGAACAATAAGCTATACATTACGATCATACTCCTTCATTTTTTGCACTTGATGTTAAGCGTGTGCGTATACTGCCACTTTTGTGCTTCAAATAGTTTCATAATTTCAAAGTTAAATGCTTATAATTTGCACACATCTTTACTATATTTAATGAAATACGTAGACATACTTATACAGAATATACCGTTCTGCCTCATTGGTATTTAAATTCAAAGCAATATACAATTACAATGGGGTGTTAATTAATATTTCTCCTGGAAAGAGGGCGGTAAGCTAAATAAGTTCAGAAACCATTGGTAAAGAGATTATCAATTTTGTATTAAACAACATTAAGTTCCGAAAACTTTGTATGCGATTATTTCGAAACTGGAATTTCCCACCTACAACAATTCGCTTCTATACCGACGATATGTAATTAGTATTATAAAATCGCACATGCAAAACGAAATCAACAATTACTATGAAAACTTACAAGATGAATGCTATGATGTACATTGAATTGCTTACCTCGTGATGATAGTACACTATTGGAATTCTTCACATCATCAATAATTGGTGAAATGAGATGATTACCAGTATCAAATACATACGGACTATTTGGATGCTCTTCCCAACGTTCAATGAAATTTTTAAGATTCTCTTTCGTTTTATCCAATCCATTCACCTAAAATGATAAGTTAAATATTGAATTGATTGTCTGCAATTGTCAATTCCAAACTAACTATTTGAGCAGGAGGTTCCGTTATAATTTTTGGCGGTATAACCACTTTAGGTTTTGGTGGAACTGACGGTTTCTGTTTTAACCATCGATGCTCCAAACATTTACTAGCCGTCATACGGGATTTTGAATCCTTAATCAATAATTTATTTATAAAATCTAATGCATCTTCGGATACATTTGCAAACGCTTCATCATCAAAATCATATTTTGCAATTGTTACATTTGCCATTGTTGCTATATCAGTTTCACCCATGAACGGTGATAATCCCGAAATCCTAAAAATAAAAAGATACTCATTAGCCATTCATTCAACAATGAAATTAAATTGAACTTACAATACATAACAAATAACACCAATACTCCACATATCTGTACCAAATGTGATCTGATCAAAATTAACAACTTCGGGTGCAACAAATTCAGGCGTACCAAACAATACCTGAAATAACATCATAAATCATTTGTTAATTGCTACAAATTTAATTTAAACACAATTTTTTACTCATAATTTACCTGTAATTTTTTATCAGGATCAAATTTTCTTGCCAGACCAAAGTCAATGATCTTAATTCGATTACCTTCACGGGTTAAACATAAAATATTTTCGGGTTTTAAATCCAAATGAATAATTTTATTGCGATGTATAAATTCCATTGCTTGGCATATCTGTCGTACAAATACACTACATGCCTTTTCAGTTAATACAAAATCATCGTCTATAACACGATCAAATAATTCACCACCCTCAACTCTGTAAATAATTTTGAAATAAATTCATTATTTATCTATGGTGAATTTAAAGATATTCAATTTATTATAAGAATATCAGTAGAGAATAAGGGATATCGTTTGATCTCATTTTTACTTACAATTCTTGAACGACACACATAATTTTTTTATATTCAAAAGCTGCATATAATTGAATGATTAAATGATGTTGCAGTGAATTCATTATTTCAACTTCACGTTCTACATTACGACGATCCTCACGTTTTGGTATTGGGATAAATTTAGCAGCAACAATAAGATCACTTTCTTTCTCTTTACATCGATACACTGTTCCAAATTTTCCCCTAAAAAAAACATCGGTCCCATTAAACATGAATATAATTAACAAAATAATTAAATTATTTACCTGCCAATCTCTGTTAGTAATTCAAATTGTTGTTTTGGATCTTTACCATAAATGATTTGAACATCGCGTGGCTTAAAACTTGATGTATTTTCTATAATAAAATAAGAATATCCCATGTCAATTAACATCAAATTTAAACTTAACGAAAACTTAAATGTAAAATAAAAATGAAAAACTTATTTATAGACGCACGTGGATGCTTTTCACGCATTCAATCACTTCATTTTCATCACTTTTGAGGGAAAACGTAATTTAGAAACCTCAGATTAATTGACCTTGATCGATAATTAAAACTCTCATGTTAATCAAAATAAATTAAAAACTTTATTCTATTCATTCTAATGAAACTAATCATTTGTGCATTTCTGAATGATTTCAACACCAAATTCTTCAATTCATTAAGTAAAAAATATGCAAAAGTTTAATGAAAACTAAAAACATCATAGAACAAATTATAAACAATAAATGTCTGGGAATACAGATTCCCATAATAAATTTCCTCGATCTTGAGATGATTCATATCACTGGGCTTAATATTATGCGCATAAGAGGAAGTAATTTATATATTCAAAAGATATTTTAAGTAATTAGTTAAATAAAACTTTTACATTTGTATACAATTAACGTTTTTTGGCATCAATTCACTGCAATTGAATTCAACAGCAACCAAAAAAAAGTAAAATAAAATGACTCGAATATTAAAATGAAATTTTAAATGAGAAATAAAATGCTAAGTGATTTATTTTCTTAAAAGTTTCAAAAGTCTTCCAACTCATTAGCGATTATTTGACAATTTTTATATGAATTACCCTCTATTGACACCGTAAGGATGATGTAAATGATGATGCCATTAAGTGGTTGGAAACAAACAACATTTTAAGTGAATAACGTCAAAAAGCATTTTCCAATTTTCTTCGGTTCTTATTTATGAATGTAACCTTAACCTGAATAGTAGTGTGAGACTGCACAATATATTGTTATTGAATACTCACAACCATTTCACAATCGAAAGGCAATGAACAGTAGAACAGCCGTCTCTATTAGCATTTTCAGTGTTCAACACAAAAACAATTTCAAAATTTCATTCACACATTTTCAATCGAATGTTAATTGTAAACGTACAAATAATGGAAAAATTTATTAAATTTCATTCGTAATTTTTAAATGATTTATGATGTTAATCACCTGCGTCCGCCTATCAAAGGCATAAAACGAAAGTTTATCGATGATTAAATTCTATTTCACACAATCTATAGTTTAAATCGTAATTTCTTGTCTTATTGATTACATTGATATCAACAGGATTTATTTAAATGCCCATAAATTAAGAAACCAAAAAATATGAAAAATCATACAAATGAATTTGTTTTTGACTCACCTCCAATCGGATCAGATTCCTCAATATGGATCATGACGGAATGACTTCCTGTTACAATTAATTCTATTAACAGATAATTAAATAAGTGTTCTGTGTAATCACTTTTCACTGTTCCACCAAAACTTCGTATTCTTTTATTGTTTGTCCGCTATCTCAATATTTATCAGTTAAATATTAAATTCAAATTGAAAGACATACAACTTAAGCACTTGTACACATGTTAGCTACAATATTATTTTAATGTTTTCTTCACTGCTAATTTATAATTGTTTGTATTTGGACACATTAATTTCAATGCATTCAATCCACCTTACAATGTATTAAAATAATAAATAATTATTCAAGCACTGAATGATTTATTAAAATCATAATTAAACACCAATGGCAATGAACTAAAGAATTTTTTCTCTTTCTTTTTCCTAAATGAACGTAATTATAAACTTATTCTGGTCGAATTGAAATGTTAAAAAAAAAAAACTTCCCATATTGAAACGTTTTACAAAATGATATAATTTCGTTCGATAAACGGACAAACAACTAAAGCAAATGATAAGAAACGGCCTTCTCTTATCATACTAATTTACGTACAAAATTATGATTCATAGATTGCAACTAAATGTTCGAATTCGCATTAGTTATCCGAAAATAAATTACTGTAGGATTCTTATCTAATGTGTAATGAAATAGATATAGCACCGGTTGCACACGATATGAAACTACTGATTAAACGTAAACAATTTTCATTGTTTCTTTTCTTGTTTTTATTTCAAATCATTTTATTACACTTATTGAAATATTTATTATTTTGATATGGCAATCTTACTGCATTCACATTGAAGCTAACTCTATATTAATTATGTCCATAATTACAACACGTAACCAGACCCATTCAATCTAAAATGTTATAAAAATAGAATACTTTTATTTGAAAGAGAAAAAAAATAAAAATTACTTTTCACTCCCCGTATTGGATCAGCGAATTAATCGTGGAATCATAGAATAGGAGAGCACATCATCAGCAAACAAATAAAACTTGTTCAGTTTTTTTTTTCTATTATATTACGAAAATAAACTGAAAATCAACAGCAGTTTGTATCAATGAATCCAAAAATTCACTCTTTCATTTTTTAAATGCAAAAAATAAGAAAAGAAAATATACTCCCGTTTAATAGAAAACAAAAATTTTCCTAATGAGTTTTTTGAATGTGAGAGCAACAACTTTATAGTTAATATTTATGTATTTTTAGGAATTACGACTCTTTCAGTACATTTTCTTTGGATGCCTGGAAATGATCAATTGAAGGAGAGTAGATAAAACTGAATATTATGATGTTACTCAACTAATGTTGACCCAGTTAGGTACATAAAAGCAAAAATCACTTGAATTTATAATTCATATTCAATCTGGAGGGCTTTCAACAGTTTCAGTTAAATTGAAATCAAATTATTTATAATTCAAATGAATTAAATGATTATTTTTTTAAATAATTTTCCTCGTAAGATTGTTTAGTCATCAACCGATTGACCATCAATTTATGAAAGCGGAAATAAAATTTTAAAATAAAAAGGGTTCATTCGTTTCAATTGACCTTCAAATGTTCCCTTGATTTTATTTGTTCTATAAAGAAGTACTTAACGAATCGGCACCTGAACAAATCAGATACTTTTCATAGATCAATTAAATTAAGTAATTTATTGAGATCGGAAACGAATGTGTTACTGTCGAAACACTTTTGAATTCCGTGAGATGGATAATAAAGTGCAAAATACAATAAGAAAGGTGTTCTCTCAATGCTACTTTTACCATGTATGATAATTTCAGGATTGGTGAAAATTGAGGCGTCGCCTAGACGCCCAAACTGTTTTATTAATTCTGTATGAAAAACGTTTTTAAAATTATTTTCAGATCAAGAATAAAATCATTTTGGTTATTTGGCGACATAATAATGTGTTCTTTCAACTGTATTGAGGTTTTTCATCACGGAAATTCTAATCAAATAATACAATGTTCTTGGTTCAATTTCGCTCGATTTAAAACGATCACTACGGGAGATCACTTGTAATCGGCCAGAATTTGAATATAAACTGCACATTAGCTGGATCCCTCGAATTATGAACATAATTATTAATAGTCGACTGATGGAAATGCGTAATATTTAAAAATTACCTTTTTTATTTTCAATTTTAATTCAACAGATTTATATTTTAAGGAAAATAAGAGAAGAAAATTCTTTAACCACATTGCCAGTACATCTATACGGATGAATGATTCGATGTGTAAGTAAAGTGAGACAGTGAACGTTTTATTCTTAGACTATTTTAACATTACAATTCTTTCAAACTTTCACTTATGGATAAATCCGATTGATTTATTTCTCCTTTTCTTTTGTCTCGTTAATTTCACTTCGTTGAATTTCTTCTTTTTTTTTTGCAATTGATTCAATTCAATTTTTAACTAAAACTATTATGTCACATGAACACTAACACTTTTAAGGAACTATTTAGAATTCAATTCTCTATACAATCCTATGTCCACTCTATTAATCCATTTAGAATCACTTCCTTGTTTTAAAATAATTTACTTTATAACTTGTACGATTTTAAGAGCAAAATTTATTTTTGAACGAAAAAGCAAATTCGGATTAATAATTTTTAATTCACGTGTTACTGTGTGGCCGCCTGTAAGAAAACTGAGGCATTTCACTGAATTTTGTTGTTTTGTGATCAATCGGAAAATATTTTCAGTTGATTCTTTATATCTTCTCAAGTACCAATATAATTTTCATTCTATAAAAATAGAAATCGCGATTTTATTTCAATTTGAAAGGAAAGGTAAACCTTAAAAAGTGTGATTCGATCTAACGGAAGTTTGAGGTTATGCGCAAATAAGTATGATTTTTTCAACAGCTGTGATATAAGGTATTCTTGTACTTAACAAAATTGCACATGCGACGTTTGTGTTCGAATCGAGTTACCGGGTAACCCGAATTTGATGTAGTTTACTGATCCTGACCGCATAATCGGGCGAATTCTGTGGTCTTTCCCATTTAGTTACTATATGGGTCTAACTCTAAAGACTAAAAAGGTATAGCCAAAAACACTAAAATGCGAATATCTCGAAACACGAATTTTACACTTACATCATTTTTAAAAAGTAATGTGCATCATAAATCATATGGTCGATGCATAGAAGCATAAGTTTAAAAACCCGAATTGATGCATCATAACAAAACAGTGTGCTACCAGCTACCAGTTCTTAAAAAATTTCCGTAAAAATAATTACAAATTAATCGAATTTAAACTGTTATGTGTACTGCAATTTAAATAAAAATGGATTCACAACTGGAGATACTTGGATATGATGTGTTAATGATCGTGATGGATCATTTGGACGTTTATGGATTAAGAAATTTGGCTTTAACGTGCAAACGCTATTGTGAATTGGTCGAACATTACTGCAAGAAACGTTGCAAACGAGAAAATTCAATAATTTACAGTCCAAGATGTTACCGCATTGAAAGAAGGTAAAGATATTCATTTAATTTAAAAAATAGTCAAGTGTATTCTAATTTCAATTCATTATAGATCTAATCCGCGTTTAAGTTATCTACGACGCCTGGAAACTTATCATAACAATATGATAACGGACCAATACGAAGTGCTACTTTACAGAAACTATGGCTCACCATTCCTGGAAATGGATAGAGATTACATTTACGTATCAACAGGCTTAAGTTTAACAAAAATTAAGAGAGAAAAGACTGTAGCCAGCAGTACAAACTATTTCCTTAGTGGATTGGGCGTCAATAAACATACCATTTGTATCTTATCAGAACAACCGTTACATTTTGCCAAATCAGATGATTTATATATCGTCGGTACAAAGAATTCAGCAATAGTAATAGACCGTGATGAAAGCATGTTTGATACACACTCATTTCCAACAATAGATCGACAGGATTCTATACAACATGTGAACATAGGAAGGGATGTCTTTACCGTAGCAACTACAAATACATTTCAAATATTCAGACACTGGATAGAACTAGGAATTAAATGTTTTCAAATGGATCGTGAATTTAAGGTCGAATGTAAAACAGTGGATGTCCATCCTGACTGCAAACATGTATTAAGCGTACCTGTTAGGATTCCCAGTTACCAAGTAAACACCAATATACTACAATCAATTGATTTAAGCAAGTAGGTTTCAATATTCCAAATACCACAATAAATTAATTACAATCAGATTCAAATTGATAATAATAATACATTTTCAGTTACAACGTAAAAACAATGCACACAAAATTAAAATGCGGAATTAATCAAGTTAAATGGCGAGATAATGATACTGTATTGACCGCAAATAATGGTTGTTTTTTACATTTATATGACACGCGGTCAGAGAGTGATGTAATTGCAATTCAACATAAACAAAATGATACATCCAATAATGGAATATGTTTAGACCATGATGGAAATTATGGTGTTGTACAAGTATTTACTAGAAGAATATGTATATTTGATTTAAGAAATCCAACGGTGCCATTCAAATCATATGTTTATTATGACGATGAACCATATAAATTTGTTACATTCGATCATACTCAATTAATTGCTGGCAATAGTAAAACATTTCGAGTACAAAATTTCATTTGATTTATCATAAATACTGAACTAATTTGTCGATATTAACTGTATACAATATGATAATAAATTCATATCAATTATTTTCATATAAAAAAATATATTTTTTCTTTTTATATTCAACTTGAAAACCATTTTCTCTTATAAATTATTGCTCCTTATGAACCAAATAAAACGAAACAATTATTTTAAGCTTTTGTATTAATAATTCTAATCATTTTTTTTTTGTTTTTCTTTTCAATTTTCATTTTTTTTTTTAAACCGAATGTGTTTTAACAATTTTTTATTCAATCATTATTTGTATCATTTCTTTAAATTTAATTATATTAAATAAATTACATTCAGAAACTTTGTATCGCCCTTACAGTTGCCTAAAAACAAATTATTAGTAATGAATTAAACGGAAAGGAGATGGGATTTTGAATGTTGTGGATGTTGGAGTTGCTTTCATTTATCACTAAATATTTAACTACGGTGCGCATAAACAAATTGGTAATTTTTGTGCAATGTTTTCTCTTCATAACTATTCTATGATTTTTTTTTTGTGCTCTTTCCTATATGTCGCCCCATTTCAAATGGAACAAATTAACTATCTTAGTACAAATATGATATTAAAACAAAATACTTAGTATTTTGTGATTTCTCTTCTCTACAAATACAATTCCTCTTTATAATGATGGGGGTGCCACAGCAACTCTTATTTAAACCAAAAAAAATAATTATAATTCCACCTAAACACTAACCACAATTAAAAGTCAAATTTATGACCACTGCCATCATCCACTTGATGGATCAGATTTCGATTCAGATTCACCTAAAGCCGCACTCAATTCACCATTGAATTGTAATAAACAGCCCATGGCCCCAAAGTATCCCTCATGCTCCAGGAACAATGCTTTCAATGTACCGTGCGACCAGTAATCCATCGCGTATGCCAATAATTTCATTGAAATTGAATTCACTCTTAAGAAATTACCGACAAACACCACCTACAAACCAATTTTTAAAATTATGATTACTTAATGTCAAAACAATTTCTTGTATATTCATCTCCGAGCTCTTTTGCCATTTTCATATAACAAACTTGGCAACAATTTCTTATGTATACAAAATATTTTATTATTTAATACCTTATCGATTTTCTCGTTAACAGCACACATGCGAGCTATCGAACCAATATTATTTGTTATCGTCACTAATGTTGCATTTGCTAAATCTTCTCGCGATACACTACGTCTTCGTGATTTTGAATTCATTTGGCCAAAACTGGCTGCCACTAAATCACCGGGTAATTCAAAACGTTCATAATCACCGCCATAAATGTCTCTAACTAATTTATCAACTTTTGTATTATCACCCTTGGTAGCCAATGATATTGCTTCTTCGAATGTATTGCATCCCGTTAATAGACAACAAAGACCAAGGAATGTACCACCGCCCAAACTAAAGACATAATATACATTACTCATTAGACAATCTGTCTGCCAGACATTGTATAATTGGATTATTTAAATCACATTATGGATTTGTCACTGAATTAAAATTTCCATATTAGAATTTATTACTGATGTGTATTGTACTTACCTAGTACCCGATATACGTTTATAGTCATCTGGTCCTCTAACTGCTAAAACGGATACACCTGATCCTACGTTTACCAATATAAATGGATACGGTTGAGAAAAATCGAATACTTTCTTTTCACTTATGCTAAAAATAAATTAAACAAATATCAATTAACGAAAATTCATCATAATCTTCTTTAAAATTACACAACATACGTTACATCACTAGCATTCGCAAAATAATAACATTCAGCTATATTTTGCATTTCAGCAAATAGAATTCCTTTAATCAGAGCATCTAATTCATCAAATTTGGCCAATTTCATGTTGACTTCCTAAAAAATTCACAAACGAATTAAAGATGAACAATCGATAACAAACTACTACCCAGAATGACTTACCTGTCGGAAATTTTTCTCAAATTTAAATGCACCACCTCCAGTGGCACATACAGTGGTTACCAATTGAGCCATTCCTTTAGATTTAGCCAACAATAGAAAATTTCCCATTTCACTTGTCGGAAAACGTATAAAATGTAATGATCCACGTCTTCCGCGTATCTCAACGTCATCCATCTAAAAAATTCAATAAGTTCAATAGTACAATTATATTAGTTGAAGTCCATTATCATGGAAATTATTAAACAATGTAATACAATCACAATTTTCTGGATGTTATATACAATTTAACTAAATTATTCGAAATATGATCATTGCTTTGAAATAAGATCATTGTCCAGTTGCCATTATACCATTCATTAAATCGATGTATAGCTTAAGTCAACAGAATATCCGTGTACTCTCAATAGACAATGTTAAGTACCTATTCACACATTTGACGTAATCGATAAGCATCATGATTATTAATAAAAATTTGCCGATGTTAATTTTTTAAAGAATTACCAAATACAGCTCAAGTATGCAAAAATTAAAATATCAATTACACGTTGAATTTAAAAACAAGCACAAATGAATTGCTAACTAAATTATATGATTACATTTCTGTAATAATAAAACGTGTAATATACATTTCTGATTTTCCTTTTGATTAATTTTTAATTGTTTGCGAACAAATTAAAAGTGGCGATAATATTTATTTTCATTGGGAACGGTTTTGTCATGATTCGTATTAGGTATTTACGTAAAATTTTTTAATTCATACCATTCATTAAATGGACATTTAATTACTAAAACGTATATTAAGCCACATAAAAAAACAAACTACTTTAAGATTGTTATGTATTTAACTAGTAAACGGATAATCAACAATAGTAGACAAAAAAACAAATAATAAGAAGTTAAGAAGACACGAGTAAAAGTACTTTTACAATGACGTTTATGATCTTTAAATTATGTTCATGAGCAATCCATACATCGTAGCATTAAGCTTCTTCTGGTGAATTCTCATCTACGTAAATATTTAAATGGTTTTCCATATTAGTTAGTTTATAATCAAACGATGAAGTCTTCTTCACTTCAACTTAGATTTCGTTAAACACTTTCCGCACTTGTTGGCCGTTATTCGTTTTATTTTTTTTTTTTATTATTCGTACTTCATTACGTTATTTGCTACATTAAAACGTCTTCATGTATAACGACCTCATTTCCATTTCATACATTTATATATAATTCTTTAATTCTTATAAATAATTCCTTACTTAATTATTGAATTGGCATCGAATAAATACAAACCAAAATCAACACAAACATAAATCATACGATTCACAACAAAATTGTAATAAAATATTGAATTCACATGAACAATTCGTGTCTATTAATTCATTTAAATTTAAAAAAAAAAAAAAATATCGTCTATAGGTGAATTAGTAAACACAAATTATAATTACCTGTAGGTGAGTATCTCTATGTCCAGTTTTTCCATAAGCTGAATTCTTAATCAAATATCGTCTGATGTTTCTTAACACCTCAGCTTCTTGATCCTGTTCATAACGTGTTATATCCTTTGGCTCAAAATACACTAATTTTGTGAGTGTGCCACCAATATCCATACCAAACCACGGCATTGCTGTATTCGCATCCATGAAAGATAAGAGAAATCAAAATAAATAAAAAATTATCATCCGGTGCAATTGACCACGAAAACTCGGTCGAATTTTACCCTCCAAAAACAATATTAATCAATGGATATTCTTAATCTATGGGATTAATAAATTAACGCGTAAAAATTTAATCATGATTTATAACTAAATGGTAGTAGAGATCATTTAATCAAACTAAGACATTATATTTCTTTTTATTTTGTTATATGAATGTACTTTGTGCAATAGACTCTCAAACTGTACGCCTATCACCAACCAAATGACATCGGAGGTCATGATACACAGTCTCATAGAAACATTATTTTTTTTAAATAAATGTGGTGGACTCTAATATTCCTATGTATAAAAACATTGCCACACATAATCAAAGGTCAAGACTGTTAAATCCGATCATATAGAATTCAAATAAAAAAAAAACACACAAAATTAAAATTTGTCTATGAATTTTATGTGACAGTGAAATACACAGCACACCTCTCCATATTAGCAGAAACCAGAACAAATAATGGAATTCGTTAGTAAATTGTCTATTTGTTTCCTGGGCACACAATAAATTAGTAGAATTATTTCATAAGAAATCGCATCAATTCCAAGATTCTCTTGATCCGTAACAGATTGATTGGTTAAGAACAGTACATATGTTAAACACAATGATACATGTGGGGGTGGATGTTATCAATTTACAGTTAAAATCTCATTCCCAATAAATGAACAGCAGAACTTAATTTAGTTGCAATCTTTTTTTTATGATTTTCATCTTACATGCATACATATCGTATTCAGGATTTGAATTTAATTGATCATCATCATTTAATCGAGATGATAACGTTGCATCAGCTGTATGTTGTAACAATGTTGAATCCAATTGATCAATACCATTTTGATTTGTGTCCGGTTTTGATTGTATTATGGCATCATTTGTTAATATTTCACGTAATAAAAATATATTTTTTTCACGTGGATAATAACGAGGTCCTGGTGCCATTTTGATTTACGTTTCGTTTATTTTAAATTTTAATTATTTGGACTATGCTATTAACGTGTTTGAAATCGATGCACACTAAACACACTAAGAGTGGTTTTCCAGTACTCCATTCACAAATCCGAAATTATTAATTCGAATTTTTACTTAATTCTCTCCTTCAAATTACAATTGAACTGTTGATATGCACTCAGGTAATTCCTTTACGTAGTTTTTATTTTTTTTGATATTTCAAATATTGAATATAGACTTTTCTTTACGATTGAAACTATTGTTGAACTACCTTGAATTGAAACAATTCACACAAATTTAAAATAAATGATTTATTTCTAATTCAAATTATATTTGTTTTAATTGATATTCACATTTAAATAGAAATAATCATCAATTAATATTGTTATGCAATTAGCATTTGTACGCTATTTAAACAATTTTCCTTATTTTGTTTGTTATTTTTCAAAATTATCGTATCTGATTGTAAATTAGATGCATTACTTTAGGTTTAACCCCAAAAAATATAAATATGTTTAGTGCCTTTACTTTAACGGAAAAAAAAAATTTGTTGTTTAGATTAAACCAATTGGCTTATTATCAATATTTAATGTTTTTAGTAATTTTATGACACCAAATTATTGACTGTTGATTAAGTCACTTATAATACCAACAAATATTTTTTGGTTAAAATAAAAACAATTACAATCCATTTGACTAATAGATTTCAAATGGCCAAGAGGCCAAAGAATAAAAAACTGCTGGTTGTAATCAATATTCCCTATTACAGGTGATAAAGATTATTTAATAGTTTAATTGAAGAAAAAAATTGATTTGAAACGCCCCTCAATTAATCAATCGCTAATTTATCAAAATAAAACAAAAAAGTAAAACGGTTTAACAATACAAAACTGAATAAAAATTGTGTTTTGATAAAGTCCACATTTAATCTACAGCGTAAAATATCCGACCTAATGATACAGGTAATATCAGGTAAACCATTAGGTTTTCTTCATCAATTTTCAAGTGGTACCTCTTTAAATCATAAATACTAAATACCATTTAAAACCGATTTCTGAATAATCATTAAGCAATAAAACCGACCCAATGCACAAGTTATTATTTCCTTAAACTTCCATTTATTCAAAGATTCATGTAATTCAGATGTAACGAAATAATGTCTCTGTGATCTGTTTCATTAAACAAATTTCACTTTTTTATGTTTAATCATTTCACTGAACAAAATTTTAATATTTTTTGTTGTTCCGTGTAACCTCTCTGCAAAACAATTTTATTGTGGTATTTGATATCATTTAATACATATTTCGTATTACACTCTCTGTAGGATGAAGCGACAATGATTACAACACAACATTTTTCTTTTATATTTAATGCTCCATTATAAAATGTATCGTTAATATGTTTTTAAATTCATAATTTTCATTTATAAATTGCATAACAATATCATTGAAACTGACAAACATAAACCAACAAATGAAGAAAATTATATTGATACTTCGTTTTTTCTTCTTTAATATTTTCTTTTCTTACTTTTCTGGATATGGAATGTTTAATTTATGCCGATTTACACTAAATCAAATTAATTTATTTATTATTTTCGTTTTCTTAAAACAAGAGCGCTGATATTTGTTCTAATGCACACTTTGTATTTTGTAATTTAAGCAAAAAAATAAAATTCATTAAATGATATAGATAAACAACAGTGTTCCATTCACAATCAATATTGCTATTTAAAATGTGCGATTAATATAACAATATGAAATTTTCAAAGTAAATTAACAAATGGAAAGCTTTAGTTTTATTGCAACCATGGACTTGATCACTTTCTTTTGTTAATGTCTTCTTTTTTTTTTTTTTTTTTTTTTACGAATTACAAAACATGTTATGTTGTTTTATTTTATAATGTACTTATTTTGTTGCTTCTTTAACAATAATAAAACTGAATACAAAATGTACAAAAACCGAAACGTNATAATAGAAATCTTTAGTTTTATTGCAACCATGGACTTGATCCCTTTCTTTTGTTAATGTCTTCTTTTTTTTTTTTTTTGTATTTTACGAATTACAAAACATGTTATGTTGTTTTATTTTATAATGTACTTATTTTGTTGCTTCTTTAACAATAATAAAACTGAATACAAAATGTACAAAAACCGAAACGTATTTTATTAAGAGAATTCCATTACACACAGGAACTTAACACGATGATGTAAAAGGAATTTTCGATTATTTTTTTTTTCTATTTAAAGTTCATTTAAATTAATACAAAAATTATATTCATTTAACACTAAACGGTTAACTTGAACTCAGTGGGGTATTTGTTATAACAGAAATACAACACTATTAACGTTTAAATAACGAGATCACTCGGTATTAAATAAAATGCTAGTGAATCGCATTGAAATCAAACTGAGACTGATCAAATGTATTCGTTTACAGGTGGTTGAAACCAATGATACGTATGCCCTGGGGCCCCACCAAAATACCTCAAATAATAAAAAAAAAAAATCGATCAGTCTCTATAACGAATGATTTGTTCGACTTCTAGGTAAAAAAATTAACACTGTCTCACACCACTCAAATAAATAATAATAATAACACAGGAACGAATCATTTAAATATTGGAATACGTTGTTTGTATTTCACTTAACCAGACGAAATACATCAATAACTTTGAACCCGAATTGAATGAAACATTCCTGGAATTTCTTTTACTTAAAAACCGATAATTCACTTGTATTATTATCAATATACTTCACTTCACTTGACTCGTTTTATATACATGAATGCTATTATTCAAATAATAATTATTTCTTTTAAATAAAATTGAATGGATTTATACACCACCACCGACGTCATACATGTATCACCATATGAACGTGTATTTTCATTTTTGTAGTTAAATTGGTCAGAAGAAGAAATTTCAAGTATTTTACAATATATCGCAAAGTAATCGGTCGCGTAATGATTTTACTCGGTAACACATGTTTCACAGAAATTGTATAAAATTAAAATAAAAAAAAGACAGAGGAATTACTTAACCCAAACTAAATATTAAAATGGGAATAAATCATACGATTATGATTCGCGACAAAGATAAAATTTAATTGAAATGAAATGTAGTGAATGCAAATAAATTGTTCGAATGAAACACGAAATGAAATGGCAATATAAACTCTGTTTTTCAAGCAATAATGCAATCATTAAAAACAATAATCCTACCCAAGTTCAATGGTTAACACGAGACTTTACGTATATACACACGGATACTCTCTCAGTTCACTACACTGGTTAACGGGTAATTATCGAATGGCATTGAATGAAAATTTAACCTGAATTGTATGCGATATATTCATTTACTGTTTTAATGGAGAATACTTTTTATCTGCAAAACGGCTAATATCCCACCACAATTTAATTGAAATTGAAGAGACTCCCAAATATGATAAGATATTAAATACGACGACATACTTGAATGTAATGTATCACTCTGACGATGATAAATAATAGAAATTCAATTCGAGTATAGTTAAATTTCATATCTTTTGCTCATTATCTAACTAATCGGTTGGATGCTATATACAATATGAACATAAAATAGAAACATACGAGATTTAACTAGAAATTTTGTGATGGAATTAATGAAGTGCTGCCATATGAAATCTCTGTTACGAATCAAATATAAATATCTTGTCTTTATGGATCCAAGCCCATCCACTTTTCTTTGTATCAGTTTAAGGTGCAATTTAAAATCAATTGAATTCCGTTTGATAACATCGCATCATCAAATTGCGAATGATAATTTTTAATTGACAATTTTAGTAATCTTAAGTGAATGATTGGAAATCTTTAGTGTACTCACCTTTTCGCACCTTACGACTTGTTCCAACTCCAGCATCCGTTGAGCTCATTTTTCTATTATCTGTTTTACACCGTCTTTAAATCAACGTTGATGAAATTACAATATTTATGTGAAACAAATATTTACTTTTTATTAGCCTAAACCATTTCATAATCCATTGATTTGGATGGCCTTCTAGTTTTCTTCGCGTACCTTTGAGCTATTCCGAATGAATTTTGGTGTCAAAATTAGATGAATCCAACTAAAACAAATTAAAAATAATTTTTCATTATGTTTGCTTGAAATTTTGTGTTTTTTATTTTGGGTGAAATTCACATACAAATTTTTTTTTATTTTCGTTCAGATGCACTCAATCAAATCAACTTCAGTTTTTGTCTTAAAAATTAATTTTCTGTACACAATCACTTGAGTTGAACTTGCAGCGGAGAGAATATGCACTTTGAGATTATAAAAACGTATTTATTCAGTTTATATTCTTCGTTTAAAAACAGAAATAAATGCAGACTAGATTACGATTATATCCATTGAAATTTTCCAATTTCATTTTGTAACAATTTCATCGCATCGTTTATTTTTATTTCGATATTTTCCCCTGTAAAAATGCCCACACGGTTTAACGTCAAAGTGACAGTATCGAATCAGGTATTTTGTTTACATTCCATCAAACGTTTTTCACCTGCATTGTGTTGATTGTTTGATTACAAAGTAAAATTAATAATTAAGGAATAAACGGTCCTGGTAAGTTATTAAACTGTTACAATAAATAATCATTGACTGAACGAGATTCATTTTAGGTGAACGGGACAGAGAGAAACGTGTACATTTAATGATATCCAGTTACCACGACTCACCGGAGTCTCAGCGGTATGGCTGGAATCAAATATTTGCTCCAGAAAGAAGTCTTTGATACTGAAACGGAACGAATTCTCTCGGTGTGTAATGTATCAAAAGTGTTGAAAAAGAAACAAACTACATCCTATCTATGCATCATTCAAACTATTAAACCACGAACCGGAGTCACAATTTGCCATGTAAAACAATATGAGAAGGGCGTATATAAGCGGAAAAGATCATGGGAATTGGATGAAATTAAACTGGTGGACGGTAAAGTGGACACAAACGATAGTCATGAATTTGATTTGGTGATCGATAAAATCTATAAATGGGTAGCACCGAATTTACACGAACGCCAGAATCTAATTACAGTACTCTATCGACAAGTGAATAAGTATGTGAAAGGTGAACGTGCAAAATTTGTAAACATTCCATCAATTTGGTTAACAGACAGATCACCAGAAAAGACTATGGAACAACTTAATCAGGCCGTGGAAGACAGCTCGGAGTCCGATGGCTGTGAGGAATTCAATGCATTGACCGAAAAAGAAGAAAGCGAATTGAATGTGCTAATCAAAGGATGCGATTATGCAATAAGCAATGCTGAATTGTTCATAGAACAGTTGAACAAGAGTTTACAAGAGATGGATGGTGCCAATGTACAAAGTGTTTTAGCATCGGAGAAACAAGTCGAAGCACTTATGGCACAACTGGAGACCGCATTACAAGAAACCGAGAAAGTTGAGAAACGATTGGACGATTACGATGAAATCCTCTGTCATATTCGTGATACAATGGAGAAAATGGAAGAAAAGAACAATATGATTGAAGTGGCCAATAATAACAATATCAAATTATTAAACGAACTGGAGATTGTTGTGTCCCAATTGGATTTGCCGACAGTTCATCAAATTGCCTTAACTGAACCTGATTTTACGTCACATAACGGCCTGAAAACAGCCATCGAAGCCGGTAGAGCCTTACAGTATGCCATGAACAGTGATATAGATCCAACACTGTTACGGTTGACCTCCGTTCAAGATCAACGGAAACGTTTTGAGAAGTGGAAAGCAAAGTATTCACAAATGATAATGCGTCATTTAAATAACATGATTATACATTTAAGTAATGATTTGGGCGAGACACAATTGCATCATCCGTCCAACGAATTGACTTTATCGAAGCACACAAATGTTCATAAGGAGTTATCAGCTTATGCTGAATTGATGCATTGGTGTAAGTCTATGGATAGGAAGGCATATGATGGACTTGCTAGAGTCTATACAGATTCGATGGGTAAAATTTATGAACGTGAAATCCATCACTTTTTTGAACAGGCCAGAGCGTCAATAGGAAAGGAAGACGTCATGAATGTGTCGATTTCAAATAAACTGAAGTTACAACAACAGAGTAAACAAGTTGCACAACCATTTGGAATTTTAGGGATCAATAGGGATCAGTGGTCACAAGGTGTTGAAGTTTCAGAAAGGCAGAAATTTGATTCGATTTTAGAACGTGTGTTGGGTGAATTGGAGCCAGTAGCTTTGAGCGAACAATTGTTTTGCATCACATTTTTTCAACTGGACGTTATTAGTCCGACTAAGAAAAATACTCAAACTACTCTAGATGTAATGTCCACTGAACAAAGCAGGGATGAAAGAGATTCTAGTAAGATTTCATTCAACTCATCTGTTTTGTTTATAAACTTATAATTAAATTTTATGATTTTAGCTGCGAATATGTTGGCACTGCCACAGAAGAAAATCGATCGTCAAATCAATGAAGAAGTTCGACGTATGATGATTGCTTTGTTCGGAGTTCTTGAAACTGAACTAAATACTTTCATTCAAAGCTTTGAAAAACTGGATAGTTTGTAAGTGGTTTATGGAGTATTACATGATATTAACGTGTTGATATAAAAATTTCTTTTTTAGTTATTCTATGTATGTGTTGGTACGATTAACGCAACATGTAATGTCAGCACAAGATGCTCAATCATTCTTAAGCATGACTTTTGCATCAGCGCTTGTTCAAGTAAAACGTATCTTTGATAAATTTATGCATATCCAATTACAATCGATTAAGGAAGCGAAATTACCAAAACGATCAAAGTGTGGCCTTCTACCGTATGTTGAAAATTTTGAAGAGTTCTCAAATTTGGCAGAGAATATATTCCGTAAAACGAATCGCCGTGCTGATTTAGACAAGTGGTATGTGCAATTAGTTGAAGCAATTTTCAATCAAATACCCATTCATGCAATAGAGCATTCGAAGACACCGCAACAAGTGATCAAGATGGAAAATTATCATCACATGCAATCGCTACTGTCTCAATTGAAAGTGCCTGTACTGGATGCATTGAAAAAGGACTCTAAAGTGCGATACAATGATTCACTGCAAGCTTATGTGACCAAGTACTTTGGCCGGCCATTGGAAAAACTTAATGTAATCAAAATATGCTCATTATCTGTAATGAAGTGCAATCAAATCAAGCATAATTTCCTTTCTATTTTTAGTTGTTCTTCGAAGGTGTTCAAGCGAAGGTGGCACAAGGTGTCAAGGAGACTGAAATTAGCTATCAAATGGCATATTCTAAACAAGAATTACGCAAAGTAATAGCACAATATCCTGCCCGTGAAGTAAAAAAAGGCCTTGAGAGTTTATACAAGAAAGTCGAGAAACATTTATGCGAAGAAGAGAATTTGCTACAAGTAGTTTGGCGTGCAATGCAAGAAGAATTTATACAACAATATAATTTCTTGGAGGAACGGATTCAACGATGTTATGCTGGGTCAATGATAACGCTTGATTTTACGATTAACGATATCCTCACATTCTTTTCAGAAATTGCTAGGTCACACTAAGTTAATAATTGTAAATGCTTATTTATAGCCAACTATTATAAATATATCAATAACTAATCCATAATTGTAAGAGAATTATACCCGTAATAAATTATAACAATTGTTATTTAATTTAACCAACGATCATCTCAATTATTCATTTTAGAAATGCAAACTTGGCAATTTTTCTGTTTTTGTTTTAAAATTGTCCGACTGGTGGTAACTGGCTGAAATAAGAGAAATTCCAAATTTTCGATTACAGCGTTACAGCGGCGAGTAATAACATTTCAGCGTATAACCGGTGACACTATCGTTAAAACCTCTTAATAAATGCATCTCAGATAGGTAGAAATAGGACCAATTATAAGCAGATATATTATCTATTTGTTCAAAGAAATTTGGTCCTGGTTGTGATAACCAGTGTTATTGAATGAATATTATACTCTCATTTAATTGCATCATTTATGTGTTCTTATATCATTTGAGAGCAAATGGACGAAGGGCATAAAGCGAATATATTTATTATAATATATCTTTCCTTGTTTTAAATCTTAGACCTGATTGGAAACAGATTCTGTGGTGCAATTTAACTGCGGTATTTATATATCAATTGCAATTGTCGTGAAATTACAGGTGAACTTAACATAAAAACCTCTGAATTAATGCATCGATTGCATCTCATTCTTAATTGACAATTTCTGAAATGTGAGTGTAATCAATACTCTACTATTTGATTGGAATTTAACCAATCACCTTAATAAAAATTAATAGATAATGATCTATGACTCTTAATTTCATGCTTTTTTAAGCATCCAATATTTAAAAACGGTGCGGTTCAAATCAATAAAACGTTGAATTCAAAAACGATTAAAAGTTGACAAACTGGTCATTTGTTAGACCTCATACTGATGCCAGTGATTTTCAGTATCTGATTCATATAACTTTCAATCACACAGTCAAACAGATTGATAAACACACAAGACTCACTAAATTAAATCATAAAATGATTGATTTAAATCAACAGAACATAAATCCAATATTACTAATCCGTTAAGATATTCATTTTAATATGATTTTAATCGGTAAACTTTGAAGTTATTCTATCCGATATTTGATATCTCTTAAATAACATTCTTAACAGTTGGTCACTTCAATACATTGAACGTAAATAATATTCAAAGTTATAAATTTTAGCTTTCAACGTGATTTCATCGATAGGTATCCAAAAACAAAGTCTCTTTCTTTACTTGTAATTTATACAACTTGAATGCATAAAATCATAATATTTATTAATAAGTTATGGCCAACACTGTATTGAACTCACATTTTTCCATATAATCACATTCATTGGCACCTATAAACAAACCATGAAAATTGAATGCATCAATTTAATAAGGCACCGCTGATAACAATTTTAATTTAATTAATTGAGAAGAAAATGAAATGTATTTCTTTTTATAATAACACGTTAGTTACCAAAATCACGTTATATTTGATATTTAAAATCACATAATTCAACTAATTTTATGATATTTTATGTCTTTTATTAAACTTAGTCTCTTGATTATCACATCCAATTACACAATATTTTGATCTTAATATTTTCCTTTTCTACATATTCATACGGAAATTTTAATCGCAATTATATTACCTTGTATGTCCATAAAACGCATATAATTTGATAATGTTATAAATATTAATTTAATGTGCACAAAACACACCCAGAATTGTATTTTAAAAGTTTTTCCAAAGTTGCGAAAACGAAAATACAAACGTAGCATATTCTTTTAAACAGGTAAACTTAAATAAATGCTAAATAAACGACCCATAATATAATTTCTTAAACACAAAAAAAAAATTGTCTTACATATTTGTGTTTCCTTGATCATCGAACAAACAAAAACTGAAGAGAGAAATAATAAACAATACAAAATCCATTATAATTATATGACTTCATTGACTCGAAATAAACGATATTGCTATAGATTTAAAATGCTAAAGATAAGTAATTTGTTTATGGTAAAATACAATTACGGGGTAACCATACTTGAACAATATATTATGTATTTTGTAGTCATAAAAACAACAGGATTGTTAAAGAGTATGAATCAAATGTTACAAAAATCTTCGATCCATTCGAAGATTCACCTTAACGACGGTGGATAATTAAAATACTTGAATTTATATCATCCCCATCGTTCGATGGGTGACGGTTTTTAAATCGACCTGCACACATTACTTGGCAATTAAAATAAGCAAACCACTATGTACCTGTGTTACAGTATAAATCAGAGAAAAAAGCAACATAAACAATTTCCTAATTGGAATAACTCATTTATGGGAAATTTAATCTCATAATCAGTTTTTTATTTGACCGTTAATTTTTATTTAACCATAATTCCATCAATTCACATAGGCCATATAATAATCGTATGGCCGGTGTTAAATAAAACAACTCTTCGTATGTTAATTGTACATATTTTTGATGCCGATACTACAAATTAATGTAACGACTTTATCGTTATGACATAAAATACCAAAATGTTAATAAACAAATAGAAACATATCATTTCAATTAAGTTAAGATATTCTATTTTCTTTTCTTAATTGCAAGTTAAGATTGCTACGTGTACAATACAAATTCATGAAAATTCTTATTGTAATTTTTGTGAAGAAACATCCATCCCACTGAGATCTAATCGAAATCGATTGAAGAATATGCAGCATTTTAATAGACAATCATCAATGTTGCATGAACTTAATAGATTTCATTACTTTTATAATGGCTGCGGACCATAAACTTTAGGTAAATATGATGAAGCTGAGGTCCCATTAGATATTAAATTGTAAATTACTTGTGTTCGAAAATCATTGCTTGCTTAAATCTTCACTCATTTTAAAGAATTGACGTTATAACCTTACGGTTATTGATTCACCTTTGCATTTGAACTTTCCATGTGAAATATTCTCTGTTCAAAAACTGTCCCCCAAGAAAGAGATCGATTACAGTCGGAACAATTTTCGCAGATTAATTGAGTGCCCCAGAATATATTTATAATCTTTTATATTCAATGGGAATTCTCTAATAATAATGTTGTGCAACCGCACTAATCACCATTAAATATTAATTCTTGTTTTACTTTTCCAAAAGCCAAAGAAACAAGAACAAGAAAAAGAAAACTAAATTTTATGAAAATGCCGCTGAAAATGTGACAATTTCTCATCTACCTTTGCACATTGGTTAGAATAAGATTCGTTATTATTATACAGTCATTATCATACGCGTTTTTCCATTATAATAATTTATTGGTTCTTACACATTTCGATATCACAACATTAAACCGTCCACTTTATATTATGGATTAATACATAAAACATACACACTTTATAAATATTACATTAATTAGTACGAAGCCACGGTAAAGGGATTTATTTCACTCAATCTGTTATTCATTTCGATTTTTCTGTTCCACTATACCATAATATCAATACATGTTTTCTTCTTAAAAATTTCGTCTTATGTTGTTAACAATTTTGATAAAACAACCGAAGGCACTTCTCTTTTTTACAGGTAACAAAAACAAAAATTTAAAAGAGACAATTTTTAGTGTCATCTCAACACTTTTGTTTTAATTCTTTTTTTATTCTTAGTTAACTCAAAGAGATGCACACACATTTACATGTGAATGATACAAGAGAACCAATCAATAAGTAAAAGATAGGAAATTTGTATCATTTGAATTACCATGATAAACATATTGAACAGGTAAAATGTATTAAATGATTAAGTCAACAACAACAATAACTGAATTAAATGAGAATAACACCAGAATGGAATTGAAAAAATAAAATAAAGACATCAGAGATCTAAATGACAACTTAATTTTCTTGAATTAAGAAGGAAAAATGTATATAAAATACGAATCGATAGTTTCTCAATGGTTGAAGAACACTTATTGCATTGAACTTGAACGAATCAAATGAATCACATTTGGATATTTCATTCAGTTCCATTACAGCTTAACACAAAATCTTTTATTTTAACAGAAGAATCATTTGGTAATCAACGTATTGAATTTATGGTGTGTCAATTGGGCAGACATGATCGTGGTACAACCAATTTAAAATAAACTATAAGATGCAATTGTTGCATTAAAAATCTGTTAAGATGTGATTAAATCCACATTATCTTATCTGATGTACAGCGTAAAACTATACCAATTTGATGATCGAAAAGCACATTACGATTCTGAACGATTGCCATTAAGAATATGATCTTGTTATTGAGCCAATGGCTTTTTTTTTAAATCTCTTATCGTCTACAGGATTTCAATTCCATTTATATTCAATAATTCGCACCTTCCTTGTATGTTATCGGTTTCTCTCCCCAAAAACGATTCTTGTTAATCAACTAGTCAACATCAACCGTTGTAAAAGGTGTTTACGAATTAATCTCAATATTATGTCGATTAATTCTTAAATTCATTGGAATTATTCAAAGAATCAAAAGCGAACATTAAAATCTTGAAAGCATAATTTCATTTGAATTTATTTATTTATTTTTTTTGTTTATCAAATTGGTTCGATAACCTAATGAGTTATTTTATGCAAAAAAACGTTAATGATCCTTATAATTTTATATAAAATAAATAATTTACCAACACCTCATCATTTAATAAAAAATGTTTCACTTGTGAATGGATGAAATCATTTTTGTTTGATCATACGTTAGTGGTAATACTATGGCCAGTGCCCATCCCAGGTAATAACAAATAATGATATTGTTCTAAATTGTTGTTAAAAATACATAAATCACTGAGATAAGGCCTACAACTTGATATCAATGGTCACCTTACAACTAATTTCCATTCACAGAAGGTGGAATCTCTAGAAAATTGACTACATTGTTTAATCGTGGGTATACAAAAACACTATTCAATATGATCAAATCCATATCATTGATCACAATCTTAATTGAAATAAGAACTTAAATGAGAAATCAACCAAATACAAAAGTAAATTCTTTTTCTTTAAAGTTTTAATAAAAGAACACTTGATAAAGATTTTCATGTGATTTAAGAAAAGCGCCTCTCTATGAAAATGAAGACATTAAATGAAACGCGTTTTATGTATTTTAAACAGCTCATATCAAAAACCAATGAAAAAAATTCTATTAACCATTCCCCAATTCAGAAGATCATCAAACAGAATCATTGAAAGTCTAAAGACGAACATTTTAAATAAAGATGTTAAACTATACCACGAGACTAATTTTCTTTCTTTTATTATCACTCCATTTGTTGTATAATGCCATTAAATGGGATACCTTTATGTTTAGAGTCCATTTGAATATCACTTGTGTGACTCCTCTGCACACAAACTTGTGAATAATTTTCCCAATCATTTAAATCAAATGGACGAAATGTACGCATAGATCTCGTGTCATTGTCACAGACAATATAATTTGGTTAACCATACTCAATCGAACTCTTTTATTCGGTTCTGTATGAATTGATTAACCATTTCGATATAATGGAATGGTAGTGGCTTTACGATATCCACATCAATTGTTCAAAAAACAGAACCAACGAATAATAACAGTGCTAGCGACTAGAGAGATATCAAATCAATTGATTTATAAATCACTGATTTACTTTAGACTCACGGTTACATAATGTATAATTAATTAAATGCGTGTTTCCCATCACTATAAGGCAACTTAAAATTAATTATAAAATTTTTTCCTTCCTTCTAAATGGTCACATTATGTCGTGCACACTCAAAACATTCAAATTTTATTTGAATGCCGTTAAAACAAAGAAAAAAAAGACTAAGAATTTCGAGTTCAATGAAAGAAATACCTGAATGGGAATTAAATTAGAGTGAAACTCTTGATTTTCTTTCATTTGGGATTCAGTAATTTTTCAATCCGTTGATTAATTCGCGATGGTAACCTTTAGATAAAGTCACCGTTTGGCGCTAGTTGATTTTTTTCTCTTGTTTTAATTCTAATTTAATGTGAATTCTTCTCCACATTTGGTTTGAGTTCGTTGGACGTCTATTTCAGAAGCCTATGAGAAACGATCTAGTGGATTTTTACTTCTTATGAATGGCTTCTGGATATTATTCCTTTTTGCATGGTTTGATGGTACAAAAGAAAAAAGCTCACATAATCAGACTATTAGAAACTGTTTAACGTTTTTTTTTTTTTTCATCCACTTTAACTTGGCCGCATTATAGTTTTGGTTGGTTCTCGACGACTCACAGAACCGAATAATTTATTCAAAAATTAACAAGGAAAAATCAACCCAACCAACTAAACATAATGGCATAAAATGGTGTGGATGACCCATTACATTGGTTACCTTTTCAACTTATTCTCTACTGAATATAAAAACCGAAAATTGCTTCTTGACATACCAAAGTGGCCAACTCAAATGAATTCCAAACGTATTGTTATCGCTTCTAGTTTATCGTATGTTCTATTTCTTTATTCTTATGTGGTCTAACATACAATTGAACATAAATTCGTTACCCCTGGGCGAGCGAATCAACTGATTGCTCCCTCCATTACAAGAAATCTCATTATACTTCACTTCAACCATATCAATTCGGTATTTTTTATTTGAATTTTTATATTTAGCTTTAATTCATAATTATTCTTTCTGTAATTCAGTAAACAAATATCCGTAATATTAATCAGAATATTAAGACAAAAAACCTTTTTAAGCATACAGGAGTTAAGATTTCTATTTTATATGAGCAAAAAATGAACTAAGAAAACATAATTTAATGTAATTTAGTGTGAGGAAGTACGTAAGCATAGCATATAATTTACAAACTATAAATTTTGTGTTGAATACATTTTAAAATAGTTTTCCCATGCTACTGAACTCCAATCTAATGGGGAGTCATTGATATGTGGTAGAATGAGAATGAAATAATATTCATACATTAATAATTCAATGCCTTGTAATTCATCACTTATTACATCAAATAAATTAATTTGCATAATGGGACTTATTTCGTGTTCACGGTTTCCCATAAAATCTAATCGATAAGTCATAGAATCTTTCATCTTTATTTTACCGTTTGAAAACATTTGCCATTGATCGTATTCAAACACTTTTGGGGTTAAAACATTTCTAGGTTAGAAATATTCTTGTTACAATTTTCAATCATTGAATCACGACAGTATAACAAGTACTTATTTTGTTCATACGATTATTTCACATATAAAGGATCATTAACTACATGCAATCAATGCAGTTCAACATGCATCATCAATACACGATAAACTAAAGTCATGTATCTCCATAGGAAAATAAATGAGAAAAATAGAAGACGTTATGCTACTGCAGTTAAGCGCCAACAGGCCACGATTTAATTCTCTTATTAGTTTTGTTACAATCGATTGCACTTTGTATACAATTATTGGTCTTCAACTGTTGTTGAATTTGTTTTTTTCTCTCTCTCTCTCTCTTTCAAATTATAATAATGAAATAAAATCAAATTGTAAAATCTTTGCACGCCCCACGAATCCACATTATGTTGAATATCAAAACGGTATTGGTTATACTATAAGCGTATTATCCCCCCAAACCGCCATTAAATGTATCATATGTTCACCTTTTAGGTAAAATATTTGCACGCGAATGAATTAGAAATTACCATCGAACTTCTATGAACTAATTTAAACATTGAAGAAAAAAATGGTAACAACAAATCTTTAATAGTAAATTTATATGCAGGAAGCCATTGTTCAATTCATAGCATAACGACTATGCTTTAGCATTACGAATCATTTGCATTTGCTATGTGACGGGCTTAGGCATCCATAATGTTATCGAAGTGAAAGAATACACTTGAATTGGTATACATTTAAATGCAACATTTCAACTGTATTTATTTTCAGCTTGATGCTCTCACCTTGATTCTGTTAATAAAATAAATGGTATTCATTTTTATTCTCAAAATTGTAAAACAGCTCAATTGTAATAATATCAATTGATGATATTCTCTTGATATGATGTATATAATTATGATTATGAATCTTGATATGTTTTTATGAAAAACACATTAAATGCTAATTAATACAAGTGAAATGGGTGGTGAAATACAATTGAATGGAGGTTTTGCTGAATGTTTAGCGTTGGTTTTTTTTTCTCGTTAGTTACCTTTCATTTTAATTGTATTTTTTTTTTATTTCTCTTCTAGTAATACAATAACTCTTTTCTAGTGTATTTCTATATATTTCTTCCTTTTGCTGCTAGCCAATGAGTCTTTTGTTGTTACCATTTCAAATAATTTTATTTTGCTGTTAAACGCACAAGTTTTTTTGTTAGCTGTCAAACTAAACGATGGAATTTGATGTGCATTTAACATTAACCAGGTGAAATGTGATTAATTATACATATTTTTAATTTATTCGTATGAAGTATTGTTCCGTAAATACGATTCCTAACTGTTTAGCGCAATAGATGTTATTTGTGTTGTGTTTTTCTTCTGTTTAGTTTATTATGTTTCCATAGCTGAATTCACATAATTTTAATGTAACTATGCTAAATGCAAATTATAACACCATTTCATTATATTACGTATATTTATAACAAAAAAATGAAATGGAAGTAGAGGGGTTGGTAATAAACCAGAACTATGCAAATAATCATATAACAGTGCAGAATATCAGCAATAGGAAGTTGTTAATTCTCCCATAACTGTTATTGAACGTTGTGGTGAGACCCCCTTTGGGGGTGGTAAGAATGAGTTAATTAATTAAATTCTTCAATACCTTTGGGCTGCTGTACCGCATCAAATAATTCAACACTGCAGCCGTTTAATTCAATATTTTTATACGGTCGAACTAATTATATTAATTTACAATTCCACGTTAAAATGTACCATATAAACGGTTACATTTTATCCATCCATTTATAGCCGCGTGTTGGCTGTCAATCAAAGAGAAATGAAACGAAATTTTATACATAATTAATAACCGAAAAAAAAAGTAAGCAACGGATCACAAGAAAACCCTTTTTTGTTGTTAGCCCGAAAGGCAGCAATAATTGTTGATATTCACCTTTGAATAGTCATCGTCTTACTTAACAGTTTTTCTTTCAATGTCCCAATATCAAAATATTGTAATGTCCTTAAGAAAACAGAAATTCATTCCTTTACGGTAACTGTTGGTTTTCATGCTTACCAAAAATACAAAAAAACGATTTAATAAACAGATGAATAAATTATGTTAGCCAGTGTGTGATTAACAAAATGAAAAAAGAGTTAGAGGATATTGACGAAAATAACGAATGGATGATTGACTATAGAGTTAAATTTATTCAATTAAGTTAAATGTGCGCAACGGAGATCCACTAAATTATATCACCTGCCATTCTATGCTTTTCTGTGGTCTTATTATATCACGTAAGTTAGAAATTGATCGATCTTAATTCATCATCGCCCAGTTAATATAAAACACGAAAAACAGAGAAAAAACTAAAAAAAAATTCTGAAGAATCAGTCTCCAGAGGAATCCATCAAGCAATTGGGCATATGGGGCACGGTGATCATGTCAGATTCGTTATAAAACACACCTGAACTGTTTCAATTGTATTTGCCTTTAACAAGAGGTGCACGCGCCAAAACTTTCATTGATTATTCAATTGATAATCGATCGTATGAATTTTTATTCATTATCTTCTGTTTATGTGAATATAATTGAATGGATTCACATATTTATGTGTTGTCACGGTAAAGTTATTCAATAACTTTGTGAGCCATAAGACAAGACAATACTTTACATCAGTCAAACGATACATCATTATTATTTTTATTCGTTGAATTTATGTTTAACAAATGGGAGCACAGTCACCCCAACCAAATATTTGCAAACATCGTACGATATCAAAATTGTTATGGAACAACTTCCGAATATTTGAATAATGAGCACTATATTTAGATCAGTGGAGCTCAGGTGTATTTTACATATCAAACGTTTTACCTACTTCAATATTTAAGAAGAAACTCCGTATTAAAATTAATTGGATCGAATAGTGATAACACAATTTTTAATTGTTTGTTATTCAGTCATATTCAGTGTGATGGCTTAATTCAATTAGAGGTAAATATGGGTGTATCACTATTTTAAATAATTTTAGACGTAATTTTCGTCTGGTTTTAATGCCCTGAAAATGAATCCAACAATAATATTTCATTTGAGGCTATTGAATAGACAATTTAAAACAAAACATCTGTATATGATCACTTTATGCATAATTTTGTTTTGTTACTTTGCAGATCAATTTGTAATAAAAACTAAAATGTAAACCAACAGTTGTTGAAATCATCGAAATACTTTTTTATTCGTCTTGAAATCATAAAAAATATGCGACAATTTCATTGACTTCTGATACTTGGAAGTCTCAACGGGTTACCAAACCATTTGAGTTTAAACATATTCATTGACAGGTTAAGTAGTAAACATTAAATGAAATTATATGCAATAGGACATGGTTTGGCACCAACCGTTGACTTATAATGATTAATGGCAACCAGTGTCATTTCATTCATAAAACAAAAAAACAAAACCAACAACAGACAAAACACGTTGAAATTCAAATTGATTTAAACATTTTGCATTTACACAGAAGTTAAATACAGTGTCGCCACTATGAATAATTTGGTATCATTACAGAATAATTTGTTATCCAATTAATTTTATTTATGTTTAACCGAGGGATCATATTTATTCATTTAAATAAGAAAAGAAATTGAATAGCACTGTACATTTGGTCAAATTGAAAAATAACAGAAGAAAATACGATGGTGACCACCATTCAATGGTGATAACGATCTACGTAATAAGAGTCAATGAAATGGTTCATGTTCTACCATAATTTTCAGTTGTCCGTGTTTGTAATAATGTTTCATTTGAATTACCTAATTAATTAACGTTCCAATAGTTAATGGGAAATTATTAATTTTTCCATTTATTTTTATTTGAGTGTTTCATCCACCCAATTGGCTATTGAATTGTCTCTAGGACAATTTATTTCATGTTTTTAATAAATATAATTGAATTGAATTTGCCCTACCTTGTTCAGTTTTTATTTCAATTTCATATGCTCAAATAATTTACAGTTAATTTCATTTGATAATTGTTATGTGGTTTTTTGTTTTAGTTTATTTCGCATGTTGATTATTCAAAATGGACTACATCTCACCGAGTAGCATTTATACTTGACTATTTCACTAATTGAGGTTGCTTTTTTACAGATGTTTGCCATTTAAATGATAAAAAAGTATCAAAGTGAACTATTTTTAATGGAAATTACATTCAGGTAATTATCAACGAACATTTACAATGCCTTATCAATCATTAATTAGATATTATAATGAATTGTTTTCACGTTTTATTATAATTTTGTGTTACTCAGTTTCGATGAATAATTATACCTTTTGTCAATTTGTGATGTGAGCCAACATGTATGGAGACACCTTCAAGAACATAATAATTAAAATTGATAGAGGATTTAAATATAAAACAGAGACTCACTAGAACAATTTACAACTGTATCATAAATGAATTCTATTGCATTTTCATTACGCATAAGTGTTGTAATTCACCGTCATTTGATGTAAGTCATTATTAAATGATTCAGAACTAATGTCGTGTGCAGTCTAATGCTATTCAGTTATACACACGGTTAACGTGTAGAGAGAAAAAAAGGGAGCCAATTAACATGTCATATAAGATTCTTGATTGTATACTCCATGTAAATTTGTTATAATTTAGGCGTTAGAAATTTTTTCTATATACATATGCCACACATTTCTTTTACATTATCTGGTATCAAATATTTTATGTACTTCAAATGTATTCAGGTGTTTTATTGAGTGGCACACAGGTAAAAATGGGTGGAGCATAATAATGTATAAATAAAATTCTTGCTCATATTGTTTACACAAACTGGTGGGTGCGGTTTACCTGTCGATTAACAGAAACTGTATAGCCGCTTATATGAATAACCATAAATGTTTTATACATTTTTAAAAAGCGATATATTTTTAAATCGCTTTCAAATTATGCTTTTTTGTTTTTAGTATCAAATACGTAATTTTATGTACTCTAGAAAATGTATGAACTTAGAGCTTTTAATTCACTCACAAAATTGATTTTTATATTATTTAATGTTATAATTTTTAAGAAATTTTTCTCTTGTTGTTGTACTAAAATTCTCATTTAATCGAAATGTGATAAATTCTTTAATTTCGATCGTAAATAGTAAGATCAACTTTTGATATGTAAGTGATCATAATTATAATTTTTATTTTGTTATTTCAAATGATTCATGTTTAAGATCATACCGTTTAATTGCCACCCAATAAATTACGCTATTTTTTTTTCTCTCTCTCTTTGCTTTTGCTTTTAAAGTAATAAAATTTTCTTTTAATAAATTGTATGAAAATGAACTTTTATTTCTTAACTTTTACGGATTTGTGTTTGAATCTGATAATTTGCCGTTGAACTTGATATGAATATGATCAATAAAAATCTTTCTTTTAACGTTTAAAGTTTATTTTTCTCTTTTAAAAGTTGATTTTTATAGTTGGATTGCAAAAAAAAAATGAGCAAAACCTAAATAATATAAAACAAGAGACGGATTATGTGTATCACATTAAATTATATCTTTTGTAATCGCCATAAATTGAACTTTATTACCCATTCCTTGCATTACTTTTAAAGTAGGCAAAAGCATTAATTCATTTAGCTAAACGATCTTCGTATTCATACAAATATACGATTTATTGTGGGTAGTCGCATATAATTTTATTGATTTTTTATATTCATAAAATGAAACAGATTAAAAATTTTTAGCAAAGAAATATGTATAATAATATTAACAAAGTTTAAGCATTCAAATAATAAAAATAACATAAGATAAACAAGTAACGTTGAATTTTATTTGAATTTCATTTAATGTTTTAATGAACTTCTAAAGAGATGTAATTTACACAATAATTGATTCTAAGGTTTATGAAATACATATCATCATAATACATATTACACTCAGTTTAGTATTCTGTGGTTTAATGAATTGATGGTCGTTAATCAAACGTTAATCAAAAGTGCATATTCAAAAAACCAATTGTTTCTATGTACCACAAGCAATTTTCTTCAAAATTCAATAATAAATTCTGAATATTTTATGTGTCAATCGCTTGATACGATAAAAATGATAAAGGAATATCAATTTGAAGAAAATATCAATTTAATTCAACTGTGGTGTTACTGGTTACTGGTCAACTGATCTCTTACATTTAATAAGAATAAATTTATATTTTATTTTTGGTAGCACTTAATGGCCTATAGAGTTTGTGGTTCGCTGGCAATTTATCCTCAGCCTCATCCCAATATATTCTTATAAAAAATCCAAATATTTATCACCTTTTGTTACAGGTAAAGGTAAATGTTAAGGGAGATCATTTTATGTATTTTCCTCGGCCAGACGAATTTAACCACAGAAAGAAAATTAAAAAAAAAAAAAATAAAACAAATCGAGAAAAGGTAAATCTTATAGTGTTGGTTGGCATGAATGCGATGACGTTTATGTGTGCGCGATTTTATGTTATGCGCGACCGAGATATTTACATAAGTGGATTTTTACCTGCCTCACGATTATACGGTGTCGAGGTGCCTCTCTTATGATACAATATCATTTAATATTGGGAGAGCTGGATTTTATTTTGATAAAACGGTTAGACGAGAGCGCGTATAAGAGTGAGAGAAAATAGAGACTCTCGAAATGGTATCGACCAACAACAGAAGAATTAAAGAATACCTGGCCGATCTATATAATACATAAAAAATATCACATAACTAAAACGGGGGATTGTAAAAACGAAGCTTACAGTTGCTTGATTTTGTTCAAACCTTCTTGCTTATTATTTCCTTCCTTTAGTAACACGGTGATACCTTTAGAGTGCGCATCAATAATTTTATAATCTCGATATTTTCGAAAAAAAACAAAAACAAAAGACGATACACCTGATTTTATTTTAATAAAAAAAAAATCTTCTCAAGTTATAAAGTGATTTATGTTGGATTTAATAATTTTAATCGATTTGTGACTTAGTAGTTCTCTTGAATGAATATCAAATGATAAAATAAAGATATAAAATTTCTCTTAACTTAAAGTGAAAATTATGTTCAATTGAAAAATTCAAAGTGGTCAGTGCTATTGTGAATTTTAATTTCATACAGTTATTGGTTATCACCCAGCCGTCGCATATTTAATGTAGTTCGTATGAAATATGAGAATATAAAAAATTTAAATACCAGTATTGTAGTGTGTGTTTAGTTTACCTTGTGATTGAACCAATTTTATGTATCAATTGAAAATATGAAAATTACAAGTACTCGATTCATGTGTTGTTTGACAATTAATTTTAGAAAAATTAATTAAGTGAAAATTCTATGTTGTTTACGATATAGACGTGCAATTATAGGAACCGTAGAGAAACAAAACAAAAGAAATTTTTTATTAGTTGTTCATTTGATTATATGATGTTAATTGGATCTGCAATCGGAAGTGAATTTTCTCCTTTACCAAGTGCACCTTGGAGTATGGACCCATCACGACCGCCAATGAATGCTAGTTCATATCCGCCACCACCAACATTGCCATTATCACCCACAGGTATGTCAGTCACATAATAAAATGGACTACGTTTCGTATTGTACATTATCATTCTACATGGATTTTACTGATCCATAAATATTCTTAAATTGGTATTATTTAATTGATCAGTGTCATTAAAGTTAAACCAGATTGAGATTCTTAAGCCTAAGTTGAGTTAATTAAAGAGTGAGCATAACACCTTATCATACACTCGTCATTTACAATTCCTTCATTTAATCTCTGTTTCTAGTCATAATTATGCTCACACCATTAATGGAACGTACAGAAATATGCAATTATTATAGATTCTCATTGTATTAACAATGTCACCACCGTGGAGCATAAAACACTAGTTTTTCATTTTTGATTCGTATTTAATAGCAAAAAGAAAAATAATAAAAATTGTATCGTTTCACGTCTGTCTTATTCGGTTGTTTGTAAATCATAGATTCTTAACGTCATCATAATTAACTTCCACCACGTTTCCTCTGGAATGTTTTTTGTTCCTTAACACTTCAGCAAAAAAAAAAAAAAAAAACTTTTCCATATATTTTCCGTATAAAGTGTGGAACTAAACAACAAAACGATTATCAGTATCATACAAATTGAATATAAAAAAAAGAATTGATCGAGCGCATCATACTGTTTTAAAATATTTATGGAATTCAATAAGAAGAATTAATTTAACATTCGTTCAACACCTATTTTATGTTTAGCAACCGTATGCTCAGTAGTCAATAATATCCCTTTGGTGGTTTCATTTTTTTCTTTAAATTATATAAATTGCATTGTAATCAACTGAAATAAAAATACCAAAAACTTGTAATGCTACTTATCATTTGTCAATAAAACACAAAAGTAAAAGAACTAAAATGTAAAAAGAATTGATATTCTTTAATATGGTACGTTTTGGTTCCATACGGATTCAATCAAATTGCAATTTCTTAGTGTCTTTAAATATAAAAATAAAAAGGAAAACTAAAACTCACAACGAAATACTTTAAATTCATCATGAAAATTTATGGTAACGAGGCGCGAAAAATTTTTATATTTATGCTAACGATTAATCACCAACAATTTTTATTTATCATCAGTAAGAGAGCAACGAAAAAAAAAATGGGAAAGAAAAGAATACATTTTATTGTAAAACATTCATAAAAACAAAGTGACGATAAATGCTATCAAGGAATTTTCTTTTATCAGAATCTTTTCATTGAAATTATTTTTCGTATAAGTTTTATTTGCACCTTCGACTTAATTCCTTTACCTTAGCACACAAAAAAAAATAAGTCACTAACATTGCTAGTGGGTTTTAATGAACATAGACAGTCAAATGTTTTATGTGTATCATTTCGCATAAAATGTTGAATATGCAATCCTCGAATGAATTTTTATTTCTGATATCATAAGATCTTAAGATGGTAAAACATTATTTTTTTTGACTCAATTTTTTTATTAACGGCATCATTAAACGTATTTAATGCTGACTTATTTGATTCAATGGAATTTTTACTGTGTCTCTTCGGTATAGATTTTCTGATCGATCATTTTAACAAAGGTGATGACTGAGACCTGTATTTTTGATTTGTACGGATCAAATGATAATCGGGTTGTTTAACATTAATTTTTATTGCGAATGTGCATCACCAAACACACACCTAATTTGTTCAATGATAGAGCAACAAAAAAAAAATATTGAAATTAAAATCAACAGACCAACAGCATAGCGAAAACATAAATCATGTTGAATTTTCGCATAGGAAAATATTCTTCACTGTGGAATCAAAATGTATAGGATCAAACGAGTTTAATTCTTATTAACATAAGTCTTTGGTTTATTTGATTATAAGTTCTCCAATCAATATCATCATCATCAATGTTCAGTTGAATGATTTGCTGTTGTAGAACGACACTATATTTGATCATCGTTTTGGTATTAATCAATAATGTTCACGCAATATGATTAAGAGGATATATCATGCGGTGTGATATAACGCTACCTTTTTTTTATTCATTGATTTGTTCACTGTCTTTTTATAAATGATTACTGTGCATCAAATTTTTAATTCAATCAAAATTCAATGAATTGAACTACATAATTTAAATAAAAATCATTTGAATTCACTAGTTTTTCGTTGAATATCACGTCAACTGATGACTGGTATGAAAACTTTTAATTTAAATCTGTCAGTTTGATTGTTATTACAAATTTTCTGTTTCTATTCTGTTACATTTCGGAATGTTATTCAACATAATCTCGTGTGTATTACCTTCAAATGTTTTTTTTTTTATATTTTCCTTTATTTAATTTTCTTTTAAGATTTAAATTAAAATTCGTTCACCAATTGATTATATGAAAAATATGTGTGCGTTGTTAATAAAGCTTTTTCTTAATGTTCACAGTATTAAGTTGAAAGCTCATTGGGCCATTGCGTCTCAGTCGGACGTCAAATAAAAAGGTAAATTTTTATTAACTCGATATCCGTGCCTAATCCGTTTATAATTGAGTTAGAAGGTCTGTTGTTTGTTTTTACCATGTCTTTAACACCGTAACACACCATACCTTTGGTCACCACTGTGAAATGAAGAGAGCAATACAAGTGAGAGAAAAATAACAACCGTCGCTAAACAGTTATCAAGTACCAAGCGCCTTGTCCACATTCTTATGTTATGAGTTTTTATTTCTTTTTATTTTTCAATTTTGTTAACTCTTTGGGTTAATTGAAATCAACTGAGGACAATAGAGATGAGTACGTGTGACCGCCTTTTTGAACAAAACTTCATCTTAATTGAAAATCTCCATCGTCCATTCGAATTCATATGGAAATATTAATAAATAATTCGTGCATAAAATTACAATTCAATTGGAAACTAAAAATGTTTCAAATTGTATTTCACATATAAAATAATTCAAATGTACGATTTCGCTACCGATGATTCAGTTCCATTAACCGTCAAGGAACCACAATAACGGAGATGAATTACAATTCAATACTGAATTCATCAGTTCACGGAAGTAACATTTTGAATCGCGGTTACAGTTTCAAACGATTTTCGAGACACATTTACAAGACAAAATTGAATACAAAAATGTTTGAGTTCCGTCTTATGTCTCCCCCAATTCATTTGGTCGCTAAAGAAAGTATATGATTGCAAAATCAATAAACATTTGCTCGTAACAATTGCGTTTATTCACAGTCATATAACAATATTAATACAACATTATGTTGTTGGTTAAATCAACATTAGTTGACTAACACATAATAACTATAGAATTTCACATGAATATATTGTACATGAAATTGAAATAATAATAAGGTAATCTGTTAGCAATGGGCTATAAGAGACTGAGATCTGTCACCGATATTCTTTTGAAAATTTTTACACATTGTCTTTGGTAACTTCTGTTCAACGATTTTCATTACTATTTATTGTTTTTGGCCTCGTCCAGTGGCAAACAGTATGACTTATTACACCTTAATAATGTTATATATGTTTTGTATTGTTTTCAATCGTAATATTTATAAATGCGGTAATCCAATTGAATCATATAAAAATTTAATTGAAAATTATTGTCTGTCGCCGCATTTTCTTATTTCAATTTATTCCAATATTTTATTGTTTTCGTAAATTGAAAAGACACAGGTTGCGTTTACCGTATTAAGAGACACACAAATTCAATCATATGAATTTAATTCGTTTATTTTCCGGTTTTCTTAATGCTTTCTTTTGACTGTTATGTCCTTCAATTGAATAAGAATTAAGTTATCATACAAAAAATAACCGATTAACAGAACAGAAGACCTCTCTGGACATTGGGTATAACTCTTCAAGTTACAAAATAATATTTATAATCGTATTTTGACTTGATGACATTATTATTTTATGTTCACTTCTTAATATTTAAACTGTACACAATAATATCTTTATTACTTAGTTGGCAATTGTACATTGAATATTATTTGCATCTGCGGTAAACATTTAAAATAGTTTATTTGACACCGGAATGTTGTTGTATTCTTCCTTAAGTGCCACCAGTTGCCCATTAATCATGATATTTCATTTAGAATTAAATGAATATAAAAAATACAAATTGTATAAGAAACATTTGTTTAATTCAATAAAAACATGCGTTAAACATAAACATTGATTATGTTACAACATTTAATAGATTTAAATAAATGAATATTACATGAAACATCATCATTGATAATTCAATGCAAATTTAGTGTGGCTTTCAACGACTAAATTACTGATGCTCTTATCCATTATTATTGGGGCAACATTAAATGTATTCTTTTTTACTTAAGTCCTTACTTAATTCTTAATGGATTATTGAAGAATTTTAATTTGCATTGATTCTCACTTAGTGATTCTTGAGATTTTTCTTATTTGTGTATCACTGTATACAGTATAAACTGAGCAACAGAATTGATAATTCTCATGGTTCTCATTAGTAAGATTCAACAGTATTTTCTGTTTTGTATGCCAACAGTATGGAATTTACCATAAATTAATTTGTGAATTTCGTGATCACAATACGATTTTATTTTAAGATGAAATTCAATTCTTATTTAAAGTTTTTCTTTTTTTTAATTCTCAATTGTCATACATTATTAACCAATTATATAGTTAAAAGAGGGGCTGAAATATCTTTAGATAAAGTCATCGAATCAATTAACACATTGTTCTTTTGCATGTTTAGCAAACACCTTTATTAAACGGACTCATTTATAACTTCTCAATAACAGTTTCATTCAGTTCTTATTTCCCCCCTATTTAGAGCTACGGTCTTCATCACATTCGCCTCTGAATATCAATGAAACTGAATGGAAATCTTGTTGTTAAAAACCAAAAGAATATCGAAACACAATACAATTCTAAATGAAAATATTCATACTGTTGAGTATTTCACCAACAACCAAAGAATAAGACGTTTAACAACGATTATAATCGCATTAATAATGAACAGTGTCCACGCAATGCTCACTGAGGACAGGTGTGCTTTATATTTTGACCATTTAATAATTAAAATACATTCAATTTGGATGCATCTAAACATTAACTTTTTGTCGTTTTTACTTTTCATTCTAAATTTTATAAAAATAATAGAATCAGTAGCTCATATTGCATGTTTACTCATTCATTTTATGTAAAACCCAATAGTACACAATGAATCATATGAATACGCCAATGCACTATTGATTTTGGATTTAAAAGATTTGAATTTCTTTATGGTAACACTTTCGATTTTATGTTAACCAGTTCAATTGCATTGGAATTGTACATGGAAATGCATTAAATCCAATTAGTTGAACGAAAAACATTCAATACTGAAATGTAATGGCAAAATCTATTCAGTTAAAGAATTACCCATATCGATAGATTATCCTTAATATTTTTCATTTAATTCATTTAGACTCAGTCCCGTTAAGCTAAATGTAAATATCGTTTACCTTAAAGTTCATTCATTTACTTGAATTTTATGGTATCATATGTTATTGGTGTATAATACTCACAATGCATATAATATTGATATTAAATCGATAAACTTAATGCTTACTTTTATGATTCAATTTTCTTAAAACCGATATCTTCCGTAATAATAAAAGTACCTACTATAAGTTTTATCAATCAATATTCGAAATTAATTTAAATGCAATCAATAATAATAAAAAACTTTTGAAAATTTCCTCTATTTCAGTTGATTAAGTAGCAATACAACTTTTAAAATTGCAAAGGTAATCTTGATCAGTCAATTGGCAGGAAACGAAATGTAATTACCAATGAGATTCATATTAATATCATTTTAATTGATGCTTAGTATCTCCGGTTAATGTGATCATCTCTCTCTTTCTCATAGTGACTCTGTGTACAATCGTCGTAATTAACAACATGGACACCAAAAATTCAAATTAATAAAGAATTAACTTAGCGTGCACACAGATCATACTCGTAGTCTTTAACTTATGAATCGGTTTTTAGACTTTTTCTTAATAAACTCTTCTGTTTTATATTGATATGGTTCACTGAATGGTTAATTTGCATTTCACATGTTTACATTTTTCCTTTTTAATAACAAATGACTGATATCAATTTAATAAAAAAAAAAACAAAATGCCATTGTTATTTATTAAAATCATAATTAGTAATTTGATTTTCCATTTAATACAATAACATTTTTGCATTATATTTTGATAATTAATGGTCTCAATGAAAAGTGAATCGTATGTTTTATTTACAATGTAGTTTATTAAGTACACTATAAGTGCATTTACATTACCATCCCACTCTTACTAAGCGAACGGTATTTGATGATTTTATTATTTTATTTAATAATCTTTCATGTAAAGGGGGTTCATACATTTATGGTATACCATATATAGAGTGATCATTAAAATGCGATTAGTCAATTGAAAGTTCGTTGAATATGTTCATTCAATATTCACATATTCGCATAGGTAGCTCTACTACACTTTTGCTAAGTAGTGACCGTATCGTTGATGATTTGCACTCACAATAACTCTCAGCTATCGAATTGCATATTAAATATGTTATGACCATAAAACTTAACATACGTTGGCTATAAATAAATCTCGTTTTCTATTACTTAAATTGGTAGCCAATTTATTAAACATAAAAATGTCATTTACAAATATAAAATCGAAATATTCGCTAATCAAAACATAATTATTTGAATAAAGAAGGAGTGTTCAGTGTAGTTCAGTGGTTAATTTTGATAAACTGGGGTAATGTGATAATATTCAATTCGTTTGTAATTAATTGAATTGAATTTCACATTAACTATCCGTAACAATTTTAAATTTCAATAAGAAACTAATAATTGAATTATTAATGAACGTAATTAATTTAATTTATGTTTTCTCTTTTTTATAGTCGGTATGTCACCAAATGTACCATCATCTGGTACAGTAGCTGGTACAGGCGGTTTATTTGGTGCCAGTGGGCCATCATCATCTACATTGAGTGCCTTGGTATCACAACATCGTTTATTAGAATTATCACGGTTTGGTTTACGTGGATATGACCTTGCCCAACATATGCTGACACAACAAGGAGCTGTATCCAAATTATTAGGTGAGATATATTTATTTCATTGAATTTCATATTGAATAAATGAACGAAAGAAGGTGGTAACAAGACTACATTGTTCGTTATATGATGCATGTGTCATGTCTTCGGTTTACGTCAAAGGCAAAATGTTTATACCAAAATTTGGGTATTTCTGTTTTCTGTTTTGTTTTGTTTTTATGGTGGCACATTGTATAATACACAGGTGGTTTAATATTGAATCCATCTGTGTTCCACTGTATTGACTAAACGAATTCCCAAGATGAAGTAAAATACCTGAACAATTAAATTTTTTTTTTATCTTTTCTTTTGCTGTGTTTTTTTCTTTCTTTTAACGAATTTATAAAAGAGTTTCTTCATCTGCTCCCCAATTTATGTTTGAACCAAAAAGAAACCAAGAAATAATGAAATGTTCAAATTGTATGGAATTGATTAAACATTTTAGTGTACAATTACTGATATTTATTCGGTTATTTGAACCATTAATTTCACCACTTTTTATTAAACCACAACATCCTCTATAATTAAACGTTTTTCATAACATCAAAATTAATATTTTAATATGTAACACAATTGACTGTATCAATATGGTATCCTTTTTTTTATGAGTATTTCAATGGTTTTTAGTTTTTCATTTAAGTCAGTTACAAATAAACATTATGAACTTGATAAAATTTAATTTTTTTTTCATTACAATAATGATACAGTATTTTATGTAAATAACTTATAATTATAATAATATACATTTTATTGTTGTTTATACTCGTACCCGTCACACTTGTGGCCTTACATTAGTGACTGTAAGTAATATGATCATAATCATTTAAAATGTAATACCAAATGATAATTTGTACTTTGGCAAACCATCTGCATTGGGTGTGAATTGGAGTCTCATAAATACCAAAACGTTTTCAATGATGCCATTATGATTCACACAATAACTTATTCACTTATACTTTTTGGTGTGTGCGTAATTAAAGAGATTAAATTGCTTTACTAATTAATGGCTTTCACGATAACATTAATATCCATGAATTATTCATTTGATGGTAATACAGTACTGTTTGTTATTTGCATTCAATTGTCTTTGAAAATACTACTAAGCTTAAGAGTAATACGAGATCTTTAACTGAAAATTTTATTTGAAGGTTACCCACCAGTAAATTTTAACATAATCAAAAAACCACAAATTTGGTTTCTTATTTGATTCTTTTTACAGATTTCAATGCAAATTTAATTATAATTAATATTCATTGTAATCATAAATTCATAGAAGCTTAAATCTGATTTTAAAAGTGCATAAATCTTATAAGTTTTAAAATTTTAATTTGATTGAAAGCAAATTATAATGCATTTTGATGATATAAAAACCGGATTTCCTTTTTTTTTCAAATACAATTCATTGAATAACACTCAGATCTCATATGTGTGAATTAAAATTTATGCAAAATAATTATAATAATCAGTTGAAGGTTGTTTTTCTATTAGCGATTTATTGAGTGACTTGAAAGAAAAGAATTACGGTTATGGTCTAGTTTATGAATGTCCAACCTGTTGAAATTCAGTGTAAACACTCACTACGGTTCAGGTGGACGAAGGAGTCGAAAGATTATCGGAAAAATGGGCGTATGATTTATTAAAATTCAATGAATTGTTGGTATTATGATGATGTTGAATCTGATAATATTCAACAAAATGATTTATTACACTTAATTCAAACTCAATTTATATTAATTACATGAAATCAATTGAACACTAATTCTGTCCCCATTTCCACTTGAAACCAATGAAGAAAATTATAAGACATTGCAATTTAATTACTAAATTATCAAATAAATTGGTTGAAAAGAAAAACAAAACCACAAAATCACTGAGTTAATAAATCAACAATTTGTTGTTGGATTTTGTTTCCATTAAATTTCATTCACATCAATTCAATACTGCATATCCGATCACAATGATAAATTTACATCCACAAACAATTTAAACTCTGATGAATGAAAATGTATCTCTTGTATGTTTCATTTTATTTTGATTTCATCGCATTTCTGTATACAATCGGTTTTAGTATAAATTTACAGTACAAAACCATTTGTTGTTGTTATTTTGCTTTATCTGATAGTTTTGCATACGTCACCCAATGATTTATGAATGAGAGAATATTCATTCGTTTTACTATAATTCTTCAGTTAATCGTTGACTGTTTGCTTATTTATCAATGAATGGGAGGAATTATTTTGATTCATTCATGATCAATTCTACAGTTCAACTGTATAGTGCAAAATTGTGAATTCGCCAACACAATAGATGGAAATATTTTAATTCTAGAAATCAAGTGACAGAATGAAAATTTACGGTTACTAATTGATGGTAACATAATAACTATTTTTACCTTAGTCATCATTTAATTTATTATTTGATATATTCATCCGATTATACAGACATTCACTAAATCTGATTGCATTCATTGTTTTTCCAATTACAATTGACTCGGTGTGGAATTTATTTGTTTCAAATGTGAATTAATTGTGAAATTTATGTTAGTGATATGTTAATTATCGTCTATTATAGTTAACAAAATAGAAAATCTATTATATGGTGATTTAAACAGATCGATATGCAGTTAAATCATATGTGTATGTTATGTAAACAATTTTATTTTCATTGATGCTGTGTATATTACTTGAGTATTATGTAACCAAATAGTTATATTCCACTATGGCTGAATAACACTACAATGGAATCAATGAAATTTACGTTTTTTGTTAAATTCGCACATCAATTCCATTTTGACGCATTACAACATTGTATTCGATCAAATTGATAAGATAATATGCAAATCTCTATGAATAACAAGAAAAATATTCACATAAAAGTTGACTGTGATCCAAATTGATTGTGTATTGTATGTAATCGATGCAGTTGAGATATTAAAAAAAAATGGTTTGTTCAGTTCACCATGAAACATTTCCTTTACTCTTCTCGTTGATTGTTCAATTTACCTTTAGATAATTCAAAATCTGGTTCAATGCAATAAAACCAAATAAAAAAATGCTCGACAATTTAAATTTACCCCGAAGGCCATAAAAAGCATCCAAATTGATTGCGTGTACGGGATAATCGTTTTTCATTTTGATACCATTTCATTAAGTACTCGCGACGATTTGGTGACTTTGGTCACAAACAAAAACTTTTAAAAATCTTTGAGAACCATTTGCACGCATTTTATTTACCTTAGTTGCGTGCTACCGAAACTGTAGATTAATCCTTCACTTCCCACAAAACAACAAGAAAAGGAATTACCTAAAAATCATTGAATGATTTTCTTTAATTCCACAAACGTGTTGTACATCTAATTATTCCCAAAACTCTCTACACTGGAATGATGAAACCGCAATAATTGCCATTTGAATGTAACGCTCATGGACTGATCAATTAAATTTATTAAAAAATATAAAATGAATAACATACAAACGTGGTAAATTATTAAATTTTAAAGAAAAAGAAAACCAACATTAATGAATAATTGTGTAACTTCCGTTGAGCCAATTGAATACGATTAGTTTAAGTCAGTTATTGGCATAAAAGGAAAAGTCAAAAGTGTTTTGTTTTGATACTTTTCAAATATTAAATTTACAATTTGCCATTATAAACTCTAAAATAACAACAAAACTATTGAATCTTATGCCACAAGAAATACTGAAAAATCCAAAATGAAAACTGATTTGGTTCCATACTAAAACCAATATGACTCCAAACTTGGTTAGCATGTTGGATCCCATTACATTGTAGATTGTTTCTTACGGTATTCAATCCGTTCAATTTCTGGAACCAATTCACAAAGTGCTTACGCATGCGACATAATGGAAAATTAAGAAGCCATTTATTGTATCAGTTCATTTTTATTTTTGGAGTTTACGTTTAATATCAGAAAAATTCGTGTCAACATAAATAAATTTTTATGAACAAAACAAATCATCAAATTAATGATGTTTGATGACTATTTATTTCATTGTTGCCATTTATTTAACGAATACCCTCCCCTCTTTAATTAGATGTTATCACAAATGAAATAGTTAATTCAGTTTAATAAATATAAAATTATATTTGGTATTTACAGGTACATTAAGACCACCTGGTTTGATTGGCGGCTCTAAACCAAAAGTAGCAACACCGGCCGTTGTCTCCAAGATAGAACAATATAAACGTGAAAATCCAACTATATTTGCATGGGAAATACGTGAACGACTCATATCAGAAAGTAAGTAATAGAATCTTACTCAACTTCTGTATCTTTCTGGGCCCAGAAATCAACGATTGTAATTCAATCTAATTAAAAACAAAATGGATTTTGAAAAACGCATTAAAGTCCAGTAGCCAGAGAACTGTCAATATATTGGAAAATCAATATTAAAATTGTTAAAATAGCGGACACTAATCTCATGTTTGGCATCAGTTAATTTTCCATTGTGTGATTAATTACATAAAAACAACAAAATAAGAGAAAATCCTTTTACATTTTTATTGTCTATTGAAAACCACACAATCAATGAGCATCAATCAGGGCAGATTGAAAGAGTCAATGTGATTCGTATGGGACATAATCAAGTATCAATTTTGTAATGAACAGGAAAGACCCCCTAAAACATAAAGCATCAATCAATCACAGATTGATTTCATTTAGTATTCTTCAGTTAAAAATACATATGAATCCGTATACATTTTGATTGAATATTGTGGGTCTCATGTCTCATCTACTAAAGCACAGAGAGATCAGTTAATTTATACGTTGATGATCATTGATTGAAACCTCCGTTTGACCGCAAATCAAATCAACAAATAAACCATTAAAAGATGATCAGACTACATTCCATAATCTGATGAATGAACACAATAAGAAAGCAAAGAGATTATTTTGGTTTTTATTATTTAAAAAAAACTTTTTGCGAATTATTCGTAATTTGCTTTCTTGTGTTGTTTTACAAGTTCTGAACTTTGCCATTATCTGCTAAGAAATTTCACTGTTCTTTATTTCGGTTCAGTAATTTCTTGTATGAGTGCAACATTGAATGAGATTATTTTATTCATTTAAAAACCAATTCAAACATAAACTTCATATTGTGAATGGAATGAGAAGCAAACAGAGAAAAAAAAAATACGTAAATTACCAACTGATATGCAAATTAGATTTATGAGTACATTTGTTGTGATCCAAGAGGTATGATATACATTGATTTATACAGGAGAAAAGAGTAAATTGTTCATAGTAAACTCAATTTACTTAATATTTATTCGTTATTTTATTATGTCTTTTGAAACCAATAATTTTCCAGAATTGTTATATCGTTACGATTTACTTCCTTTTTTGTTCTTTCTTGTAATACGAAGACCAGGTGAATAGTGAAGACGAACGTAATATTGAATTTAATCCTAGGAAATTACACTTTCCTGTTTGTTTAGGCGAAATCATAAAACCAACATGAATCAAAACTGAAAAAGTGCATTGCAAAAATTTTGATTTATGAATATTTAAGGTGAACATACTCTTAAAAGAGGAATAATTACAATAAAATTTCTATTATAAATCCACCAGTTCTGGTCAATCTGGTTCTGTTCCAAATGTCAGGTTAGTCACTAAATAACAACAGAAAAAATTATGATTTACTGTTAAACAGCCATTTCGGATGGAACTGTATTATTATCGGTAATTTTGGAGTCAAGTATTTTTTGTTTGTTCGTTGAGTACTATTCAATTCATTTCACTCTGGTAATTACAATCAAAAGGTAGCAGTTTTTTATAAAGTGAATTTAGAATCCATTTCATGAACATTAAACAACTCCCCATCATTATGAATATTAAAAACAATTTTTTCTTTATTCTTCAATTGGGGTTTTTCATTGAAATAGATTTTTTTTTGTTTTTTTTTTCGGTGATCGTGTAATCAATGTTGTTTAACTTGGAGGACAGTGAAAGAGACCCATTTTAATTTTGACCATAAATAAATTATCTATTCAACGTTTCTATTACTAATTTATATGTGCGGTCACCATTTGGGCACGGTAGCATAAAAATAAATAAATAAATATTAATAACACAATAGAATTACATAGTAAAATTGATAGAAATAAGTCCCTCTCAAAAATTGGTTATTGTAAAATTAGAAAAACGGTTTAAACCACATCCCACTTTATTATAAGAGTGTCTCTTCATTGAAACTAATTTAATGGTAACTCAGGTAATACCGATTATTAATTTTTTTTTTCTCTTTTTTGTGGACAGAGAGAAAGAGGAAAAGTATGTATAACATAGAATTTAGATAACAATCTGTGACCCATCGTCAACATGAAACATATAAAAAAACATTATCACATGTATTCATCGCGCAACTGAATAAAAACGCAATCAATTGAAATAGACCAACGAATCAAAGAGAACTTTAAACCCAATAATTTTCATAATCATTTTTTTGGTTAAATAAACGAAATTTAAAGGAAAACGATTTTTTTTTTGGTCAAGAAACGCATCTCTCTTTCAATTAAATTATAGTCATAGGAAATATTCTCAACAAATTTTGTTTCACGCAATTGTGGTTTACATGATAAATAGTCTATTATTACTTAAGATCGAAAAATAGAAAATGATGAGTGTCTTCAATTACATGATGTGAGCAATCAACCTTGCAGACATTGTGATATGTCGATTGGAATCGAATAAATATTGAACTATGATCGATCCCGTCTGCCAGTTAAATGTCTATAATTTAGCGCTAGACCTCCGAATTTAATGAACCGATCAACTGATGTCAAAGATCAATATTTTTTGACGAATAATTTCATATACAATTAGCCAATTATTCAAATTAATTTCACCTTGATTCTGTTAATGTTGCACTTGATTTATTTTATGGAACATCGTGATTTACTAATGGAATCAATTTTCTTTTTTAGGCGTGTGTACGAATGCAACAGCTCCATCAGTATCATCAATCAATCGAATTTTGAGAAATCGGGCAGCAGAACGAGCAGCCGCTGAATTTGCACGTGCTGCTGGTTATGGATTGTATCCACATCATGCTGCAGCAGCAGCTGCTTATGGTGGTTTTCCATGGCCACCAACTCCACATTTATGGTCACCGAGTTCTGGTGTAACCGGTATTTCGCCTGGTTCAAATTCAGCATCTGGCAATATTGGATCTCCCGGTTCTGGGAGCCATGATACACTTGGATCACCCGACGGTAATCCTCTCATTGGTACGTTTTCTTATACAATCAGGTTCAATTGACTGTAATTGTTAATTACAATAAAATTTTGCTTCATTCAACAGATATTGAAGGTGAAGATGACGGCAGTCTTGATGGCGAACAACCGAAATTTCGTCGCAATCGAACCACATTTAGTCCTGAACAATTGGAAGAATTAGAAAAGGAATTCGATAAGTCTCATTATCCATGTGTCAGTACCAGAGAACGATTAGCATCTCGCACATCTTTAAGTGAAGCACGCGTTCAGGTGTGTATTTAGAGAAAAAGATTCCCTTTTATTCAAAAGGTGGCTCAACTATGATTCTACATAATCTATTATCAATTTAATTATTTGAAAAATTTATGCACCAGTAAAGTTCTTGTTATAATTCAATCTTCAATTGACTGTCTATTACTATATACACACACACACATAAGAATTCTTCTAATTCTCCACTTGTGGAACTGAATTCCTTTGTTTTTGCTTTAATTTGGTTTTGATACTTTTTTTGAGAATTAATGATTAGTTGACATCTTTTGATATGAATAGAGGAATACTTTTAAATCTAATTTGTAAGACTAACATCTTGCATTGACTACTAGGTTTGGTTTTCCAACAGAAGAGCGAAGTGGCGACGGCATCAACGTATGAATCTTTTAAAGCAGCGCGGTTCACCGACATCAAGAAGCACACCAACAAATTCTTTCACCCGTACCTCACCGATACACCATCATCATCATTCATCACAGCATCAGCAACAATCGGTGCAACAACAGCAGCAACAACAGCAGCAGCAACAGTCGCATCATCAACAAACAAATATCGGAACGGTGGCAACATCAATGGGCCACATAGCACAACTACCAGTAAATCAGGTCACATCATTAGTCACAGCATCAGCTCCATTATTAATGGGCGGTGAGCATAGTGCATTCCGTTCATTAGTACCATCATCGGCAGCCGCATTTTTAGCTGCATCAGCCCAATTAGGTTTAACACGTAGTTATGTACCGTCAACGTCACCATTACCGCCCAGTATTTCAGACGAAGAAATCAATGTGCACGATGACGATGATGATGATTATCATGGTTCAAATGGATCACCACAATCACATCAACATAATGATATAAATACGCAACAAAAACGTCAATCAGGTGCAAAAACACCGATAACATCGACACCATTACAATTAACGACGCATGATCGACAAACTCAATAGCCAAACAAAACGAATTCAATGATATTAATATCTTGTCACCATCGATTTTTGAATCAAAATTTCAATATTTTCAAAGAGAAAATTCTTATTGATGGCTAACGAATTGTGTAATTAATTTAATGCAAAGTGATAATATTTAATTTAAATAGTAAATAAACGATAAATATTGCAACTGTATTCTAATAAAAATTTAGTTACAAATATAAATAATGGTACACTTATTGAAACATTTGAAATGAATAATGAGTGAACGCGTGAGAAAAATACATTACCTCGATGCAATTAATTTTATGATACATGTAAGCGTTAATAATTAGCAGCAATTATTATGGCATATTAAACAATTTATATAATATTATTAACTGCAATATAATGCAGAGGTGAAATAAATACTAATAGGTGGCAACAGTAGCTAAAATAAAAATTCACAGATGTGAAAATTGACCGTACTATTGAGTTTAATAACTAAATGTGAAATATAAAAGTGTTTAAGGTACACATGGGGCGCAATAAATAATGACTTATACATGAATAAAGTAAGAACAAAAAGAGAAAAAAACAAAAACTATTTAAAATATTCATAGCTTTTGTTGTCAACGAAATAGGTGCGATTGATGTATTTTGTATCAGTTAAGGTGAATATTATAAAGAAATAAACAGCTCCACATTGAATAAGAAATGAATGTTGTGTAACACATTTTCTTATGTTATCATGTTGTCACGTATCATCGAAATGGTGAATTAGTTCAATACACAAACTGCATTAAAATAATAACAAAGTGAATTAATAATAAGAAGACAGTTATATGTATAACATTGTAATTATAATTAATTAGATGCGTGCTCAAGTAAGATATCATACAAGTAGCTTGAATGATGGTTGTAACACATAAATTTTATTTAATATTAATTTTAAACAAGCCACTGATATGAATTATCATAAGGCTACCATCAAAGTTAAAGGAAATATTTTTAAAGAAAAACCGATACTTTGATTGAATATTTAATTGATTAAATTTTTACGATACATATTGTGGGGCGGTATAAAACATTATACTTATAACAGATACTTAAGGTATAAACGTTAAGAAAGTAGGAGAAGAAAAAAACCAAAGCAAAACGATGCTATTGTTCTAAGGCCCGGCATTTGATAGAGCCACAAGTTATTAATTTTCATGAAATGTTATGCCGGACACTTCTATGTCAATATTGTATAGCAATTAATTTATATCGAAATATTAGTTTGTAATAAAGTTTATTAGAAACAAACAACAAAAAAATATGATTAAAACTGGCAATATAACGTTTAGGTGACAAGTGTTAATTAAAGCATTATGCAATTACATAAATATTTGTTAATTAAGTTATGGAATTCTGTAAATAATTTAATCAAAAAAAAAATGGAACTTAATTATTGTAAATTCTTTTTGTCTTTGCACACCATATTATTCCCTCCAATTAAAGTAGTAATCATGTTAGATAAAACTGTTAGTAAATATTTAGCAAAGAAACATGAGTAAAATTCTATATATTTATCGAATTGCAGACAAGAAATCATTTAGAATATTAATCTAAGATGAAGAAATTATTAAAAATTGATAATTCTATTTAAATTATAAATAAAAAATTATTAATTATATTAGCGAATGATGGTTATAAATGTAAATCAAATAAAATTTAGAATAAATTCATAATGTTTAAAGGCGACATTTAACGAAAAGCATAAATGTATGAAAATGCTTCAAAGAAAAATGGTATTAAAGAAACAAATTATGTTAAAATAGTAAAACAACAATGTCTTTTCTCTTTTCATATAAAATTGCATATTAAAATTGTTGGTTTACATTGAATTGTGTCCACTTGAAAACGCAAACCCATGACATAGCAATTCCATTGAAATCGCTAATTCTTTTACAATCATAATCAAAACACCTCAGGTGGTAATGGTTGAATGCTTACAATCATATACAATACAAATTGATCGATTTTAGTTATGTGTGCTTCAACATAACACCTCTCTTTACCATACCATCACTGCTTCTTCTCATTCCTTAGTCTCCGTTCTTATTTTCAGTATAAAAAATTAAGAATAACTCGATCTGATTTTATAATTTTATTTTTTATTACATAAAAATCATATCACGCATCAGAAGATCATCAACACTGATTAAGTGGACCAGAAAACGAAGTGAGTTTCACGATTATTATTCTCTTATTTTTATAACTTTTAAATACTTTATATTGTAATAATGCGAATCATATTTAAAATAACTTACATATGAATGAGTTTGGAATTCAAAACACTCTCATATACAGTGGAATATGAATGGCAAAATCGAATAATAAATAACAATCTTAAGAATCTCACACTTCTGAAGTGGCTTTAATTTCATTTTAATAGCCCGTATTATCGATGAATTTTCGTTCTGTTTTTTTATTATTATTATTTAAGAAATCATTTTTATATAATAAAACAACTCTTTAAACATCACTTTACCTCAATAGAAAGAAGATACAATTCTCAGGTAAGCGTCTATTGATTCGAATCCAATAAAAATAAAACAAAATTGTTAATGAATTAATGCCAAAGAATTGGATTAGAAATAAAGGAAGCCAACAAAACCCATCAAAACCAGTCACTTTATCCAGTGGTAGACAGAGTGACCATAACGACTTTTGATTAAAATAATATTTATGCATATCAAATATCAATAGATTAAACTATTAGGAATAATAAATCGTTTTGATTTCAGTTGATCATTATCGCTTTATTGAAGATACCCACTGTTTCTTCGATAGACGGAAATTATGAGTTTCGAATTGATCACTTGATCTTCACTTTATCATTCGAATGATATCTACCGATGAGACGAGGTCAATTGTAATCCGAGATTGTTTCATTTGAATATTATGTTTTACTTCGATACACGATGACGCCTCTCATCATCATCATCAACAACAACCAGAAATGATCTTCCACGTGAAAGAAAATTAAAACTCATCATTGAATAAAAAAACGAATCCAAAGATTGAAATTGGTTCGAACATTTGAAATCAACGGTTGAGTGTTGATTCAATCCAAGTAGTACACTTCTTAAATCCTTATAATCTGATATGTAACCAAATCGTAAGAAAGAATAACATAAAATTCATTTGTTTATTAATATTAGATGGAATTAAAAGATCGTGTTTCTTGTATCTTGTGTTCGCCCCCGATTTAGTAGGAGGCAAGCATGCCACCAAGACTACCTCTTTAACGTATCCGAATTGGTACAGATTTCATATAGAAAAAACGATGATGACAGATTATTATTGTTCAAAAGAAACAAGAAAATCATTAAGAATAAGAACAAATTGAACAATAGTAAAACATATTAACCAAAATAAAAATTACTAAAGAATAACTCAGAAGCGATGATTTTCCAAATTAATTCGATGTTTTCTTGTTAATCAGAATACCATTTATGGGCTTATTTGTTACCATTTATTTAGTAACTTGTACTTGAGGCCATGAGACCTAAAAGAAACAACAATGTTCCTTTAAGACGTTTAAGATGATTTCAGTTGTCTTATAATCGGACTTCTTTCTCTCTCACCAAATATGAAATGAATCGCACTTATTTTTTCTTTGGTTCGTAAGCTCATAATGGTCAGCCCACGATCAAATTTGAACAGTACACTGTGTGCAAACGATCATCTCATCATTTCTCTTCTTTCTCAGCTTTAATAATTTTCTTGACTACCTCATCGCTTTCATGATCATTGTAATGTATTGACACCAAAAATGACAAAGCATTTTATCTTAAACATTACATTTATTTTTCTACCTTTTGATTGATTTTATTTGATAAATCCATATAATTTAACGTAACAACAAACGATACAATAGATTGAGTAAAATACAGTATTCACCTTTGAAATGATCCGGATAAAGAATAATATTATTTGAGAGAAAGAAGAAACGTTAAACATTCAGTCAATTTGATTTAAATAATAGTTATAATGTATCGATTAGGTTTTGAACATCATCACTCTCTCATCAAGTCGAAATCTTTGGAAATCTTTTAGGTATCATCATATCTCATTATTTAATACGTGTTAAACTTTAATTAAACGAATAGTTTTGATTGTAAATCATTTGAAAATCATAATAATTTTATTTTCTTTAAGAACCCCAGAAACTCATGAACGATTTAATGATTATGATTAATGATTTTTAACACCCAATATACTTTCGATTAAATATTTTCTTCTACTGTTTTATCTTTTATTTCATTTGATTATAATATTATGAATCTGAACTTGATTTGACTACCAATAAAATTAGGAATTTGTAGATATCATTATTCTCTTTGATAGCACAAATCAAAACGATGGGATCGATCTAATTAAAATTGCCTGCCAGGTAACCAATGATGACACCAATTAATAAGTTGGCATTTTTATTAGTATTGCCATACAACAATGTTGCTGCCAAAGGCCAAATAATTTTTACCAATTAATTGAGCCGTTAAATCCATATAATTGTGGCACATAAATTCCATTCGGGTACTAATATGCCTCTAGGACGAATAAAATGAATTTAATTGGTTTACGATTATTAAGTATCTTGGACGTTTATTTAAAGTTTATAAGTACCCAATGAACTAAACAAAATTTATCAAATAAACGAAACATGTCATAAAATCAAATAACATTTTTATATTAAAAGATGTAGTTAACCTTAAGATTCTAATAAAAATCAAGTATTCCACTATAACAAACTAATATCATCTCTCTTCATTTCCTCTACCAATTTAACTATGTAATTATTTTGCATTGGTTAAAATGTCTTGTAGGACCCAAAATCATTTAACTGAACGATAAAACTTATTAACCAAAAACAAAAACGTACAGAATCTCTCAATAACTAATGAAAATCGTTATGAAATACCAATAAAAAAATATTGTGACAAATCTATAAAGTGAACAGAAATATCTCAAAATGCAATTCTATATCCATCGATGAACATAAAATCATTTTATACATTTCACTTTTCTTATCGTTACGTTAAATGCATTTCAATGCTTCAAGCTGTTTAACATACCGTTTATGCATCAAAATTGACCGCATATTAAAAAGTTGGCATAAAGAAAATTTTCAGTTTCAATTTCCTTTTCAATTCAACCAGATCTGTTCGTGGTATAAAGTAATTTAGCTTCTTCAATCACATAAATGTGTGGTAATAAGAAAATTTTATAAATGATCCTCTTCAGTGTCCTCCTGAAGTACAGGTAAATTCATTCGATGGTTTTGTGCTTTTTTATGGATTTTGTTTCTTTGCTCATTTCACTGTAATTCTTTTCGTTCCAGAGTATTTTTCTTTTTATTTCTTATTCAATGTCCTCTCTATACACTGATAAACACATTAAAACCAATATGCAATTCACTATAATTTATATGCGATAACATTACTTTAATGTTTATTTCTCGCCTTCAAATGGGCGAACACATAACGTTTCATATTATTATTATTATTATTTTCTTATTCGTTGGATATACATACTTCTTACATTCGTTCATCTACCGGTTGAGTATTTTTTTCTTTTGCTTTAAAACTATAATCTCCTTATCTTTGTTCGCCTTTACACGTAAGATGAATTTATTAGTTTCAAATTAAAATATCTATATTTTGCATAAACATAAAATTCTTTAAGAGTTCTCTTTCACACTCACTTCACTTTCAGCTCATAAGATTCAAATGGCTCTATTATATATACCATTTTCCAGCGACATCAAAACGTTCACAAATGTTTAATTACATTTAGAATATCTGTCTCTGATCGCCATATAATAGTAATAACTTGACTGAATATCAATGATCATTATGTTAAAATGGAATTAAAAAAAAATGCGATATAACAGACATAATGTTACCGATTAATTTAATATTCAAGTTTAACAAATACAGCGAAATAAAATTCTTCTCATTTAAAGAATTTTTAATCGAATCGTTGAAAGCCATAATGCAGAATAAAATTAAATACGAAACAAAAACTAAATAGCAAAACACTTAATGACACCACCAAGATTGGACTCTGCTGACTAAATATGATCAACTTAATCATTTGTCATGGAATTTTTAATTAAATTAAACGAATAAAAATAATCAATGTAAACTGTAGATAGAATTAAGTTATTCGTTTGGTCATCGTTTATGCATCTGATAAAATATTATCAATATGTTAAAATCATATGAAATGGACGCAAGAAAAAAAAAAAAAAGAGGAAAACAACAATAATTTTTAACACTACATAATTAACATTTATGGTCCGTTTACATTTAAATAAAATGAGACGAGAATATCAATATAATTAGTGAGCTTGTTGTATCTACATCTTAATGTGATAACATTAATTACACCTAGACAATCTAGTCAATAACTGGCATTCAGTTTCAATTTGGTTCGTATCGGCAATTCTGTGTGAATTATTACACGATAATTTACCATTTTAGTTAAAATTCATCGCGTAATGATTGTCCAACCGTCAACGTATTTGGTGAAACTGGCAAAATTTATGATGCGATATCGAAAAAAAAATGTTGTTCAATCGTACACCAAAAAGGTAATGACGATTATTAAAAATTCATATTGTACATTCATAAATAAAATTAAATAAATTTTGTTTCTTTTCTTATTTAAATCACTTAATTCATTGGATTCAACAATATTTAATCGGTGATGCTGTGAAACATGGTAATTTAAACATGAACGGATATTGTCAACCCATTGTTTAGGCACGATATAAATTTTTAAATTATTTGTTATTCATTGAAAGACACTTTGTACGTTAATATGTTTTTCACCTGAAGTGCAAACATGAACATTCTTCCCATGGATCATTTTGGCCATAATAACAGAGACCTCAAATCAACATTGTAAAGAGATTGAAATGCACGCTATTCAATAAGATCAGCATTAAAAACCCACTCATTTTTAATTTATTACCCAACCAATTCATTCAACACCAATATATTCGATGCCAAATCACAAGAAAAAAAAAACTATAAAAAAGAACAGAAATTAAACAAAATACGATCAAGAAAATTTAGATAAAACAAGAACTTTAAGAAAATCAATGCGACAATCTTCTCATTTAAAGAACAACTTAATAATCTTTGAATATTGTGTCTATTTTGTATTTCTTATTTTTTTTTTTCGTTAAAGAAAAAGGTTATTTTAAATTAGCACTCTATTAAGTGGTATCGAGCATCAAGATTCCTCTGGTCTCACTTACACTGTCCTTTTTCTTACCGGGGATGAACCGCGACCGAACCAAAGATTGATCACCGGCAATAAGTATAACTTGGATGGGTTTCTCTTGAACTCACATGCCCATCCATTCAATCTAATGAGAAGGCAAATAATATCAACGAATAAACGTGTTTTGTTTCTTTTATTTCCAATTTAATTTACCTACGGATTTTTGTTTTATTCTTTTAGATTTTTCAACACTATTTGGTTACAACTCTTTCGGATTTCATTATAAATTGTCTCATTTTTATATTTATTGAATGAATTAGTTCAAGATTAAAATGTATCTCTCTGTCTCTTTATAATAAACACGTTAAATTGATTATCAAAATGAGAACCAAATCAAAGTGAATCTTTAAAAGTATTCTGAATGAAAATGTTTCTTAACATCATTCGATTCCAGTCCAATAAAAATTCAATAGAGATCATTGTGTCCAATAATGTGTACCTTCTAATGATAAGGACCCGTTGTAATCATGATTTCGTCATCTCGTTAAGATCGTCTATATCTCGAATAAAATTCCATCTTCTATGAAAATTATGCTTTTACAAAATCAATTTACTGTAATGTTAAAGATCTAAAATAATAGACAACAACAGTCTTTAATCACGTTACATAAAATTGAATGACTGAGTGCGAGAATTCCAATTCAAATCCAATTTACATTAAAATCTTCAAAACTAAAAATAAAGAGACAAAATCAGAAAACGTAACAGAAAGAGAGAGGAAAATCAATGAATTAAATTGGGATACACATATTTTACATATATCTTCATTAAGACATCATCTCTAACTATATGGCACAACATAAGGTAGCAACGGATACACTATTGAGTCAACGAAACGTATCTTATACACAACAGGTAATCAAACGCGACCGCATCAAATAACAACAGTTTATAGAGATAACAGTCATTCGGTTGTTCTGTGACTCTATTGACTGCTTCTTTTAACTGCCACAAAGTGTCATCCACAAAAAACAAAAAAAAAAGAATTTAAAGTCGTACCGTAAAAACCAATAATACTGTATGATTTCGTGTATTTCTTTATATTCAAGTTCTTATCAGTCACTCCATGGTAATTCTTTATTTTAATTCCAATCTCTCGCCACCTTATCAAAGGTGACGACGACATCCTCTTTGCTAAACAAAACCATTTCGTTCATATTTATATATAAAACACTTTTGGTTCACATTGATATAAAATGATGATGACTGTACACTCGAGTGCATAGAATCTCTACTGAATCCACACTGTGTGTGAAACCATAATGTTAAATTAATGCTAGCAATCTTTCAATTTATATCGTATGTCTTTAAGTATTGATACAGTGACTTTTATAATGACCAATATTGTTTGGAATGATATACCTCAACTGTATCACATAGAAATTATATAAAACAATATAATTAAGGAATTCAGTGACACCTTTATTTTATATTTCTTATAAAACAAAAAAAAATAAAAATAAGAAACATCATTTGCTTTGACCAAGAGAGATAATAAAAATAAAATTTATTGATCACTTAATATGGTTAAAGTATTTTAGTTTGTCTCTTATCCAAAAAAAAAAACTCTTATTTTACCTTTATACAAATCTGTGTACCGATTAAATTATAATAAGAATTTTATTCGATTTTTATTTTTAAAGTTTTTTTTTTGATTATAAAATAAAAATTTATTATGATTCTATAAGAAAATTTTTAATTTGGTTTATCTTTTATTGAACATGGCTCCTTAAGATACTCAGGTAAATAACTGATTTTTGTAAATAAATTTTGTAATTATTTTTAAATTCGATTCATTTTATATTCCTTGTTTTATTTGATTGTAATTTCGATAGAAAATTCATATGAATCCCATCATTGAGATATAATTAGCGCCATATCATTAAAATGAATGCATTTCTGCATGTACTCCTGTAATTACTAAGTAATCATTGAACTTTTATGGAATAATAAAGACTCTCATTTACGATTTAATTGCAACAATGTCAGTAATTCTCTTTCTATTTATATCCATAATTTATAATGGCATCAATGCATTTACTACCGGAGTCGTTAACACATCGATAATAACCATATCCTCAATAAACATAAAATAATAAAAAAAAAAACTCAAGAAGAATCTAAATTGTCTAACTCTTATCTGGCATCAATAATTCAAGGATTCGAATTCAAAGACACCCGGTGCTTATGGCTAACCAAACAACACCTCATTATAAATCATTAAATAAAAGGTGAATGAAAAAAACAAATTAAAATTACCGTGAGATGAGACTAAAAAACTATCAAAAATAATATTGATCTTAAACGTTACCATTTAAGATAAGAAAATTCATCTGTTTTGTGTTTTGCTATCATCACTAATTTTTTATTTCCACGTTCATATCGTTACCAGTCAATTAATCGATTGCAAAGATCAAGAAAATTTAACGAAATAGAATGGGAACCTAAATATTATTGTTCTCATCTCAATTCAATAATGATTCCTATTACTGCTTCTGCTATTTTCTTGAAAAGGTGTAACAATTTGAAAAAAGATTGTTAGTAAGTGAATACCTAAACACTATTAAATCGATAGTTAGAGAATGTTAAGAACGTTAATGAAATCAAATCAAAAGCTCTTTTTCATCAAATTATTATTATTTTCCATTTTATAAATAAGCAAACTCATTGTTCCAACATTATGGAATATTTATGTTCATCTACAAAAGAAATGAGAAGAAAAATATCAAAGATTCTAAGTTATGCTGTTTTTTTTAGTTATTTTGGGAATGGCCAAAATGATCATCAATTTGAATTTTTTGTTATTGAACATGTCTGCTACCTTTACCATTTAATTTCTTTCACTTCAAACTGATAAACAAGAAGAAAAATAAAATGTTGTGTGAATCATTTGATTATTCATTCACGGTATTTAATGTACCGTTTTAATCAATCAATCTTTTGATTCGTATTTGAATTTCTCACTCACTTAAAACTGATATATTGGTGTATTTTGGTATCTTATTGCTTATGGTTTAGCCAAAAAGTATTGTCCAATTAATACGTGACTGGTTCAGTGGTACTTAAAATCAACCATGTTATGTAAAGTAAAATTACATGAAACAACATTTTATTACCGTCTAAGAGATTGAATTTTTCTTTTTTTTAGTGATCGATAAGTTTTGACTACCGATAATCAATACAATTACAATTGATTTTCGATTGGTTTATAATAAAATTTTTATGTTTTTCTCTCTATTTCTCTATAGTTAATGTTGTTCCAATGATTCATTATGTTTTTGTCTGTTACTTTTTGATCTACAACAATTTCTTCTGGGATACCATATTCGAATTTTCGTTTTGGGTTTTGTATTTATTGAATCAGTCATAGCAACAAAATTAATGGTTTGGTATTTCATTTAACTCTAATCATAATAAATTTTAAATTATTGATATTTTAGTTTTTAAACAAAATTTCTTGATTCCAATTTGATTTGATGTTACACGATAATAATATAAAGTGCTCCTGAATACATAATTTCAATTGAAATCAGTTTATTTTATCTGTAGTAATAATACTTGAACATTTTATTGTTCACGTTTTGTTTTGTACTTATTTTTATTTTATTTGATATTCGTAGGTGAAGAAAATTTTAAGAGGTGGTGTTGGCTTTCAAGAACAAAATACCATTAAAATCAATGTTGATATTAGTAACTACACTAACGGACGCCCTAAATTTAAAATTTTGGAATTTTAATGTGGTCTCATTTACATTCCATAGAGTTAATTACACATAACACCATCAAGGATTCAACGGTTAGTAAATCCTTCAAGGGGATTACCTTGGCGCATTGCATTCATTAATTAAACTCAACTTAACAAAAGAAATTATTAGAAGAAAAAAAAGAAATATTCACATTTATTATGCTAATTACTGAGATTACGATGCCATTTCTATGGTTAACAATGCGCCAGTTTGGCTAACAACCCATTTATTCATATACCATATCATATATTGAATTAATACATTCTAATACAGGTAAATCCATTAAGTTAATTGAAATGGTACCGCATATCTTCATTATTAAAAACACATTTTTTCAGTCTCTCTTAGGTCATCAATCCATTATTTCATTACGCGACAATAGTTTTCAATCGCTTTCCATAATAATAAATGATTTCAATACACACCATTTCTTACCACATGGGTAATAGAATACCATTAATAATTAGAAGATTTCCCCTTATTAAACACAATCATATTATCAGTCGATCAATTTAATTGTATGCAAATTTATGATTTATGAAATTACATTTTTTCACCTCATAATTTTTCAATTGGTTCCCTTTCTAAATATCAAAATAACACACGATACAAAATCCATTTTATGGGTAACAATTATAAAGAATAATAACAATTAATTGGTTTACTATGAAACCATTTCTTATAGTACAATTACTTTGTAATATTTCATAATAAAAATTTCGCATCATAATAAAACAATCTAATTAGTTAATGATTATGTGTTTTCTATAACCACCACCCTCCGCCTCTTATTCCCATTCACTTGATGGCATCACAAACTAACAAAAAGGAATTTCTCAATCAAATAATTTCAATTGTAATACCGCCAATATCAATGAAATTCCATCCGTTTACCATCACACAATCGGTAACAAATGAGAGCACATTAATTTTAAATAAGATTTATATTTATGATTTATGCTGTTTTAAAATAGCATTGCCGCAGGACATCAATTTATGATATTTTTATTATGAAAAAGGAAAATAACGAAAGATTTATTTACTAGAGATTGTGAGCACACAAATAATCATTATTCTGCTGTCGGTATGATTTTAAGAGAATTTCTTCATACTAGATTGAGAAGAATATTATAATCTTTAATCAGAATTATCGGCAGCACCAAATTTACCTGCAGTATAGCTAAATCTTAATCAATATGCATCATTCGGTAAGTCAAAAAAATATATATTCTTCGTTTATATGATAAATTACTAAATGCCAATCGAAAATATAAGAATATCTGACTTAATTCAGTCACATAACATCAATATTCATGGTATGTTTAACTCTATCCGAGTTATAGGGACTCATTACATCTTCTTTTACCCCTACTGAATATAAGTATACGATATACCGCCATCTCTCACGTAATATTTTCAATGTGATGTTTTACGATAACATTAGACAACATTATAATGATGCTGTTAAACGTTTCCGCTTTAATCATGAATAGTAGCACCTTACCGTTTCATCTGTCGATCTATTGTTCATTATAATCCCGATATGAGACAAACGATTATTACAATTTTTATGTATTTACGTATGATAAATTTACCGTCTAACATGTCAGGCATTGCCAATTACTCATAAACATCTCATACCCATCATTCTAATACACGATAATCTTCTTCATTGTCATTGCATGTGTGATTTATAACCTCCCATTAGTTAATAACAAATTCATCTTTATTATGCTAAAAACAAATTTTTGTTGATTTACCACACATTCTTTTACATGAAACCCAAATAGAATTAAAACCAACAAATGTCTCATCGTCTAATTCAAATTTATTTTATTTCTCATTATGTGGCTCATTATTATTAGTTTTTCTCGTAGTTACTTAAGCCAACTGACAAACAATTATTCTTTTTTACTTGAACAAAACGTTTGATTTCATTGGTTACTTGCACATAAAATTTTTAAATTCTTCATCAAATCCAGCACTGTAACATCATCAACGGTTGTACGTCATTCATTCAGACGTATTGTTTGTGTACGTTCTAACATTAAAGACGAAAAAAAAAAAGAAAAGAAAACTAAAATGAAAACCATAACACAAAAAACAACAGAACTAAAACAGCAGCGAGTGTAACACACTGAATGTGTAATGTGAATTTATGTAAATTTATTATATTGAAAACGGAAACCACAACCTGTTTAGCCCACCTCTAATTACAAATAGGTTTTGCATATTTGTTTGAACAATGAAACAAAACTACCTTATAGACTCGTCTTAGATTTTAATAAAAATTTTCTTTTTCTTTTCATTATTGTTGTGTGCTGTTCTTGTTACTGTTTGAACCGCACAATGTTCATAAGACAACCAATTTCATATTCTATACATTGCATACATAATACCAATCATAGTTCTCGTCATTTATACATGCCACATATACATTCAATTGTCAAACCAAAATGCAAACAATAGAATCGAATAAAAACTACCCAACTAAACTCGAGACGGTGTTACCAATGTTCCCCCATACGTAATACAAATTCAATTTGATAAATTTGAAATGGTGCATTGATAATCAAAGGGTGAATATGCTTACTATTTACCATCGATTTTCATAGCTAATAATATCAATGAATGAGAACGAAACATCCATTCATATGTAATATCCATTTGTTAATTCACCTTCTATAATGGGGGTAGTTTAATGCATATCATTTTCCATATATGAATCAAATTGAAATTAAACAAAAAAAACTAAAATAACGAGAACAATACAAACCAGAAATAGAAAATAAAGATGGAAAATGAATGTCAGTCATGCGATATTTCTTTTATGCGATTCCTAGTGCCACCAAGTAAAGTGGTGAATATAAACTACGATAAAGCCCAATCTTGTCCATGAATTATGTATAAAAACCATTCGGAATTGCGATAATTTTCATTCTAAATCATTGTTCATTTCGTTTTAGGTTACACAAATTCTCGGTCTCTATTAATTCCACTTTTAGTTCCCATACACGATTGGATGTTTTTTCTTGTGTCTACCCACTCACCCTTCTAATAAAATTTGAATTGGTCTTTTGGTTACCAGCCACTCTATTACATTGTATGCAAATGTAGTTCGTCCATTATTAAAGTACTGGGCCACCCTCTATATTGTGTACAATAGAACAATCAATTAACTCTCCATTTTTCCACGTTTTATAATGTGATTGGTTATCAAATCGGCGCACACCGTCAAATCGTAATTCACAAATGGTTGTAAATTAGTAGTACACCTCAATCAAGTCATATTATTTTTCAATTCATATGAATTATTTAATCATACAGGAACATGAATTTTCTATTGTTTCGACGCCAATTGCGTCAAAGGCTTTTCAATACCAACATCAGGTCACTCTTATAAATCATTTAATTCTTAATTTAGTGTACGATGTACCTTCATGAATGTATTGTGGATTCAAGGATCTCTATGCTTCTTCAATCAATTCAATACCCAATACTTTGTATTCAACCATTAATGGACTGAATTGAGTCCTTGTCTAAGTAAATGTTGTGTGGATTAAAGGGCTAACGTACTTTTCTCTATAATTATAATCTGAGAAAATTGTATAGACGCGAATACGATTTTTCAATAATTTTCATTTTAATTATATCGAACTATAATCGAATTATCGTCAAGTTTCTTAACTTTAAATTCCAACTATTAAAAATTTCAAAGAATTATTCAAACAGTAACAATTCATATAAGAAAAATCGATATTATTCCAATTAAGCGTTTCCATTGATTGAACTGAATCCTATAATTATATTAATCATTTATTTTCAAACCATAAGAAGAAAAAAATTGTAATTAAACTACATTCAATTAGACACAAATAGAATTTGAACGAAATTAAAGTGATTGCCGCCACACTCAACGAAATCAATAGGTAATGGTCACAAAGAACAATTATAATCATTCTTTTATGGCAATTTACTTAATCGATCCTTAAGATAGCTCATGCCGTGCCACTAAACTTAACATACATGGTGGTACAATCTCAACATGTTATTTAGGTTCCGTCAAATTAAATTAAATCACCGATTAATTATAAAACTGAAAAACACCAAAGATTATATAAATCAAATGAAAAATAAAAACGAAAATTAACTATAACAGATTATCGAAGGTGTCTTCTTCATGTGTGGCTCTTGTTTGATCACCACTCATGTTCATATTTGAAAGTCTTATAAAAAATTCTTAACTTGGCGCGCTTTTTCTTTAACTTATAAAATGTAACAATCACATTGATCACACCATGATTGAACAAAACGGTGTACTCATCATTCATCAGTTGAATAAGCTGGACTAACGTTATACGGTCATCCGCTCTAGATCAATTCAAATGATACACATTCAACAGAACAATTCAGGTGTTATTGATTTTCAACCAAAGAAAACCGTATAATTTAACAATAATCAAGCATTTTAAATTCAATAATTGAATGATTTAATTCGGTAAAGAAAATATATACAGTTCAAGTTTTATATGGTAAAAGTTAGACAAAAATTCAATTACAATTTTAATATCTAACGTGCTATTTGTCTCACTTGCTCTCTATTTTCACCGCAGGTTATCATCTAATAGCATATAGTGAAGAATTTCATTCATCTTCAAACAATTGTTCAATCGCAATAATATAACAGAAAGCGGAAAACATTAAAACTTTGTTAAACGCATTTATTGAATATAAAACATAAATCGGGTGAATGCTTCCCTATCTGGTCAAGTATGCCATTGTGCATATGAACTTTTGCTTTATATGGATAACAATTGAATTAGATACGGATGTTTGGTTAAAATCAAATCATTTTTAATTTTCCTAATGTTTAAACCGTCATTCAATTGCCCACCATTAAGTTACCGATCATAATATTCTTAAGCAATTTACACTAAGAAATTTAATTTGACTGTAACTTGAATCTATTTTCGTTATTACGAATAAGAAAATCACCCGCTGAGTTTTCCTGTACTAGAAATGACCGATAAATTTTCAATCGGTTGAGCATTTATCGCATTAATTTGTTCTCGGTTAACTCTTTGGCTCTGTTCAATTTGGTTCCAGTTCAAGTTCACAATGAACTTGATTTACCAGTGGGTGGTAAACTGGTACCACACTTCATATGAATTCACCTTTATAATTTTATTTTATTGAATTATTTCAGTGGCCCCAAGTAAATTAATTTAAATTGAATTCAACGTGTTGTTTTCTCAATTTTTCATCAATTAAAAGTAATGAACAGAAGAGTTATTTATCATGTAATATTCACCTCATTTAACATTGTTGTCGATCACGACTTTGTTGCAGTCATTACAAATAATCAAAAAATCTCTTTTATATTCGACAATTTTAACAAAAGAGATCTCTTTCTCTTATGAAATACAATTGTATTTTGATATTTCTTATTACCTTTAGTTTGGAGTAATAATAATCGTTTTTTTTTTAAGTAAATTCACCAACGTAATTATTACACTTAAACCACAAGATCTTATAAAATGTATTCATTGAGTATCAAAAATAAGAAAATTATGTATAACTCTTCATTCAATATTTAAAATTATTGGTGTTTTGATCGATCTTATTTCAGTAACTGATTTGTATTCTTTAACTTTGTAACTTTCTTTATAATAAACGTAATGAAATTGGTCAGCATAGTAACGACTAAAATGAAGAACATTCAAAATCTTTAAAGATTCATGGCCAAAATCATTCGTATTGACAGATTTTTCTTTTAAACAGTTTTTATTCTCCTTCTGTTTCAATTAATAAATTGAGTTTAATCTTTTGTAAACCGCATACAATCAACGTCCATAAGGCAGACCAGCCAAAGATCTATTATCAATCAACCACCTGGTTGTCAACAATTTATATTCATTTTTACTTTTTATTTTACTTGAATTGCGGTAAATTGGAAACAAATATACAAACATAATATGAAAGTACCTTGTGTTAAGAGTCCAGCATGCCAACAAAAAAAGTGCAAGACTAAACAATCGTCATGAATTCATTAACCGTGAAGGTGCATTTGTGACAATTCGCCAATTATTCTTGAATTGTGATTGGTACGCGCATAAATATAAATTCAAGTTCACTATACGCAATGCTCTATAAACTGATAATTAAATTGTTTACCATTGTTTACATTGTAAAATTATTCCAGTGAATACAAGACATTAATTAGAATCGAATTACTTATCTTCATTCTGTTGACAATTTTAATGATAAAAGACATTGCACTTTTCATTTTTAGTTGAATGTCACCCTTTTTAATGAATAATCATTCTAAATATTCACATAGAATTTCAGTGAAACTTATAATTATATGGTTGACAAGTAAATCAAATAACATAAAATTTTATGATTTTATAATGGATGACTCTATTATAACTGACCAGAAGAGCCCATTGAACCGGTTTAGTTGTTAAACGACGTTAATTATTATTTTACATTAAATTGTATGTAATAGAATTTAATATTCCACTCAATGGTTTTTACGATTTTATTGTTCCCCAGTTCTCTAAATATAAATTCTTGGGTGAGTAACACAGTCAATTGATCTAAAGTTTTGGTAAAAAAATTTAAAAGAAATCTCATCTTCTACCAACCGGATTAGAATTACACTCTTTAATTCTATTCAAAAGACAGGTAAATGAACGATTGTATTATAGCAACATAGTTATAGTGCCGTTCATTACACCGTCTATAATTATCCGAGGCACAATGAATTATAATATTAAAACGTTTTTCATCTCGATAGTTCAATGAAACACTATTTAATGTATTTGAATACAGTAACTAATAATTTAAATATTATTGATTATACCACATAATAAATTTCAATCAATAAACACCGATCAAAATGTTTACCAAACGGATTTATGATTACAATTCATGGTCAAACAATAGTGACTAGTGAATGAATGTAACAATATCGTTAAACTTCTATTCAAAGAAACTGAATTCATTCGGGCCACAAAAGGACTTGAACTATCTCAGAACATCAATTGGTAACACAAACTAAATCAATAATTATTATTTTAAGAAAATAAAATTCAATTCAATTACAATTTCTTTTATAAAAATCAATAAATCATTCTTATTCGACCAAAAACCATGCATTTTTCCATTGAACGTGTAGGTTTTCTTTATTCCACCGTTCAAATACCACTCATCACCATATCATTTTCTTGTCGTGAGCCATTTACCATCATAACCGATTATTTATCATGATATTTATGTTTACTTTTATAGTTTTTGTGTTTTCTTTTAAATAATATTTTACCTTAATACAATATTTCTTGATTCAATTGGACAAACAGAATGAATAACAGAATAAATCTATAATCATTTATTGATTGCTCTTCTTAAACAGAACGCTTATACGAATATGATATTAATCGATTTCAATTGTAGTTATTGTCTATTCATAGTCAAACAAATTCAATGTGTATTTGGATACCAATGATATAATGTGCTTTTTTTTGTAATATTTACAGCCACTGAATAAAAAAGCTCATAATCGTAATTCTATGTTTCACCGAAGCATAAATTGATAGTGTATGATTACATCTATAATTATTGATATCCTGTATTGTGTTTCTGTTACATACAACTGACTGAAAATGAAATACAATAACAAGTACAACTGTTAAAAGCGTGAAATGAATGAAAAAAAAAAACACAATCGAATGAAGTTTTTGCACATTGATTATAATCATTTAACAGTATAATACAATAATACCGTGTAACTACGAAAAACGTTAATTATAAGTTATCATCTAATGAAAATTATAGATAAATTATCACTGAATTGTTGCCAAATCCATGAATTAAATACGTTATGCTTAACCGTTGGCAATTGAATTTCTTTTCTACACAAAATTCGTACGAAAAACCGGGTAGGTGGACACCATAACTCTGTTGGAGGTTCTTCTCTTCTGTTAAAAATATAATAACCAAAGGGCATTAAAATTCAGTTCATTAATATCGAAAAACGATGACACCTTGCGCCAACCTCTGAAAATTGATCAAAACCCAAAGAAAACCATAGCAATTTCTTATCATTTGTCTGCATAACCATAAACAATAGCGAAACGATTTAACGTTAAATTATGTGTTGAGTAAATGGGTGGTCGAACATTTCACCCCGTGGTAATCGTACACTAAAACACTGTGATTAACCCAAACTATAATTTTAGTTTTTATTCAAAAATAACTAATTTATTAGTTATAATTTTTAACGGCAATAACAATCAAAATGATAAACACTTATCCTTGGTATTGGAAATTTATCCCCATAGCGTAATTAAACCATATCATTCATTCATAATGGTTTTATTCTCTTTTTAACGTAAGGAAATCTCATTGAATTCATTTTGATTCAAAAGTAATAAAAAAAACGATATAAAATATGTCAATAATTAATTGGATTCGATCATAAAACATGTGTTGTAATCTACGATTGATCCAAGAATAAGAAACAACAGAACATACATTCAATCTAATTAATTTATTACAATAAAAGAATCAAAAAATCGTATAAATTTAATTGCAATGCTTAAATTCAAATCATTTTTGGTGTGTCCATTAGCATACCAAATTAAAAAAAAATTTATTTTAAGAAATGAGGAGGCTTCATCTCCCATTTCATACCGTATATGAGCAGCAGTCAATGTTTTTATATATGGAAACGAATTTTTATTATACAACTGACTGTCATTTAATGAGGCTCTTCAACCACAGAATACTAGAAAAGACGATTTGTATTAAACTTCTTTACGTTCATAACATAAAAATACAATTAACAAAGTGTATATGATGTTAATCTATATTTTATTATCAGTCAATTGTAATTTTCCTTCTTACGTAAAAGTATCAGTGATCATTTAATGTGAATTGTAATTCATGTATCATTCAATTAAAATTCTCAATTTTTCTTTTTATTTTAATCCGAATGTTATAAATGTGTTACTTAAATTGTGTTTTATTAACTCAAAAAAATAAATGGAACGGTAAATGATCTTGTCTTCACAGTGTCACTACAGAGAACAATGGATTTAACCGGAACATTTTTATTCTTGAATAATTAATAAGGAAATACACCAAAAACACAACCATTTGCAACATCAAAAGTCTTATACTTTTTGTACGAACATTTTGTCGTTCTAATTTGTTACAATTTTTTTGTTTTCTTTCTTCATATTAACAAGAGGGGAACACATGAAACAATGAATTTGTTAATTCGATTCTGTTATCTACTAGCACAGGTGGAAAGAGTTAAATATTCATAGAAGACGAATTTTAACCGCCAAGTGACTTTGATGCAATAATTGATCAACATTCATTTTAATTATTTTCATTTTTATTTATGAAGAAAAAAAAACAAGAATTGTATGGCAATGAATGTCTCAATTATTTCAATTTAGATATGAAATCCGTTACCACAGAGAACTCATAAGCCTAAACAAAGTTAAACGGAGTTACAATTTTCCCATAACTTTATGCGTTTAGGAATGTAGGATTAAAATCTTAAGTACAACATAAGAAAACTAAAAAGAGTAAAATATTTATATTTCAAGAATAATTGAACGCAAATATTGGATGAATTAAATGAAATAAAAAAAAAACAGACAAAGAAGTCACGCACATCCCTTGAGACACGATTTTTGGTTTTCCTCTGTCCCAAATGAAATCCATTTTTATAATGTTCTCTCCCACTAAAGTGGTCATGATTAACGGAAGCTGAATACCGAAAATAATGTAATTATTATGTGAGAAATCGATCTTCTGATTTTTTTTTTCTTTATTTCCATTTAACGAAACATAATTCAGTGCTATACCATTTAACGTAAAAGAAAATTACATTGAATTAAAGGTAACTAAAAGGTATTGCGTGTACTCAAACCAATGAATATAAAGCTACTAACTAAAAAACTATAAGAAGTTGTTAAGACAAAAATTACAATATGAAAAGGAACAAAATGAGTGACGTTTTAACTAAATTCTTGAAATGCGAATCAGTAAATGATAAAATTTTATTTTATGCTTCCAGCATAATCAACAAGAATTTTACTACCAGGTTACCATAACCAAGTAGAACACATTGATACAATCAAATTAACATTTTCATTCAGTAGTTGATGATCACCCGTCGCTTTTAGTTTTACTTAATCCAAACTAACCGAATTGATTATCAATGATTATTTATTTATTTTCAGTTCCAAATAGAATTCACAATAAATGAAAATTATGTATAAATTTTTGTTTTGTTTGAATCAACATCATCCCAGTGTTGCCACCGATAACATTCAAATGTAATAAATTATATGAAATTGCCATTGAAATGGTTCAGAAAAACCAGTTAAGCCTTAGAATTCTTATGAGTTCACCTGAACTTTTCAACCGATACCGTTGTGTTAACTAAACATATCAGAACCATTCAATTTAACATAACCATTATGTTTGATATTTTTTTTTCCTTCGTTGTTTTATCATAAATTCCAATCAAATACATCTTTATTCTATTAATTATTGAATCCATTCGGTTGATTATTGGTTAATCAGTAAACGCATTGTGTAACACTAGAAATCAAATTTCTTTTTAAAATTTTCATTCCGTTCTTAGCTGAAATCAATTTATCACCGCAATTAAACACAACGATAGTAGCCATATAATTAATAGAAAGAAAAAACTATTTGATTGCTAAAATTCCCTTAAAATTAAATTAATTTATTCGAAATTAACAAAACATTTCAATCGTAGAATTCATTTATATGTAATCATTAAATATTTTCCAGCAAAAAAATAGTATAAAGATCTTAAAAACAACACAAATAATTGATAAGAATCGGCTGTAAAATATGTTTACCGAATCATAACGACATGTTTGCTTTGTCTAATCATGATCACCTTCTACCATTTTAACAATTTTCCCAAGTTCAACATTGTTAAATTCTTTCTTTTATATTGAATCATATAATTAAAAGACCATCAATCAATACTAATTTAATTATATGGCAAAACGTGGTGAGTTGTTTGTATCGACATTTAATCACCATTTGCCTACGATGGCATACGTTAAAGAGTTAAATGGTAGCAACCAAATATTCAAAAAACGAATAATCAAATAAATAAAACGTCAAAAATATCAGCAAGGTGTTTGCTCCTGAATCGAAATAAAAAACACAAAACCGAAAAATCCAATTCAAATTTTATTAAGTTGTGCGATGATACCTTTTCATTATAATTAAGGTGAAGACGAACACATTTAATCGTTCTATCTTCTGTTTTGAATTTGAAAATTCATTGGCACGATACAGTCATAAATATTCCGCAATTCAAATTGTTTAGCAAAGAATCAAAAACTAATATTTAATTTTGGCCATTTTTCTTTGTATAAAATTTATTTTTAACAATGAATATTCACTAAAACTAAAATATCGTATCAAGCAACGTTGTTAATACCAAAGGAAAATTCAAATAAACAAGAAACATTTCTTTAACCAAATTGATTGGGTAAACAGACGAAATAAAAAAAAAAATAAAAAATAATTTTTCCGGTATCCACAATAACTAATTTAATAACATAAAAAAATATGATATTGACTCAAGCCACACAAAAGTACATAAATCTTAAGATTAAAATCATAAAGGTAGTCGAATTAAATTGATCAAACTAAACATTTTATGGGATTTATCTTTGACCATATGGATTAAGTAATTTTGTAACGTATGAACGGATCGAACTATCCCAATCTCTTTGGTATTGAATTTATTCGTTTTTTATTTAGAATTAAGGAATTATGATGTAAAAACTAAAAGTAAAACATATTCTTTTTAATATCAAATAAATTGCATATTATTATCGATTTTAAAGTTGTTTGGTAACACAGCGTGTGCAATATAACACCAAAGATGATAAAAATTCAATAAATAAAAGTTCATAAGTTCATTAAATCTCACTCTTTATATCGTATTTCATGCTCTCTATAAAATTGATCACGTCTCTGGTACCACCAATCAAAACCAATTAATGATTGAATATAATAATACATTATGCTACCATCAATTTTATTCGCATATAGGGCGATACATAAATCATAACGATTAAAAAATTCGTTGTTGTTTATTCCCCGTTCATGTAGCTTAACGTGTACTGTATAATTGGTACACAAATTATTGGACACCCTTCAATAGCTTAGCATAAACCGTTTCACATAATTATTGAATTTAGCTATTTTGAATGTTAAATCCGTTTGATCATAATCAATAATCGTATATCTTTCACAATTTAATGAAATAAGAAACGGTACCATATCGATCTATTATTCGATTGATGTCAATCGTCTTGTAAATCACTAAATTCAATCGCCAGTAAATTTGGCTACCTGCTAAGAGATTGATTTTTAATTTCATCCCATAGAGATCTTAACAATCTCCACACCTCCGCAACCGTTTAATTTTCTTTCTTTTCAATCGTTTCTTATCCAATAATCATAAATAACAAAAGTGTAAATTAGCTGACACTGCAATGTTTATTCCAGATTTTTTCACCTTTTAAATTTCTAAATATTATCGACAACTAATCGAACGTTTAATTTCCATTTGTTAGTTAAAATGAAATCTAATTAACCGTTTACAATGGAACTAAGCAATTTCGAACAATAATAAATCAATTTTATTGTTACGTTTCCATTTTCAAAAATAATTTCGTTTCAGTTTTTGCATTATCATTCAACAGTGGTACACAAAATGAATAAAGAATTAAATGTTTATGCATTTTGAATAAAATTCGATTCAATGAGTTGGCACAATTAATTTGATTTCAGGTAAATGAAGGTAACGAAGTTAACAATTTTCCAAGTATTATTGTACTTAAACGCCATCAAAACATAGAAATTATATCGACAGTTTCAACAAACCGTAACCGATGGAATTACACATCCACTTAATTGGCAATCGGTGTCAATAATTAATCATCCAATTTTGAAGGACCCTTCAGACAGGTGTTAAACTATTTCCATCAAAGGATCTCTATCTCTCTTATCGTACCGCCTTCGATAATTGGAACAATTAAATTCCGTTAGTTTTATTTGAAAAAAAAATTCTTTTCTTACTTCAATATTTCCGCATTACATATTACAGTGAAAGTATGTCAGAGGATTCTCTCTTTGGTTAACCATGAACAATTTTATTCACTGAATTTCAACCATAATTATTGTGATTTTCAGCATGCAATCTGAACCAATTTCTTTCATTGACATATCCATTTATTGTTATTCGTTATTTTCAGGTCAATACATTTAGCATAATCACGTTACATTGAAGTTACACAATTAAATCAATCATCAATCTTACAATAACTTAAACTGTTTAACATTGAATTCACGAATTGAATCACGAAATTGGTAGCCGGATCTCAATTGCCTCAAGTAAAATTAGAGTTACAGAAAGGAAAAAGAAAACCAAAAAATCCCACATTTAAATGCCGATTTTTGTTTTAACATCATACAGGATTGTGCTTCCTTAAACCCCAAAACTCAAATTAAAAAATAAATAGAAAATTAAAAGGCGACCAACGCAAGCAGGTGAATTAGAAATCAACGAAAACACTTTGTTATTTCATATAGAAATTTCTACTATGGGAAAATCTGAAGCAACCTGTCTTCATTGCACGCAATCATTTCTATCATTTAACATTGCCATATAAGAAAAACAAAATATTGTTACAGATCTACATTGTTGTATGTAACACTGTCAATTATTGATTTCATTCTACAAAATATGAAGAAAAAAAAAACGGAAGAGAAACGGTTACTTGTCGATCAAGTAATTGTAATTACACCACTGTGATATCCAATCTCAGACAGTTCTTTTTTTACTTAATTTCTTGAACTAAAAATTATTAATTAAATTGTGGGGATAACATGCATGCTATTTGTTATGCTTCAGGATCTCACTGATTTGGTCGTTGTTTTTCTTTTAAAAAAAAATAAAATTATCTGAATAGCGTAAGATCAACTTGGGCAATCATTAACGGTAATTATTATGCCACCGTATACATGGATTACATACATTTACTATAACATTAAAATAAATATTAAACTTATGTGAACCGATAAATATTGGAATTTGGTAAAACATTCAAATAATAACTGATGCATGATCTTAGACAATTATCTGATATCAACTGTTTAAGTGCATTACTTTAATTAGACCTTCAAGGTGATTCAAATAAACAACAGAAAACAAGGAGGTAAGAAATGTTGTACACAAACGTTACAGTACAGAAAATATTATTTCAATATGTTTTTGTATGAATATAAAAGCATAATAATTTATACACGCAATCAGTGTATGTTATTCAGTACCTATTGCAAATTGAGATCAATAATTTTTATTTCTTAAACTTAAAGAAATCAATAATTAGTTTGTCAGTTTTCAAAACTACACATCACATTATTGAGTTACACATCAAAATCGGGAAAGTAAACGGTAAAAATTGAATTGAATTGAATTTCTAGATACAAATAATTATAATGGTGGACAATTATCATGTAACATATGGTCAAGACGTCAAATTTAATTACAATTTTATTCCTGTTAAATCGTATTTGTGCATATGGTACATAGTTATAGTTCTCTGTTCATTTACATGCAATTGGTTATTTCAATACCAGAAGTCAATTGTTCCTTATTTCATTTTATTATTCATGTAACACTCGGTTATGAATTCCAATGAAGTTTTCCATGTTCATTTTCTTTATTTTTATATTTTCCAAAATCTGTAATTATATTAATTAATGTCCTGTCTAGACCATATTGACGGCATGTAATTGATACGATCCACAACATTGACTATCATGCGCATACAAAATCGTCTGTTCCTTCAATTTCATTATTTATTCTCAATCGTAATGGACAAAAAAAAAACAGTTCATCCAATAATAATCCAATTTTGTATGACATTTTCATATCAAATAAAGAAACTCTCAATACAATTAAGTTAAATTAATTATTATTACCTTCATTCAAAAGATATCAACATGAAAATTAACCAAAACGATCGTCGTTGAAAAGGTTATGATTTTATGAATGGAACTGTGTAAACTTTGTCATCTCATTTAAGATATAATTCGTTTCTTTTGAATAAAACGCATATGGTATTTTATGTCTTCACCCTTACGTTGATGGGGACAACAATACAATAAAAGCAATGAAAGATCAACAATATCAAAAACTTAAAAATTATTTCCTACAAGAAAACACTGAATTAAAACTCCGAATGAATTGAAAATAGTTAAATAAATTACAACTCATTTATCGTAACTGACTATGAATTAACTTAAAAATTGGATACAGAACTTCTGGTCGTACTTTTGTATAAAAATGACTTGAGCTGCCGTGTCTGTTAAATTGCCATACCAATTTTTTTTTTTGAAAATGATAAACAATAAATAAATGATCATCCGACGAGATCACGCAGTAACGAAAGATCTTTTTCTTTAAGTGATGCACATTAACCAATTTTTTATTCGGTTGTTTTTTCCAATACAAAAGGTGACAATATTTTCATTTTATCTGACAATTTTATGCTTTCGGCTTCTTATTGTTTAAGATCTTATAACTTGATGATATTCATCGATTGCTATCTTTCATCAACCCAATTTATTTGTTACAGGTACAATTCACCATATTAACAAAGGTGAAAAATTATCATCAACATTTTTAAATTTTTCATTAAAGAAATATTTTCATTCATTAATGTTTCATTTTACAGGTATCGTTAACAAATATGTATGTTCTAAATTGATTCATCTAGAAGTGATTTAAATCGTTTATTCTTTTCTTTTTGTGTTATATTCATTTTATATTGTTAATGACTTAAATTAATTAGTTTTGTTTGAAAGAAATTTCTTTACACCCAAATAAGAAATTTATTTTAATTAAAACCGTTTGGGTCACACCTAAACATCTTGTACAATCAGAAATGACACATTTGAGACTAATGTTACTTAAGACACTTTGATCTTCTTATATGAAACTTTAACACTTAAAGTCTTACAAGATTCCGCTAAATCCCTTCAGCTGAAGTGAATTATGAAAAGGTGCACTTTAATAGTCTCCGATTAAATTTAGAATTCTTCTTTTCATTCTTCTTGATGTTTTTAAGATTTAGTGAACACTCAGGTTTTATGTAACTCTTTATTATCCATTTGATAAGCAGAAACCGAATCCCATAAATTATTCATATTATTTGTTACCTATCAAATATGGTAAAAATGATTATAACCGTTTAACAGTTGAGATAATCTTTTCTTTCACATCACTGATTATGAATGAATCAACCAATTTTGTTAACCAGCAGCGGTTTTCTTATGCTATAACTCCGAAATAAGTATAAAAGCATAACAACAAAAGATAAAGGATTTTATAAAACGTTCAAGATAATTGTTATTGATTGTAATAGATACAAAAATATAAACATTTCTGTTCATTTCTTGAGTGTAATCCTTAAGGGCGATTTGATCCCGAATACATAACCCTAAATTATGTGATATGTTTTACCACCATGAACTCCATTTAAAATAATATTCCACGTACAATTTTTTGGTGTTTTAGCAACTAAATTATTAAAATACATTTCTCTATTGAAAATATGTGGCGAGCAGGTGTTTCTGTTTCTTAACCGCACCAGACAATATTCATAAGCGTACCGAATAGAGATCATCTCAAGTTTGAATTAAGAGTTATTTAGATCAAATATTTCAACCATTTAAATTAGCAAATAAAGAGGCATTTGACCTGTATATTCTTCAAACACTTATGGTTCTTTCAATAAGCCAAACACATGAATTCCTTAGAAACAAATTCATTAATATTTCGTTAATTATGAAATTCATTCGTATCAAAATTTCAATATTAGGCCTAATTGCGGTGCAAACATTTACCAAAGCTTAAACTCAACTAAACCACAATAACAGGTGCCAAAATACAAAAGACTAAATATAAAAAAGATCTAAAGTTATATAATTCATAATTAAATTATTAGTCATGTTTATTATCTAATTATTAGTTTCTCATTGATAATAATCAGTTCTTTATCCCTAGAGATAATAAAAACCTTCATTTCATTATCTACCTGTTGGCTACTCTATAAAACGCAATTCATAATACCAGCAATTTCAATCACACACATACAGATGCTTGATTGCATGACAATATCTATTCGGTAATCGTATCTATTTCTTAGATGTGAACCATACACTTATTATTAAATATTCCGAAAAGGAAATCGAATATGTCGTAAGTAAATTAAACCATAAAAAAAAAAATAAACATTTAACACGCGATCATAAATATTGATCTCAAGTAACTAAACTTTATTCGAAATAATTGTTACGCAAAAATTAAATAAAAAAAAAGAAGTTAATTTTCTCACCCCACCGCATTATCATTGATTCAATGTGAGTCTGGATGATACAAAAATAACTTATAAATTGATTTAACCTGATATTTAATAAGATGCTCTCCATTATCATCGTCTAGAATATGGAAATCAATAAAATAATTCCACCTGTAAGATTGCCTATTTATATCATTGTTTTCTTTATCTGATCTTATCAAAGTCAAACGGATGGAAATTTCCTTTACAATTTGACATAGCAACTCAAACACGAATGATTTGTTCANTAGTCGCCCCCCATTATCATCGTCTAGAATATGGAAATCAATAAAATAATTCCACCTGTAAGATTGCCTATTTATATCATTGTTTTCTTTATCTGATCTTATCAAAGTCAAACGGATGGAAATTTCCTTTACAATTTGACATAGCAACTCAAACACGAATGATTTGTTCATAAATTTCCAATTAAATTCAATTGAAAGACTGCACCAATTCACTAACTGATAATCAGATATGTGTACCTTAGTCAAGTAATGACAACCATTAATCTCATTAAATGTTTTGATTTTCAATGTAATTCAATACAATTCGATTTAAGATTTAATTCGTTTACCTAAATCGATTTCAATAGCTTTGATGGCTTCTTGTCATTTGAAATTATTACATTTCCTTGCCGCCCTCCCATACACAAAATTCAATTTTTTTATTGAATTTCTAAAATCGATTTTAGGCCCCCATAATCACATTATTTGATTTTGTTGTTGTTGATTCAACATGAGCATAATAGAAACCATATCCTTGTTGGTAATTGTTTAAGTACTTAGTGTTCTAATGATGGCTACTTGTATTTCTCATTGATTAGTGGCTGTGCGAGTCTTGATGCGCAAGACACAATCCATTTTGAATGAGAGATTTACAGTACACAATCGTGTTATGTACACGAACAATGTAATATTTCAAGTGTACATAAGTTGAATTGAATAAGAGTAACAACAAATAATTGTACTCACCTGAAAATCATATCAATACAATGAAAATCTCGTAAGTGTATGGAATTCGTTCTCAGCTTAAGTTAAATCACAAACAAATGGTCGGGTATTCAACGATCGGTTCTTGTTGCTTTTCTCTTTTTTTCATTTTTTGGTGTAAATTGCTTAAGAGGTACAGAGGCTAATTGAATATAAAACGGAATCGACTACATCTCAATGAATAATGTTTTAAGCAATTTACTTTTATCGTATATAGCCACGCCTTTGGATTATGCGCTAAAATAAACATAAAAGAGATAAATATTAAATATACATATGAAAACATAAAATAATACTTAATGCTTATACCTGGTGTACCTTTTATCCGAGCATTTGGAACAAGGCGTGTTTTATAACAATTCATGCCGACACAATATGAATACGGGTCGGGGATCTCTAAATGCCAACGTAACACGGCATATTATAAAGCACCGCAATGGTAGATTCAACCCTTTGCATTTCACCTTAAAATAAACATAAAACCATTATTAGTTTGTTGATAATTACAAATAATTTTTTTTTTCTTTGATTAAATGAAAGAAAAATAAAAAGGAAATAAAATGTAAATGCAAATGAACTTCATCATGTTAAGGGCCAAACTGAATGACATGTACGAACTTAAGACTGATTCATGAATAACATTGTAGCATTAATTATGATCAACCTAATTACATTTAAACATTTGAAAATGAATTGAAAAATTAAACTCATAAGGAAAACATGACAAGAAAAAGTATAAAATGGTCTTTGTTTCTAACTAAAAGTGAATATTTAATACCGTAGAATAATTAGTTTACTAACGAGAAAATTACATAAAAATCATTCGGCCTAAATAAATCATGATAATAATGAAAAATATGCAAATATGTTGATGTTTATAATTATAAATGGTATTTACATCACATAATGTTTCATTATAAATGATTTAATATTCTGTTTATTCCATGGAACTTAGAATGTAGTGCCAAACAATTCATATTACTGAATTCTCCACAACGTTTCATTGCTCTTTGGCTAATTCACAATCATTTCATAGTTATAATTCATATTTAGTTCATTGTATGCAAATAATATAATTTCTATATTATCACACTTTGATTTAACCGTTATTATTAATGTTAAACTATATGTGCGCTTATTTCCACGTTATAATTAGATTGATTCAATAACATGATGGGTTTATTTTAACCAAGAAAATCTCTTCTCTATAAAAACAAATGAATTTAAAAAGTCATGATGCAAACAATTTCAATTGAATGAAATTAACGTACTAACAATCATCTCTCATAATAACATTTGAATAGCGAAAATTACCAGACCCACCATTATTACAATATTTATGTAAAACAGGAGAAATCACCTCTTAGAAATTCCCTTTTACGAATTACAAATAATAATGAATATTTTCATGAAAACAAGCGACGTGTTTGCCATTATATTCACATTTTCCAATTCCCTAACATTATCGTCTTCACTACTAAGTAGCCTTAGATTGGTCGTAGAAATAGTAAAAAGAAAAATGCAAATATGCTAATTGGAAGTCAAACATGAAAACCAATCTTTCAAAATGCTTCCACAAGAGACCCCGTGATGGATTTGGCACGATTCCATTTTTGATAAATTCTAATTACCCAACGTGAACGTTTTGTTTCAACAACATTTTTTTTCTTTTGTATTTCATTACGTTTTTTTGACTTCTAAACAATATCTTTCCAACTAAAAAGAAATTAAATAATAGGAAAATGCCAATATATGCAAAAGTCTATGAAAGTCACACCGTATCAAAATCTACAAAGCAAAAAAAACCTTCATCATGATCGACAATGTCCATGTTTGAATCGCAATATGAAAGCAAATCGTCTATTTAATTTCTCATGAAAAACACATTACCATTAAATTTTTCCCTTACGAATAATAACAACAACATTAAAAATTATGGTAGCCAATTGTAATGTCGGTGATGATAATTATCTATCAAAATTCGTGGCTTTTGACAGCCACGATAAACCATAATAGATACACTAAAACAGTTAAACAGTAAAATAAGAAAATTTAAATGTAAAGAATTGTTTCCTTTAAAAATATGCACCGAAAAACCATTTTCCATTTAACTGTGTGGTTTTGCATAACAAGATAAAAAAAAACAGAACAACATGTTTTAATAAGCGAAATTGAACATATCCAACATAATTAGCCATTTGTGAAAGAAATCTGGTTGATGAGCATATTGTATAGAAATAAAAGAAAATAATAATTCTTCATTTTGTGTGCCAACAGAAACTATTAACCATTTTACTTGGCTCATTCATCCTCATGTGTTTCATATATTTCTGCTTCTATTCATTCGCTTAATGATTAGTTAATTGCCTACCGTGTACTTCTTATTTTCTGTTTTCTTACCAATAAGAGATGTCCGGGTACTTGAATATGATTCCATTATTCAGTATATACATGAATATTTTGATGAGTTTTATTTCTTCTATGGCTGATACTATTCTATAAACCACTAAGTGTACATTGGCATAATGTAAAAATAATAATATGGTAATGGTATGTTTAGATCATGAAATTTCGTGACCGAGAGACTACACTGGCAATAAGTTGATTGCATCGGTTGTCATTATCATTTATTGGGCCGCACACTATCCAGTTTGATATCAAAATGATATCAATATGTGGCCTTAGAGTGGCAAAAAACGCATCCATTTATTCATAATAAACCATACTAGTTCTTGTTGTTCATTACATTTAGAATTCTTTGTTCAATGCCTTTAATTATTTCATCAATTTTCTCTAATATGAATAATATGCCATCTCTACTTATTGAAATATTATAATTATCATTGATAGAAACGAATTGATTTACCCTCACTGTGGATAGTGCACCAATCTCTACTTAAATTGTTAAGCTTCATTCGCTTGATTATGTTGTGTCGCATTAATTCCGCCTTATCGAAATTGAATTGTATCCATTATAATTCATATTCATTAGTTTTAAATTATTTATAACAGAAATTTACATCGCCAACGGGTGCCCATACCATGTAAATCAATAATGAAGTTTGACAGTTAAATGTAATTCTGGATTTGGTTAACCGATAATTTGAAATTATAATTTTATAGTATTTTTAGTTCGGACTATTAAGTATAGAATGATACTTTATGAGAGTCTTAAATAATTAACCAAGTGTTTGTCTAACTGGTCATATTGATTTTAGGAAACAACGAAAAATTGAAGAAAAACAAATTCAATTTAGAAAATATTCAAATATTGAATTCGTTAAATGTTGAAACAATGAACAATAGTCATAATTCAATCAAATTAATTATTAATTTGTTTTTAAAAGACGGAGTCAATTAAAGAAACTCAAACTCTAATTGTGCTACCACTTCTTAGTCTTCTACGATTCGTGTCGACGTTTGTAATTCATCAGTATATTCATACATTGGATGAATCTGAAGAGGTGGCAATGTTCAAATTCTAGTGAATTTGATTGCCATTGAGGTGTAAAGAATGTCATGCAATATTGAATATGAGACTCACTCTGTTTAGCTGCGTGTTATCGAATTGTCGAATAGACAACACCATACAAATTATTCAAAAAAAAAACGTGATTACGTTGAATCCAAACGGATTGAGATACATGAACCTGGACATGGGCTTTTATAAACGGATTGTCATCGAATTCATGAAGCATGAAAATTATATACGTAACAGCGATGGGTGTTTGGAATCCCTCAACACCGTTTTTGGATCGAAATGTAAGATGATCACCTGGATCAAGTCTAAAATAAATATGAAAATGATGATGTTAAATCATAAGGAATCAGAACGTCCATATAACAGATATGTGTTACCTTTTGGTATTCACCATATGATGAATTTGTAGCCGTCGCATTCTATTTATTATGTCGTTTTCGGGTTTTCGCCTTCCAGTGTACCTGCATGCATATGATCCGATTAAATTGTAATGCGCTGTTAATCATTCAAACAATATTTATATGATAAAAAAGGTGATGAGAAATTTGATTCTTGTTGAGCACAAAAATCATAATCAACGGGAATCATAAATGATGTTAATTCATTATGGCTTTGTTCACTCAATGAATAATAAAATTCAATCTACCAAAATTATTTTTTAGTTTTAGTGAAATCTATACGATAGAAAATTCTTAGTAATTTTCAAGCGTCGTATGAATTGCAGTCCTCCATTTTGATTTTCATCCAGGAGCATATTGATGAAAAAATCTATTTCTCTAATGGTAAACTTATTCGCTTGTTCGATATTAAAAGCTCAATATTTTCAATAATAATTTTCAATGAGACTATTATTCATGAATTGGCAATGTAATATGCTCGATTACTCGCAATAAATTGGATAATAGAGTGGCATCTTTGATGCTGACCATTAGATGAATGAGACATTGATCAATTTTTCATCTCAAAATATTTGCCATAAATTAAATGCATCGACTGAAAATTATAATAGAATATCGTTGAATACTTACCATTCCACACGATGAGTGGCTCAGATTTCATTGGTTACCATTATTGAATTGTTAAATAAAAGATTTAATTTAGAAAGAATCAAGTGTGTGACGCTCTCTTTGCCGGGCTAATTGAGAATGACAAATGAAAGAGTAATTAGCAATAAACCGGAAATTAATTGCAATCCTTCTTCTTAATTATGTGTAAAGTACACAAATACTCTACATTGTATACTCAATACCCTTACAACTGTACTTAAGTCTGCAAAGTAATTTAATTCGATAAAACACAATAAATTATTAGAATCTTATTTATTTTCAGTTTGATAACTTTCTTCTTTGACTAAGTTGTACGGAACATTATGCTTTTGCTACACGGATTTCTCTTATAATAAATCAAATTGCTGTAATTTAGATGGATTTTGGTGGTGAATAATTCAAGTGTAGAAGGCCGGTTTCTTTTGCCTAAAATAGTTCATCAGTGCATGAAAAAGAGAGTATTCGATAATAAGTGATTAGATAAAATACTTACAACACCAAAGGTAAGACCCAAGAATACAATTCCAGTAATTAACACCAAGTTATTTTTGCGTTGTCTCTTGGAGTTCCACTCTTCCCATGGAATCTGTGGGGATGGCAAGTCGTTCAAGGTTGGACCTTGATGGTGACTGTCATGATGGTAAGCCTGAGACAATGATGCACCTACAAAATACCAATAGATTATTAACCTGGAAGTGTTCTTTAAAAGGTGAACAACATTCTGTGGAGTTATGTAATGATGGGTAGTACTGTACTTGGTATTACCAATAGTTGTTCACATGAAATCAATGTTTTGGGACTTACCATGGATTCTGGCCAAAGAACGGACAGCCTGACGTGTAACTGGCAACATTTTGGTTAAATTAATTTAATGATTAAAGACCCAAAAAACCACTGTGAAAATTATTCACGAGAATTTAATGAAAACAGACTTAGAGCAGTGTTGCCGATTTCACAGAATTATAGGAGAATTGGGCAAACAAAAATCTCCACTTTTGGTTTGTGTCTTTGATATATTTAAAAATTGTCATATTTCAAAAAAATTGTAAAATTGTGAGATGCAGTCTTCTGATCCTGACCGAATAATCGGACGAATTCTGAGATTCTACCACATTTTGCTCCAATCTCATGTAATTTATCTCTATCCCAATTGTATCAATACTACGATAATTATTATCTCCAATCTGAATTAAATTCTCAACCTACACAATTGATATATTGATCTGTGTATGGGTGAAACCAATTGAATCATTTTGAGGTTAGATTACCACCATTGAATTCCAGTGCATTGCCAAAGCTAATTGCGTGTATGGGCAAACTCACATTCCGGCGACCGAATTAAACGACCAAGTTGTGTGATTGTGTGCTCCAATGTTAATTCCCACTTTCGGCGTGTAATTTGCATATTTAAATCGGTAGTAGGACGGCATGCTGAAAAATTAGTGACGAGAATCGAGAAAGTGCAGTATTAACTCTTAATCGCAAGGTGAAAAGAAGTGAGAAACCTTTTTACGGGAAGAGACTATACCCAGGTTCGTTTGGCGTCTCCTTTTCTAATCCCTTTAAATTCCAAAGTGTTGTTGCTAACAGAATGATCAATCAGGTCATGCTTAGTTAGCAATGAAACTAAAAGATCCAACTTAATTAAAATTACCCTGAAAAATTTGGTGCGGTATGAAAGTTGTTCTTGCTGGTATAAACTTGCCACACGAGCAAAAGAAAAAAAAAATTTTTTTTTGGCAAAGATTCATATGGTTTTTCTGTGCAAAAATCAGATGCTTAATCTTCTCCAACCAATTACTTAACAATTTCAATTGGAAATCATGCATTAACCCATAACGGCTTTATAATTTCAGTGATATTAAAAGTGTTTAGCTAGAAATAAAAGAAATTTAAAAAAGAAGCTATGAGGAACGTGCTAGACGTAATTAAGATACAAACCGAGGTGAAGCAGACGCAACAATCGAAGGCCAAATTGACTGATTACAAGTAAAATCCATCTATTCTTGTTGAAATTTTTACATAAAATTCACACCTGTAGGATTATTACAATATGACAATGTGATCAATTAATATTCTCTTTATCTTGTTGTATAATCCCAATATAATGTAGAAATGCATCTGACAAAAACATTGGTTCACGATTTCTTGTTGAATGTTCAATCAAGTTAAATATGAAACCATTGACATCATCAACAGCATGCATTTTATATCATCGATTTAATCGTGAAACCAATGAATATGATGATTTCGTAAGTATTACGGTGGTAGAAACAATATTCAATCAATTGTTCTCAGACACTTTTTTTTTTCTAATTTTAGTTAGTTGCATCTTCATGTTTGTATTTAGCTGGTAAAATAAAAGATGATCCAATTAAAATACGAGATGTAATTAATGTATCGCATTGTACATTGAATCGAGGTAATTAACCGTTGTGGAATTTATTACGTTACATCCTTGGTTTTTGAAAATGAAATCTTTGTTTTTATTAGGTGCCCCAGTATTAGAGTTAGATGAAGAGTATTGGACAATACGTGATTCAATTCTACAAATGGAATTGTTGATAATTCGGATGTTGAATTTCTCAACAGCAATAACACATCCCCACAAGTACTTATTGCACTACATGAAATCTCTACAGGAATGGTTTGGCGTCACCACCTGGAATACAATGCCAGTAGCTAAAGTCGCAGCTGGATATTTGCAAGTAAATCATTTAAGATCTCAATCGTATTAATGTAATCACACTCGCTCTAATTCACCAACATTGTTGATTTATATTTTAGGATTTTCATCAGAATCCAATCATTTTAAATTATAAACCATCCCATATAGCGATTTGTTGTTTATCGCTTGCATTCCAAGTATACGGTATACGTGTACCACTAACCGATGTGACTGATGACTCCAATTGTTGGTATCATGGATTCGTAAATGATTTGTCCAAGGAATTGCATTGGGAAATTATTGAACGTATCATTGAAACATATAAAACTGATGAATGTGATTAAGTGAATGATGTGCCGCAAGCCGTATTAAATGAAAAAAGATACGACAGCAAACCTGATGAACTAAAAGAACTAAAACCGTCGAATTTTTATTGTTTTAAGTAATTCTAAATGACATACACTGTTTACATATTTTTTCACCGAATATAATTAGTTCTGTTGTTAAAAAAAAAAGGATTTTTTAAAACAATAAACAATTAAAAAATGTTTATGTGATACTTTAATGGCGTTTACATATTCGATAACAAAAAATTTTTAAGTGACTGATAACACTGAAATCATTAGTGTGTTAGCAAACTTCTGGGTAATTGAAATTCTGAAAAAAATGAAAGGAAATTGAATAATTTGTTTGCTAAATTAAATTGAATAGAATGAAACAGTGAATTCACTATTTTATTTGGATTTGTTATCTTTATTTTTACTCAATTGGTTGAATGGTATTTATTGGTTTATTATTTTTCATTTTATTTAGTTTACCTTATTTAACTAAGAACATTGCAATTCTTAATAATTTGTTTTCTGGAAACACATCGAATGCCATTTTATTGAACGGTGTCAATGTGCTCTCTATTAGCATCCCATCAATCAATAATTTAATCCACCGGATGAATCCATTCCCGTTTTATTTTAAATACTATTTATTATTATTATAATGTTTGACTTTAATTTAAATAGGTATTCATTATTCATTTAAATGTGATACTTATGTGGCATTAATAATTTTTTTTTTCTCATTTTTATTAAATGTGAATATATTTTATGTTTAGACTAACGTTATGTATATAACAAACTTTATCAATATTTTTAATTTAAACCTTTTAATAGTTTCATTATTTAATTATTTTCATTATATTTTTATATTGGAATCTTTCTTGCATATTATTTAATGGTTAAAATGACGATTATGTTTTTAATGATGATTTTCTTTTTTTTTTTTTTAATTCACTATTTTCTATTAATTTTTATTAATTCTTAATGATAGAAAATCAAAAAAAATAATTATTGTTTTAGTAACAAAGAACAAATCAGTGAATTGTAACACAAGGTGAGGAAGAATTCGGCTGACTAATAATTACTTTTTTTAAGAATTAAAAAACAAAATGATTATTAGAAATTCGTAAATGCGTAAATACAAAATGGATTTATTATCCAATTGACTTCTAGAATAAAATCCCATTAATTCTCTATATGAATTTGAATATTAGTCGTACACTTTAATCGCATCAAAAAACCACGTATTTTGTTCAATTTGATTTCACCTTATTAACCATTCAATTATGATGCGTCGTAATAACATCTATTATTATGTATCTCTAAGGAATTAATCATAATTTTAAAATAAGTCATTTCACAGTATTTAGGAAAGAAATTGATGTGATCTAACTGGACTTATTGTGATGAAATTGTAGTCCATCACTGAATGTTGTTCGTTTCATTTATTTTTATTTTTTTAAATTCTAATTTCAAAATCCAGAGATCGGTACGATGTCAATAATTTAGGCGAGGAGACAATTACGATTTGTTATTGATTCGTCGAAAGCAGTAAAAGGAATAACAAATTACTCAATTGCCTTGTCCATAAATTCAATGAAGCGTTTTGCATATTGTTCAGGATCACAGGTTGATATACCATCAACATTATTGCCATATTTAACTGTTTTGGCTGCTTTAGCTGCCTGCTTTTTAACACCGTACTGTGTAAGTACATCAATTAATGCAATAAAATAAATTTCACGCCTTTCCTCAATACTGCGCAATGCATATATATCCAATTCATGAATTATATCATTAGTATATGCTGAACCAGCGGCACATGCAGCTATACCACGGGGTGAATCCGGTGGTGTATTGTAATGCCATCGTTCACCACTATCACATTCTTCACTTTCGCTTGTTTCACGCGCATGACCACCGCCACCTTGTAATTCTAATTGTACAGCTTCGTCTTCGGCTCGTGCACAATCATGGATGCCCACAAGCAATGAATAATCCATTAAATGTAATTTAGCAAGAAAATTAACATCAGCCCTCAACGTATCAAATAATTTATCTTTTGCCTCTTGACCAATTTGTATTTTAAATCGTTGATTTATAAAATCGTTGTCCTTTAATGTTGGTAAATTTTTTTCCAATTCTTTATCAGACGCTTCACGATCCACAGTGCTACCTTTTAAATCAAATTTTTTATGTATACTTAAATGTGAACTGAATACATTACGCATTACAACAAAGTAATACTGATCACCATCAACTGTTAAACGATACATTCCCATATATTGTGGTAATAGTGTATTACCATGACGTTCAACAATATATGGATGATAATGTTTTAAGAATGCATGCATCTGTTCAACTTCCTCTGATGTTAATGTTTTTATAATAAAATATTTATCATAACTTTGATAAAATTGTGCACCACTTTTACCAGTTGAATCGACTATCATTGGTTGTGAACGTGTTAAGGATTCACGATAATCCATATCATCAATATTAAACCGTTCACGGATATTCCGAAATACGAGTGGACAGTATTCTTTTACTTTAAAATGTGATGGCATATTCTCTCTAAAAATAGAAAAAAATTATGAAATAAATAAAACCAGAAATGATAAACGACAAATAAATAAATAGAAGTGAAAAAAAAAAAATGAATTTATAATCGGTGAATGTTATATATCTTCATGATAAGACTAACTGTATAAGTGCTCTTGTCCCAAAAGTCTGTTCAATTTGTTTTAATCATTGAACAAATATAAAGAACATTGAATGACTAAATCATATTACTTACTTATTAAAGAGATGATTATCTACTTTAATTTTTGAATACGCACGAAAATCATCCGGCAATAGCATCACAGGTATATTGACATGGCTCAGTTCATTAATCTAAAATTAAAGAAAAAATTAATTTCATGGGATTAATTAAGCAAATGCCTTTATGAATTATTACGACGAAAAGTGATAGCCATAAAAGACATTTTATTGCAATCGTTTTGATAACAATTTCAATTCCATATTGATATCAAATGGGATTTATGGCGATGTATTGAGATAAAATGGGTAACGTGGTCTATTAGAAGCACACATAACTGTTTGGATGAAATGATTTTCTACTATAATACGATGGAATTAATGTTTTGGCTCACCGTGTTATTAATACCCCACATGAAAACACTTAGGAGTGGCTCATTCGCCCGGAATAATTTCACCTTCTGATGTTTCACCCGAAAGTGTTTCTTCTTGAGGATCCGAGGAATTGATTTACTATCTGATGACATTTTCCTGTGGTATTTCCTTTATATATTATTTGGATGAATTCACTTTTAATTATCCGGCTCTGTTGCGGTTTACGTTTTTGTTTTGATGTGTGTTTCACTTCACTCTTTTATTGTTTGTTATATGTATATTATTGCCAATTAAAACGATTCACATACACAATACAACAGAAATGGAACTACTCTCCTAGTCAGAATCTGAGTGTATTAAGTTAGGTATTTGAATTTGATTAAATGCGTCAAGTATTTCGTTAATTAGGCTCCGATTAATCAACCACTAGCAATTGACTAGTTGATTGGAATTATTTCACACTAATTTTTATTCAATGTTGAGTGTTATTTTCACAGAAATGTTTCGTCGTCGTTCTCTGGTTGTGGTTGTTGTTGTTGTCGCCTTTTTTCTTCTTATGACTGGGGGTTAATTATATTCTTCTTATTTCGATTTTTCCTATTGGCTATTGTGTCACACACAAAACACGACAAATGCTGGGTAAATTAGGCAGCCTCCATGGCAGTAATATATCACTGATTAGAATAATCGTATTCACTCGCTAATTGTAGCTAATGTGTTGAGTTTAATTGGACACTCTTTGGACTCGATATGAGGTATGTGTCTGATACCCTCGGCTCACTGCTGCTGCCTGTGTGTTCTCTTGTTCAATACTCTGGCTCTTGGTGTGATGGTGTGATGAAAATAGAAGAAACACGGAGTTTTCTACACATCTAATCTATCCTCTTTAGTCGAGTTATCGTTCATCTTGTGGGGTTTTTTTCTGACTATGTTTTGTGCACCGTCTTATCAAATCGTTGCTGCTTCAACAATCACAGATTACAACAGTTAATGATATTAATCACCGTTTCCTTTTGGTGTTTACTCCTTATAAATTAGTCACTTTAAGTTTTTTAACACCCCAATTTTAATCTTAATTTTAATTTTAACTTTAAAAGGAGCACAAATGTCGCTTTATGTTTTGCTTTGCAAGTTAAAGTTGTAATAAATATCCATCAAATGCGACGAAGAAATGAAAATAATTTTCATGCAATATCAGAATGGTGTATTTGAGAAATTAATTCACTCACTATATGCTGTAAAACACGTCTTCTAATATTTATTATGGGCAGATATAAGAGTTTTTAGAATCAAACGAGTGATTTTCAACGCAAAACCATGATTCTAAAACCAGTCGAAGAAATTGAAATTTCCTAGTCCGATACAGAAGAGTATATGGTCCATGTATTTCAGTGTCTAGTTACGAGGTAATAGTAATGAGAAAAGACCAAGAACTAAACAGCAATATGACAGTATGAGGTGTCTCTGTATTGTAAGAGGTTTCTGCAATATTTCGATTCAATAAAGCGTCAATTCAATACGATATATGTAGAAATGAAGGCACTCATATGCCACATCCAATTCAGTAGACTGGTTACATGGTTTTCACAGTTCTACTACTGACTGTTTTATTAAAACGCAGTTTGAGTCCCAATGTATTCGGAAGAGTGTACCTTATAGAATTTATCAGACCGATTAACATGAGAAAATGAATGGATAGGAGAACTAAATCCCTCCGGCGTACTTTTATTGGCTATATTGGGTATTATGTTGACGAAGATTTGTAGGTTATGGTATTCAGGTCAAATATACAGTGCTGTCGAAGGGTTAATTGTCTTGTACTTTAGCTGCACATTACCGGAACTATTGTTTCTGATCAATAAGAGGATTTTATTCTACAAATAATTGGAATAAATCTCAATATAAACTTAATTTGGATAATATGATACCCGTCTCTGATCTTATTATAAATTGTTATAACTAAAGCTATCCATGAACTTTATTAAGTATTTAATACAGTACTAAAGTGTCTCAGCTTCATATTCTCCACACTGCGTTTTCATTAAGAACGGAAGTAAAAGGAGACCCCGACCAGTTTTCTAGTGCGCGGATTAAAACCTTTCACGTAAATATTTTTCACAAATCGAATTGAAAGTTTTCTGAGCAATCGGTAAAAGCTTTCAATTTAAAAGTGGAAATTCGTGTTCAGTGAGTGTCAGTGTATATGGGGAGCATGGAATTTATCAAAGATACAAAAGATGATATGGTAAATATTCCGATTAAATTTTTGCAATTTCCAATCCACTTGTTTACACAGGAATGGTAGATCAGATCGCATGAACTAAATGAATCGAATTAAATAGTCATTTCGAATACATGGATACCATTAAATGCATTCTAAATAAACGTTTTGATCCAACTTGTTGAAAAATTATTGAGCGACATGATTAATTCCCAGCCACCCACTAATTCTGGGAATAGAGTGTTTTCCTATATAAAAACTAAAGTGGCTTTGAATTAGATACAAAGGATCTAATACACTAATCCAGTGTATTTCAATGGAATTTGTAATTATTTATGCTTCTCTCTCAATGTGGAATGTTAAATGAGAAAGGCAAAAACCAACAGAATTAGATTCAATTCACCTGGTTCTTCTGTGAATAAAATGTTTTTCTCTCATTGCAGTGACCTCAATAAAATGGCGGGTGTCAGTAAGATTGGTGGTCATGATACCGTCAATGTGAAATGTGATTCAATTTTTTTGTTTATTCCTGCACCCATTAAGTGGAATGTGAACAATATCACACATCGAGTAGCAAAAAAAAATCAAAGGTAAGCCAGACAATTAAATAAAAAGAGAATTAATTTTATTAAATAAAATTCGTTTTTTTTAGTGTTCAAACAACCGAATGAAAAAATTTGTACACCATTTAACGCATACTACTGATTGTATTCCATATCAATTGCTGGTGAGTACAATTCATTACTCTTTACCATCCATGAACTTTTATTTATTCTGAAATTCCAAAATGCGGCATTTCATAGAATGACCATTTCTATACTTCTCATAATGGCCAGTATGGTAAAAGAGATCAGGAAATGAAATGAATAATGTTGATTTAAATTCTGTACAATTTTTTATTCCGTTGTATTGAGGAAGAGTCAGTTGGTGTATCCTGATCTTTTTTTTTTTTGTTGCTGTTGATATTTGGTCTCCGGTTCGAGTTTGAATATATGAGAGTTGAATAGTCCTGTTGAATTATACTGAAGTGCAAACACAATTTTCTTTTTTATTACTGTGTCGTTGGACTTTGGTCAGTTGTATGCAATTTGTAATACATGAATTCAGGTTGAATATTGCGTAACACTGGTTTGGTCAATGATTTTTCTCTTTCCTGTTAAATTACCATGAAATGGAAAATTAGTTTTTGATAAAATAAAAAATATAAAACGATAGATGAGACATGAGAATTGTCTATTCCAAATTGAAAATGGGGCGAATGAAATAAACAAGCCGAGAATAACTGTACTCACATACTTGAGTGTACACACTTTTAAAAAACATATCAATTTCATATGGGTGGTATGTTGGAAAAAAAAAATAGTAGAACTACATATCTGGGGACATTTGCTGATTTGAAAACTTTCTAACATTTAGCAGTCATCACATCTGTGTTATGTTGTGTATGGTTTAAGTATAATTGTGACTGTTTTATATGGAGGGTTTGATGTGTGGGGGTGGGTTTTTATGTGTTACCGCATTCCAACATAACCGAGAATGTTTCAGTTGTTATAATCTTTTGTACCATATCAAAGACAAATTTAAATTAAAATTTATTTCGCCATATTTCGTTGTAAATGTATGAGTGTGTTAGGAAAAACCATGTGGTCAATATAGAGGATTCTCTACAAAACCAGATAAAGGAGTGTAACAATTGAACGAAAATTGTTTGGTTTCTATTTATTTTCGTATGTTTTTTCTTCATTTTATGATGTGGGGGTGAGAAAAATCTCGAATTTATATTTAGAACTGTGAACTTGAAGGCAATGAATGGTTCATAACAGATATTTTAATATAGAAATTTAGAAATGTGTGGTGCTTTTGTTACAATTAGTGTCTGTACGATTCACTTATACGCCAGTTAAAATTAGTTCATTTTGTATTTCATTGTGGAAAATGCATTTTGCATGGATTTTATAATTTACAACGTTTGAATATAAAACTTTTTTATGAATTTTATTATTTATCATACGGCTGTGCTATGTTTATTGTATTTGGATAATCTTATGTGTAATAACGTAGGTTAAACAATTCTGTTATTTTCATATTATGAAAATGGCAATTGTATTATTGTTCTTCGTTTAGGATATGTTATTTAGATGAGGGAAAACAAATGAAAATATCATTTTATTTCATTTTAAATTCATATTAGAATCACATTTCAATATTGAATTATATTGGTGGTGTATTTGGGTGGGTGTGATGAGGTGAACTATTATATAGACGTTGACTAGTTGAGACAGCATACTGACCACATCAATATATTTGTTGTTGATGCTCTGCTATTGCTCGTTTGGGGCCGATGTTAAATACACATGCTGCAGTTTTCCAATGGATTGGTAAATAGAAAATTTTGTGATTTTATGGTACACTATGTTTTGTATTGCCTTCTCTGTTGCGGTTTAAATATACAGATTTTGAAAATATTCTGATATAAAATTCATATTGTATTACATTTAGTTTGAAGTGAAATTTTATTTACGTACAACCGTTGGGTGATAGACATTGTAATTTTGTATTTGTGAACGAAAAATGGTTCTTGACGTTTCACTCATGGCTGGACAATTGACAGAGAGATGGAAAATGAGAGGAAAGTACCAATTAAAATTTCAAGGAATTGTAAATCAACAATAATAATAATCGGAGTCTTGTAAAATTTTACTTGATGAAAAATTATACAGGAAATGCCATTTTGCCATAACATTTTGACGATACACCGATTTTCCTTTAATAAAAATATTGAAGTTTTATTTGGCATCTATCACACTGGCCAAATGTTAACGAAACGGAATGAGAGTAATATGTATTTCGGTAACTGAAATACATTTATATGAAGAGAGAAAATCGGGTAAATGAAATGCATTTCATTATTATGAGTTTTATGTTTAACACAAATACGGTTGATGGTTTGGTGTATTTTGAACTTGTGGGCCTGACCTAAATTAATGATGGCAGTTGAGGCATATTAAAGAGAATGAAAAACAAAAGTTTCTGACTCACGATTTGTGAGTGAATTGTGGTAGGATGGGAGGCTCATCAATAAAATGAAAATTTGGAAAAATTTTTGTTCTGCCACAGATGATTAAAGATTGCCATATAATTATTCATATATTTCTATAGTTTGTCAACGGTTTTTTTGTTTGTTTTATTTTAAATTTTAAGTTCAAATCATTAAACGATTGGTTGGAACAAGTCAAAAGCGAATGTTGTAGTGAAAGTATGTGAGTTGATTAAACAACTCATCGTTATTGAAATGTTAATCATAATATTGAAACCGTAGTGGATGAGGCGTAGGCACTTTGCATTTGGGTGATTGAATTCATCTCATAATTTTCAATTGAAATTATTTACATTTCGATAAAACAAATATTTTCTAGAGGAGCGAAAAAAATGAGCAATATGATACAGAATTATGTTTTATATGGAAAAGCTTTTGGTAAAAATAAAATGAAAAGTTATTTTTAAGCGAAAAAAAAAAGGGAAATGATTTTATGTACTAGTATGTTCTTTATGCAATTTCAGTTGAATAAAAATTTCTGATTTTTTTTTGTATGTGAATGTGGAAAATTAGAGTGGAGTTTACAGATGAAGAGGATTGGAAAAAATGTGCATTCATAATTCAAATGAAAATGATTTCTTTTCCATTTTTTAAATAAAAATCCATTTAATTAGGCAACGAATATGTTTTTTTTTTTTTGATTATGAAAATCAACGTTCGTTTTTTTTTTTTTAAAGCATAAGAGATGAGTACTTATGGAATATCGGATATGTTTTTCTGTAGAATGTGAAAGTATGAATTACGCGAATATACTTTGTGACATATTAATCAATGAGAGTAACATCAAAACTACTTGTCCAGGTGTTTTTGTAGATTTTATAGTTTTGAGTGGTAGGNGAAAATCAACGTTCGTTTTTATTTTTTTAAAGCATAAGAGATGAGTACTTATGGAATATCGGATATGTTTTTCTGTAGAATGTGAAAGTATGAATTACGCGAATATACTTTGTGACATATTAATCAATGAGAGTAACATCAAAACTACTTGTCCAGGTGTTTTTGTAGATTTTATAGTTTTGAGTGGTAGGGGTGGTGGTGAAAAATCCATTAGAAAATCCTCTTTAAAAATTAGTTGGAATCGGTGATAGAGAAGAGAATATGATATGTCGGCTGTTAGAGTTTTTTTTTTCTTTTCGTTCGTAATGAGTAGAGTATGGAAACATATGGAACTAAATTAGAGAGTGTTACAATTTTATAGTTTTATTAGTTTTACCGTATGAGTGTTGTAAGTAGCTTTCTATGGGTATAATTTAATTAAAATCACATTTCGTTATAACGGCCATATTATAGTGAGATAGTTAGGTTCTGTAGAGTAAAGATGGCGATGAGAAAATTAAATTCTATTCTAATGTATTCAACGATAAAATGAATTTCACATTTGAGTGAGGCTGGGGGTGGAAGAGAAATGAAAATTTTCATGTTATGTATAATAAATCTTATCGTTTGATTTGCACCGACGGTGTGCAATTAGAGGAATTTCCCATGATATTTTATGAGAGTTTATGGTTATTATCAGCATAATGGAATGAATATGATGCTGTGAATGCAATTTTGTCAGTTGATATTCTCTTAGTACATTTAATATATCAATATTTATTTATCTGGAATTCATGGGAAATGATCTAATAAGCTTTAATTTATTAATAACCGCATTGTGAATAGATGGGCAACTTGATATTTAAAGTTTATCTTAGTTCATTGTCTTGAGTATTTTATTTTGGAATTTTTTTGAGATTGAATAATTTTATGGTGTACAGAGGATGAAGAGAAAATTAGAATTGATTCAATGCCAAAAAATACAAAGATTTAATGAAAACTTGATCGAATAAAGCTTTTTATAATGTAATCTGTGTTATCTTGGTATTTATCTTTATATTTTGGCGTGTGTAGTCGATGTTTTCATTATACAGTTTAGTATGTTCTTATGGAACAGGAGAAAGAAAGAATAATCATTTACATGAATATGAAATCCTTTAAATTCTTATTATCCTTAACCACATTAGAGCGACATCTTATGTACATTGGGTTATTGTACTTGAGACTTTTAACTATAGGTAATGGTTAAAAAAGTCGGTAGGTTTGTGGGGTTGGATAGACAAATAAAACCACAAATCTATTTGAAGATTAACTTAAGACGTTTCATTAAATCTCTTTATAAATTCTTCTGTTTCGTTTTATTTATTCTTTTATTTCTGTTTTTTTTTTTGTATTTGAAAAATTTATTATCATTCATGAATACCTTTATTCATATATGAAAGAGAATAAGAGAAAGTTTGGTGTGGGAGGAGAAGGTAAACTACAGAAAGGTTGAATTTCATTAAAAATTTTTAACATTATCACTCAATTGAAAAGAGATTTCTTATTCATTTGGATTTGGGGATGAGAAAAGGTTCTAAGTATTATAGAACAATATTTAGTATCGTGTGGATGTTTTATCCATTGTGTCTTATCCAATGATATTCAATTATTTATGGAAACAGAGACTTGACTGACTTTGGGTGTCTTATAAAATCAAATATAATTATTAAACTTTATTGTGCACGGTTTTCGAATAAGAATTCTAAAAAAATGGAAATGAATTATAATTGATTTAAGAAAATTCTCATAATGGATGTTACTGAACAAGTACAGTAAATCGGTGGATTTTCTCATATGTGGGGTGGATGGATTAAACGTGTGTTTCTAAAAGGGGTAGAGAAGGCTAAAAGTCGTTGACGAATAATAACGTTTAAAATAGATGATGGATAAAATGCTTAATAGTCTGTACGGAAATTTTGAAGAAGACTAATGATGTACCATACCCACTATTCATTAGCAAACATAATAGAATATTTTCATCATAATTTTACATCTTTCATATGTTAAATGTTTTATTTTAATTTTTCTTTTCTCTCTTTTTTCAAATGTAATGATGGAAAATAAAATTCAACACGAATAATAATTTATAATTAATTTCATAAGAATAGAAGTGAATATGAAATTAACGAGTTCGAGAGTGTATACATTGAGTACAATGTGTTATATTGGGTGTTATGGCTCTTGTGTAATTCATAAAATGTATGAATGTGTATAAAACTTTGATGGGGATAGGAAAGTGAATGAATAATTTTACTGTTTTTAACAAGAATTATGTATGTGAAGTATGTATTGCTCTACTGTGGATTATATTTTTAGTGGATATGTAGATGTATGAAGTTTATGATATGTTTCTGGCATTCATACAAAAATAATGACAGACTCAATCTAAAAATTGTTTTTGGTAGTAAAGGAAGTAAAGTTGGCAACAAGATTCATTTAATTGGGGTTTAGTTACTTGGATGCAGCTAAAATTGAGGAAATTATTATGAACTCTTTATAATTTTTGTAAAGGATTTTTGGTATTCATTTTAATTTTTAATTTTTTTTTTGGTGGTAGAAAATTGGAATATACCTGGTGAATTGTTATGGTTGATTCGGTTGAAATATTTGAGAATTTAATTCTTGAAAAATTGAAAGAAGAACATATAAAACGAGCCTCATTTTCATTATATTTGATCCGTAGTTGATGAAAATTGAATGTTCTTCTAATGGAGTATACGTAGTGGTATTTGGGTACGAGAGATTGTTATAGAGAAAAAGAAGATTAATGATAATTTTAACCATTTCACGCATCATAAGTTTTCATATGAATAATTATGATTCTTCCATTTAAGAGGAAAGCTGACTAAAGCTTATTTTCTTTTGGCTGGTGTTTTCTGTTACTTTTTTTTGCTAAAGTGGTGGAATGGGCTGGATGGTAATGTTCTTGGTAACTTGGTACCATTTAGTTGGATTTTAAAGATGATGATGATGATGATGAGACATACACAAAAATTATAATGATGTGGAAATCATGAGTGGTATAGAATGGAGTTGTGCTGTTTTATGTTTTTTATTTTTACTCGTTGAAATTTCCATGTCGACAATATTCATTTTATATGATTATTATTATGTGAATTGTGGTGCGTATACAATGGGAATGTTTTATATTCAATTAATTAAAATACTTTCAATTTAAGTTAATTGTTGAATACGGTAAACTGGGTTTGTTCTTATAAAATGCAAATAATATTCATGAGAGTATTTTATTCTATTCTTATTTTGTTCCGTAATGTTTTTAAACTTCATTTAAGGTACTACAACTCCTTTTATTTTGTTGTTACGTATTCGTGTTAACAGATAGGGATTTTATAGAACTTGGGGGCTGTGTAGTGTTATGCTCATGGGAAAAAACGATTTTTATTCAATTAAGTGGATGGAATGTTGTTTTACTCAACTGTTTTACTCGTTTTTGTGTTTTCTTCAATGTCTCTCATGGTTTGTTGTTGTATTTTCTTTTCTTATTGAGTGTATATGTTTATTTGTATAAACGAGAAAATTGTATGGGTTTTTTGTTTTATATTCGATAGAGCTGTGGCTATGTGTCATTGGAACAGAGAAAGCACAACGTGAATGAAAATTACCAAGAGATTTGGTTTGGGCCAAAACAAAAACAGGAAACAATTAGATAAACTTAAGGGTATTGGAGGCAAATGCTTTTTTTCTTCTTCATTTTCGTGGGTGGTTGTGTTAGGAGAATGAGAATATTGGCGGACGCCAATAGAATGAATGAAGAAAGAATTGCTTTTGGTTGTGGTTCAGGATTGTTTTTCATCGGTGGTGAAGATCATACTGTTTGGCTTTTGTTTGTAAGGGGATGGTAATAAATTTTAAGGTAATGAATATTATTGAACAGTTGTGCTAAACAAGCAAATGTTAGAGATAAAACAGAATTCATGATGTTCCTTTGTTTTGCAATTATATTTTCTTAAATATTAAATTTAATTATTTAGTGTCTTTAAGAGGTATTTGTCAAAAAAGAGGTCTGAGTGGGTTCATTAAACGTATTCCTATTGGAATATTTAATTGTTTAACTGTGAAAGAAAAGGACTGTGAACTGGTTTGGATGTTGTGTGATGAGGAGGGAGGGGGTGGTAAAACAACAAATTTTATATTGTCGAAGTGATATTTTATGCCACAGAAATCCATTAATTGTGTTTTATAGTTGATGTAGGGGAAAAAACGGTGATATCATAAACCAACAGTATAATTGATAAATGAAAATTAATTGCCCAGAACTGATACTGAATATTCCGAATTATTTAAACAGTAACGGAGGAAAATAATTTCAGTTTTTTTGATTTTTTGGAAAGTTTCATTGAATGGTTAATGGTGTTTGTTGGGATGAATAGAACAGAAGTATCACATAAAATTTGTTGTTGTTTTAATTGATGGCGTTTTGAAAACGTAAATTGGAATAAAATGGAAATTAAAATAAGAAGAGCATAGAACTATCACGTATTTAATGAAAAATTTAGATATCTGCACTATGTGTTATCTATTGAAATTGAGAGAAAATGGTTTGTAATGTATTTATGTTTTTTTTTTTTTCGTTATTTGATGCAATTTAGTTCATAGAAGAGTCAGTACAATATTAACTGAAAGAAACATGAAAATCCCATGTGATTGGTAATACATAACGATAGTGTATTGGTGAGATGTGGTGTGAATGGTTAAACTAGTGTAGGAAACTAGCAAAATTATTACAATTTTCATTTACTATCAGACGTATACCAGGTGAAATGAAATTTTAAATAGTTTCATGAAAGGTAAGAATTTAATATTAAGTGATTTCAATTTAACTGGGGTAAAATTGTAATAGTGTAATTTTGGCCTGTCACTTTGGTTTAGATAGATTGGGTATAACATGTACGATTATGTGGCATCATCATCATCGTTAAATGCCTGAAGACGTTTGTAATATTGTTGTTGGTGGAATATTTAAAATGTTCACATGTCCATGTGATGTGTGGACCAATATAGAGGTATTTGAGGGAATGGAAACGTTATTGAATTGAACGAAATATTTAACCAAACGGAAAATTCATAGATGTTGAATGCTTCTCATCTGTTGGGGGGAAGTTGGTAGAAGGAAAAGCAAAAAAAGAATAAAGTGAAGTGTTTCTCTCTCAATTTTCATCTTCAGCTGGTGTAACTTCAATTTTACATTTCGTTTGTTTTGTATTTTATTTTTGTCTTGGTTTTTCTGTTCCTATGAGTCCATCCAATACATTGACTACTACTTTTTATTTGGTTACTTTTGGTAGGCAACAAGAAATGGTTGAAATTACCAGAAAGAAAAAAAGTGAAAAATTGCTATGAATTGTTATGTTGGCTTTAGTGAGAGACTATACATTTATATTTTTCTATCGTTTTTCTATATTAAATTGTTTTTATTCAAGTTAATGGTGAATACTATACGAGAGGAAAATTCAATAATAAAATCCCCTTAAGGCCATTAAATTCCACAGAAATGTTTTTTTTTTTTCGTTTTTCACTTTTCTATAATGTTGTTGGGCACCACCTTGGATTGTATTGAATAAGAGAATTTAAGAACATTAAAATTGAAATGGAATTGTTTTTACGTTAAGGGTGATAGAGGAAATATTATCGTTGGAGAATGCGGATGTAAAAGGTGTGTGTGTATGTGTATGTGTGTGAGTAAAGTCCAATGATTTTGTTATAAAATGTTTATATTAAACATCAATCTATAGTTATATATGAACCCAATGGGATTTTCTCTATTGTTTCCTTAAATTCAAGCTGTTTGGCTATTGCTAACTGAATATGAAGTACAAGTAAAGAAAAATACATATCGAAAGGTCTTATCTTCACAACATGTCTATTTCCGTATTGGATCTAAACTATGAAATCCCATCAAATTAAAGATACAAGAAAATGTTAACGATTTTTATTTGAAAAAATACACTTTGACTGTAACGTACTGTTTATGGTAAAATGAAATGGAAGAAAAGATCCTAGAATCTCAGCATTTATTCACTTTTATGGTTTTCTTTTTTGTTTATGTATTTTGTGGATAGAAAAGCTCACTGAATATAAACTAGTTTTTTCTTTCATCAGGACTTCTTAAGGAGTATAATATTGAAATAAAATGGCGAAAGAAAAAACGGAAAATTTTATATTCACGGTTATCGTAATAGTTGGAATTACCTAAATTTTTATTTATAAATAACTCATGAATGGGATAAATTTAGTTCAACATTATTATTTTTTTCGGGGGGGTAACAGAAGAGAATAAAACATTATTGAATTTTTATTAGAATGAAATTATACAGTGGATACCATCAATGGATGGCATACGATTATGTTCTGATGCAACATAAAATTTTCTAGAGGAAAAATGTCGTCATTTTAAATATTCGGAAATTTGGTAGAAGGAAATACTCCCTTGACGGTTGTATCTGAGCTTTTTCCCAATTTTTTGTTGCTTCGTTGACGGACAGAATGGCATAGAAATAAGAGTATAACATCGAAATGGGGTTAATAAAATACCTTAAGCATGTTGTTGAAATGAAATGGAAATTTTCATATAAATATTGTAATGAAATGTTTTATAGACATGCTGATTTTCAATGGGGTCCACCGGAATTGGTTTGTGAGGACTACTACTTATAGTCCCGTCAGTTGTAGATTTCCATTATTTGTAACAATGCTTTGGGTACTTTTCTGTATTTTCGGTGGTGACGAATAACAACAAGGTGGCAGTGAATGTATAAGAGATGTAGTCCCATAATGTTGAAACATAAAATGGTAATAATGGTGTGACACTTATTGGTCTATTAAGTGAACGATATTGTACATATTTTTGGCGGTTTTCAATGTTTTATTTTCTTCCTGGTTGTTAACTAATAAGCTGTTGGTGTAGTTTACTTGGTACTTTAGAAGTATCGTATAGTTTATGGTATGTTGGTGAACATATAAAATAATTATTTGAAAATTACAATTTGAGTGGAAATAAATGAATTACATTTGCATAAGCCTGTTAGCTATCAGTGTATGGAGTATACCTAATGATTGTATAATGATTGGAATATTTATGCATAGGAAAAAATTAAAATTGAGTTAATAAACTTACCTGCATCAATGTAATTAGATGTATTCTTATTCAAGATTATTAATGAGAGTGTTGCTGACTATTACATAGTATTGAAACAACTCAAATTAAGTGGTTGTTTTTGGCGGAGGGAAAAAATTCAAACTGGGCGTTCAGTGAAGTAAACAAGGAATATGAAGTTTCGTGAATTAATGAGAGCGATAGGAAAGGAAAAAAAAGGAAAAATCAAAAAGTATAAAAAGCTATGAAGGTGGAATTGATAAGAAAAATGATATTATGGTGTATACTTTAACGATTGCTTTTGACATGTTTCACTATGAAAAGGTGAATTTTGCACGTTTCATGTCGATTCATTTATCTGGTACTGTTTTTTTTTGTTCTTTTGTAATACCAAACCACACTGATTCCATGTAGTTCTTTTTTTTATGTTATTATAAAATAGCTGGATGTCCGTGAGAGATGATGATGGTGTATAGAAGTAGATGGTATCAATATGCAGTGTCCGATAAGTAAAACATAAAACTTCACTGTTATGTAACAGTAAACAGAACTATATGAAATGAATTGAAAAACACATTGTATGATGAATTGTTTCGAAACTTTCATTTCAATGTTTATGTGTTGGGGAGAAAGTAAAAGAAATATTTTATAGAAAAGCTTTGGATATATAAAATAACATGTAAAATGAAACTCTTAAAATCCTTTAAGATGATTAATGGTTAAATATTTACAGAGAATATTGGGCTCCATAACAACTTCTCTCATCTTTACTGTTTCTTTATTTTAGAGAGAAAACAAAACAAAATAAAAAAAATAAGAAGAAATTATCGATCTATTCTTTATGTTTTATTTTGGGGTGAGGTAATTTTTTTCTTCACTAGATACTTTGTAAGAATGTAGTTTTTATTCGCTTTTAATTTCACAATCATATTGAAACAATCTTTCTACTTTAAGAGAAGAAAAAATAATAATTGGGGATGAGAACCACGTCCAGGTGAATTCATTTTAAAAACTTTACGATTTTTATTTTTGTATTTCTGATATTTTCCCCATTTCTTTAACGATGTGAAAGTTTCGAATCGTTAACTTTGTTTGGAATACGGTTTGTATACCGTAAGGATACATCTAAGAATTTTTATTAATAAATCATCGAAATGTTGATAGAATGAAAGAATAAAAATTATATTGTGACATTCAGTTATGTATTTTAACAATGTGAAATTACAAAGTAAAATCAGTTAATAAGCGATAACTCAATTATCTATAAGGTGGGGGTGGTTACACTGAATGGATTTGTAAATTCTTGATTGGCGAAGTTTAACAATGACAAGAAAGTAGCCATTGGAATAAGGAAATGTTGTATGGATTTGTATGTTCTTCCCGAAATGAAAAAGAAATATTTATTGAGTGTTTTAATGGTATTATGGAATCCTTACTAATGGAGATATGAAATCTGGTGGGATTAAACCTGGTGGGTATCTGTTGAGTGAAGATGAAAAGCTCGTTTGTTCTTATATGTTTTTATTATGTTTTAACATTCATCTGGTTTATGTGAATGTTTGAGGTACATTAAACATGAAATAGTATCGTGTAATGTGAAAAGTTAACCATCATTAATGGTATTGGAGTTTTATTTTCCAATATGATTATAAGGGAGATGTAATAATTTTTAGTTTTAGCCCTAGTCAATGTTGTGAATTCCATTTAACTTTTGCTTTTATTAACGGGGGTGCTGGCAGTAAACCAGAAGACAGATATTGAAAAAGAAGTGGAAGAAAGAAGAAAAGAAAATCGCATAAGAAAAACTTTATTGCGCAGACCATGTGAGAATCACGGAATTTTTCTATCTTGTTTCGATTTCCTTTATTTCGTTGTTGCTTTATTTCGTCTTAAAATGTTCTTCAAGAGTCATGTAATGCATTACGACACTACATGGATATCTTGGTTCGTTGGGTTGACTGTGCTAGGCACAAGTTGAATAGTTAGGACGAACTGTTGTGCTATGGTAAGAAACCGACTGAATACGTGAAAGATTTATTGATACCACATTATCATTGTGTAAGAATTGGTTGTCTATTGACTGGGTATCATATGACGTTGGCAAAGACAACGAGAACTGAAGCAAAAAAAAAAATAAATAAAAAAGAGAAAAGAATAAGAAATTCTGATACAAATTCCTTATATTATAGTTTATGACTATACAACGTCTGATATCATTAACCATTAAGAATAGCGATACCCCGTGGTAGATTGACGGAATGAAAAAAACGTATAGAATGAATCGTGGAATCACTGAGAATAAAATCGATAAAATATCAGTTGTGATATTGAAGTTTTGATGGTATCCACTGTATATAACATTAATTTACCCTTTGGGGGTGTAATGTAAAATTGTTATACTTTTTTATTATATTAAACGATATAATTTCCAATGGTCGGATAAAAATTATGGACATTGAAAATCAACAGTAAAAACTGTGTAGTTATGTACATACGTGGCGGGAGTACAGGAAAAGTGTGAGATAGTACTGGAGTTATGTGTGTATAATAGCAACACCATAACGACCATTATGATTGTTCCAAAACACTTTCTATTGTTAATGGTGATTATCGTCCAGGATGAATTTATGAATAAAACTCAAATATTTTCCGATTTTTTCACTCTTTCGTACTGGAGGGAAAGAATTGTTATGTGTCTATTATATTATGGCGATGGTGGGATGCCGTGTCTTCTATGGTTATAACACTGAAAACGGTTAACAGTTAAGTGAAGATGAAATGGTAGTGAGAACAGCAGAACAGTATATTTTTCCCATATGTTGAAATGATGTATTTATGACAGAGTCCGGGTGGTATTTCCTCATTCAAGAGACGATGATGTTGTCCAACAGTTCTGATCATTTCGTTATGTTTTTTTTTTCCGCGTTGGCTGCTTTTGTTGATGGTACTACCTCATTGATCTAACTGCCTTTCTCCATGTGCCATAGTCAACTGTTCTGTTGTTGTACTTGACGTGGTATTTCTTTTTCCTTTACGGGTTTTTATCATGAACAATTGACGTTGAATATAATATTGTCGTTGACTGTATAGGTTTTTATTTCGTATTTTTTTTTTGTTCATTTAATATTACATGATAATGGCTGGAAAATCTATATAAAGTTATAAAGATAGGCGATAACGGATTACCAGCAAATACATAACAATATTTAAACATTGAATGAGGAAATTTACCAATAAATTCTTATTATTATTATGAAATCTTTATGCGATTTAAGGGGCTGTGGTGTTATCACTAAAAAAAAAAAAATAACGAATTACAGGGTGAATTGATGTGATGTTAAAATTTTATTTCTATATTTTCATGTGAAAGTTAAAAAAAGAGAAAATAATGTGAAACCAGAACGACCAGTTATATATGGATCGCATATTGTTTTGTTTGTGGCCAGAGAGTCCATAACCGTTGATGATGTACAACAAATGGGAACTTTGAGGACGTTTTGATTGAATTACTTTTGGTTGATGTTGTTGTTGGGCTGTACGCGTTGTGGGTGGTGGTGGTGGGTTTATTGATGCCATGTGTATAGGAATTATGGCTTTAGAATATATGGAGTTATGGTTATATTGTTGTTTTGGGGTTGCACCATTAAATGAGATAATACAGCAATCAAACGATGTATTATCCCATAATTTTCTTGAAAATTTATTATTAAATTTTTCTTGACAACAGTTACATTGTGTTTTGTAGGTGAATGTTCTGATGCTTTTTGGACCGACAATAATTCTATCTGAGTCAAAAATAATTTTAATAACCTTTAATTATCATTTAGGTGAATGATGGGTGACATGTATTGTAACTAAGTGATGTATTGTTAATGACTATTATCTATTTATAGTGAAAATATTTAATTTTGGATTATGTGTAAAAACAAACGGTTTTTTTTTTGTTTATTTTAAGAAAACTGGTTTAAATGAACGTGATCGTAAGCTGATTAAATGTTATAGTAAAATTTTCCAATAATTTTCTATTTCTATATTAATTCCACGGTGTTATGATATTGATGGTATCAACTAAAATTACATTAAAGGATTAAAAACATCGATTGAATGGTTTTAAGTCGGAAAGGCCCCTCTATAATTTGTCGGTTGATAAATATGAAATTAGTCGTTTATTTCGACTCGTAAAAGCCTAAAATCGTTTATACTAAATTTAGATAAAATTTCTGTAACAGATAGCCAACAATGATGATGGTCGTCTATTTTAATATGCGAGAGTTTGTGGCAGCTGAAATATAAAATCAAATAAAAGTGGCATGTAATAGAATAGAACCTCGTTGTACTAGAAATAGGGAATGTGTACCTTTAAAAGGTGGCGGTCTCTAGTTAACTGGGGAGAAAGGCTTTGTATTAAAAGGGAGGAAAAAAAAATAATTAATTGGAAAAGTTATTATCCTGTCAACCATATGATTTTCATCGTTACAATGAATTATAGGAAAATTTTACAGTGATTTTCGTTATAATTTTACGGAATAGATAGATACCGCACGCGAATAAGAGATATAAAGTGACGGTCGTCAGTATCAAAGTGGTTGGTTATGTATGAGAAGTGAATAAATTTGATATAAACGGGATAAATCGGAAACAGTGAAAATAAAATTCCTTGATGATAAAGTCTGATGATGTTCTGGTGGGTGATGATTCAGTGAATCTTTGCGCGTTTCATAAAACTCATACAATTTCAGTTAAGTGTTTTGTTGTAAAATACACAACAAATATGATGATGATGAAGGTGGTACTGGGTTGTGGGTATGAATATCATGTGTAAGTTGTAAAAGCCAAATTACCGCCAAACATAATATGTAAAAGGGGGGAGGATGGATTGTGTATACTTTAAAGTTTATGTTACGATAAATTTACCAAGATAAGATTAAACATATTTTCTAATGCATTTCGCGGTTACTGGATATTCCACCATGTATGGTGTGTGTACTCTTTCTTCTTTTTTCAATTTTTAATGCTCATGTGGATTGTCATTTTTAGCTGTATAATCTAATGTATTTATATAATTTTACTTTTACTCGGAAGAAAATCCACAAATACTGAATTAAATTTTGTTCCCTTAGTGCTCCCTTTCGTTACGTTATGTGTGTGTCGTTAAAAGCTTGAAATTTCATAATTGGAATATGAGGATGAAGCTTAAGGGCGCTAAATACCATACTCACGGTAGAAAACTGAATTCATCTTCTAATTTTTTTTTTACTTCTTTTTGTTGTTATTAAGTACACCATCGTGTGTATATTAAGATAAATATATTATAATCCAAAAGAGATTTATGTTCATTGTAAAGCGAAAAAAAAAAATGAAAATAATTTGTGGTTTAATATGAAGGGACTTGGTGCCATAAATTCGATTAAAATGTATGAATGAAGATGATGGTAGTAGTATGTGATTCACCCATCTGGTTAGCGGTGAAATGAAGAAAATTAGAAGATCTATGAAGGAAATTCATATGGAAAATTGTCTGTGTTGGAATATGAAGAATTTGTGCGCTTTATTAAGGGGGTGGTATATTTAGAGCACTTGGTTCTTAATCAACGAAAGCTAACAACGTTTAATATTGTGATTAATCATGTCGATATGGATTTTATTCAAAAATCTCTTGATATTATCGATTTTATTAGCTCCATTATGGTTGAAGAGAATGAGAGATTATATAAAACGGTTGAATATTAGCGATTAAATGATGTCGTTCGTTGAACCACATTCTGTTGTTAAACACCTTTCAGATCTCTTCTGTTTTTGTTGCATTGTTCCGTTTACAATCATAGATATTCTATTCATCTCGTCTCGTCCATATTTAACTGAGAATGTTTGTGCTGTCATCATAATTAAATCATTATCGTGTAACGCTTTTCATAGTCAAGTACCATGTATATACTTCAATGATATTTTCCCCCCTCATGTCATATTGTCCATCGACTATAAAATGTTACGCTATAAAATTGTAACAATACACCTGATATTTAATGATGGACAATAGAATGCCAATTTGGATTCAAGTTTAAATTGCCAAAATAAAAATTTACAAGACCTCAACATTGTATGAAATAAAAAAATACAAGGAAACGAATGTTTGATGAAATATAAGAGAATGAGAAGAAAAAAAAAATAAAATCTAAACAATCGTAATAAAACAAGTCAGAGATAACTTGAAATAAAAATGAATCATTTGTGAAGAAATAAAAAAAAAATGAAGGAAAATTCTTTTCTTTTGTCTATTTTTCATCGTGTGGATCTGATGAAGGTGGATGAGGCTGAGAATGGGTGAATTTTTTGTTGGGAACAGTTAAGTGTTGTTAACTAACAGTGATAGAAACTGTCTGAAGATATCAAATCAAACAATGTTAGAAGAAAAAGTTATATCGATAAAAAAAAATTCTCTGTTTTTTTTATTCTTGATACTTGTGTCCTGTTCTTGTACCATTTTTATAGAATTTTTCTTTTTCTGGTGAAGCTTATTTGGTCCTTGGAGTGAAAAGTAAATATGGGAAGCTATCAAACACTTGGTGTAGTGGCAAAAGTGTGCCACTTTAGTTAAAGAAAAGGGATATGATGATATAAATTTATCTACACCGTTGTTGGTTACCATTGAATCCTATTCGTTGTTATAAAAAAATAACTAAATATTCGTTTGTACTCAAGAGTAAAGTTAAATAGGAGAAAAAAAAGAGAATAGCAAAATGTGACCAAATGTGAGATTCGCATATAAACATCAATTCATAAAAATGACTATGTTGCGTATCCATGTGTAATTCAAGATTGGCATTATGTTTTCCCATCATATTGTGTCGAGTATGATTTTATTTTTATTTTTTTTTTGTGCAGAATGTCGAAAATAAAGGAATCTTCTTGTCGAAAGATGAGTTTTGAAATGGATGGCATAGGACGAATGAAGAATTGTGAATTATAGTATAACAACAATCTACTCGATTTCTTTATTTACCGTTAACAGATGAGAGAAAGAGGCCAATATTTTAAAAAGGGCCTTGGTGACGAATAAGCGAATATTTATGATACCCTTGAGGCCAACTTATTGAGCTTTCGTTATAATACACGATAATAAAAGGAAAACCCGGATACCATCACCACAAGTTCATATAATTTCTACGTTCAGTTCTTGTCTTTTTTTTTTCATTTTCATTCTTTTACTTGTCGTTTTGTTCCTTCTTTTATTCAGTTTGTGTATGGAATACAATAGGCAATAGAGACACGAGATATGAGAATGAATTCAATGTTGCGTGTTGGTTGCGTTATCCAAAGTGTTGATGCAGGACTTAAACACCAAATAAAACTCATATGGATACCATTGAATTTGGTATGCTGTATCGCATACAATATTGTGGGTTTGGCATATAATATCCTTCTTCTATTTTTTTTATCCATAAACGATTCATCTCAATATGAATTGGAGTGCATAGACAACATAAACGGTGTTAATATTCACGTTGATTTCTGTTTAGCTGGATCAGAGATCCATTTGGTTCTCTTCTGTATGCTTTTTTTTCTCTTATGTTTACCTCTATAGGTCTTTCTCTCCGATTTGAATGAGTTGTATGGAAATGTTAAATGTCAACGCGCCTTGATCGTTGATTTTCATTGCTTGGTAGTAAATGTTTTTTTCTTCCTCCTCGTAAGTTTAAGTATCGCGTGAATAATGGGGTCCATTTTTATATCACAAGTTTTATTGTATTGGGTTGATGATAGAGGAGGTTTGGAATCATGGATTAGAGGGTAATGCCGTTAGGTAGGTTGAAAATAAAAAGGTAGAAGAGACAACGAATAATGTTACGGTTGAATAAATTCGAAGGCGAACACCGACACACCAAGAGAGTAAAAACAAATTTTTATTATCATTATGCCACCATCGTTTAGTAGCCGTTTGCTGTAATTTATATTTAATTTGTGTGATGCATTGAAGAGAAAAAAAAAAACAGAAGACAACGAGAAATGGTATAATGTAACGAATGAATAAGGTGTTAAAAGATGGTGTAACAAGAAGGATGAACGTGAGAATATGAAAGGAAAGTGGTAGTATAGTGGAGATGTGAATAGAAAAGGAAAGAAAAGTTTAATCATTGTTAGCATTAAAGGTGATGCCATAAATAAAAAGACTCATATAACAATGTCATAATGTGTTATGTTTTGAGACACTGTATATGGTATAAGTTGGAAAATGTCGGGGTTAAACATAAAATTATGTTTTGTTGGTTGATGTAGAGAAGATGGTATTTTGGTACATCATACCAGAGACAAATAAGGTTGGTTCATCTGTTAGTTCTGGATGGTAACCGGCGAAAAGAGACAATGTGGCAGTGTCTTAACACGATGGTGTTTATTCATATTAGTGGGTGTTCAGCGGGTTTATCTAACGTTTGGTCCAACGATCGTCTCATAGTAACATAATGGCCATTTTATTCACTGCAAATAACCGAGATGACATTGAATGGCTGGGGGAATGGTGAAGGTGATTCCATGTAGATTCAAAATCATCCCTTTTTTTCTGTATATTTTATTATACATTGTTGTGATGAACTTTCAAGATATCGGCCATTAAACTTCACCACCATATCAACATAAAATCCAATTCATTTTTAGACACTTCGATTCACTATGATTCTTTTCTGTGCATAATTGAAGGACATAAATTTTACTTCTTTCAACACTTACCTAACGAATGGAAATAGAAACTCAGCGGCCATAAAACGATGAGAACTAAAATAAAAACAAAAAACGAAGTGAAATTATGAAATAGAAAAGCTTGATAACAGATAGAAAAAGTTGCAAAACTGAAGGAAAGGGAACCGAGTTATCAAATAAAATGTGTATGTGGTGGGGAATAAATATTATGTTGTTTGACGAATTTATGTTATAAATTTTATACAACTAACAATGTCTTTTTTGTTATGAATGTGTGTGTGTGTGTATGGATATTTGACGTTTGGTTTATTTCCCACCAAATGGTACATGAATAATGTAATGGTTATACGTGGAAAAATTCAATCGTACTTGGATATTTGGGGCCAAAACAGTGATGCGAATATCCATTGGACAGGGGTGGATCAGATTGTGATGAAGAGGACAGGAATGGTGGAACAGCTCAAATATTGTAACGAGTTATAAAAGTTTTTGGAAACATTCCAGCATTAAAATATAGGTAATATATGATTTTAGTCCATTTCCCAATGAATTCAAAACTGACTGACAAATAAAGCAAAAAGGAACGAAAAAATTTTTCCGTTTTTTTCAAAAAATACCGAAATTTGTTGATTTTTATGTTTTCTACTGTATGTCTGTACTTCCCCGGTCTATGAGTGTGAGATCTCATCGTATGTGAATTCAAATATTAAAAACAACAAAAAATAATCGTTTCACTTCGATTTGGGAAGACAGGACAGTTGAAAGTGTAAAGAGGATTTTTTTGTTTGGAGAGAATAAAAATTATGAACATTTGAATTGAATGCGTATGTGTGTGCCAGAAATGGTACGTTTAGGGAATGATTGGAGGGTGTTAGTGGGAGAGTTTAACATAAAGCATAATGTAGATATACATTGGAGAACTGTATATCAAACTAGTTATGTAACAGAGCAATCATATGATGGAATATTTTTTTTTTTGGTATGGAAATGGCAAAAGGATGGTGTTGCATTATATGAAATTCATATTTCCGGTATACGATGATGGGGAGAAGAAAAAAACTGATATTTGAATAAATAGATTTATTAGGTGTCATTTGCATTGAAGCAACATAAAATATAAGAATGCAAATTTTTTTATTTTCGCTTATGCTTTTGGCTCTCAATGATTTCTTCCTTTTTTTTTTTTAATATTGTAACTCAAATAACGTCCTATCTCCGTTGATTCCAAATGAATTTGAATATAAAAATTGGTTGAATAAAAATATATGAAAATAAATGGAACTGACGACGATCGCATAGAGGATTTGTAATGTTGGCATTAAATTGGGTGTATGTTGAATCATGTGGATAAATAAAGTGATTTTTTCTTTATTATTATTATGCTATGTGCAATTGATGTTATATGGGTTAGATAGAGAGTTATACACATGTAGATTGAATTCAATTATGCAATATAAGCCAAACTGAATATGATCACTGATGATAAAAGCTAATTTTAATTTTCTACACTTCAACTGTGCATGTGTGACAGTGATATTGAATAGCACAAAATTAATGTTTGATGTTGGAGTACTCGTATTGGTATGGTAAAAGTGCCAAAATAGAATTAAAATGTCTCACTTTAAGGAGTGAATTGATATGAACCTTCTGTAGTTAAATTTGATTCTATCATGTACAGCAATATTATTGACTAAAGTTATGCTCTATACATGTAAATAGGGGATTTATCTGTAACCGTTATAGATCATAGTTTAATTGTGTTTAATGATAACACAGTTTTCTGTTTATCAGTTAGGATAAATATTGTTTTTAAAAATAATAATTTCCAATGTACAATAGATTCGGTTAATTGTTTCAATTTAAATGAATGTAAAGTGGTACGTAATGGTGAAAAATACGGTGGTACACAAATATTAACAGTAAAAGTATAACAATTATGGAGAGGTTTTAAAAGCTGGAAGCTAATTTTGATGTTATTCATGTGTGAGTGTAATTTAGTTATGCTTTGGATGGTAGTGATGTCATTCAAGTTTTATTGATTGTTAGTTAGTAACCACGATTGATATTTAACCATTAACAATTAATAGAGAAGCCATTTGGTAATGTGTAAGTTGTTTTCTGTGTGCTGTTTTTGGTTTGACATTATTACTTTTATATTGTGCCTGACAGGTATATCTGTCTGTGTAGAATGTAACAGTAATAAACAAATATTTTATATATCGTTTGTAATTATGCATATGTAAACAATGATGGTTAAACAGTTATTGTGTAAGCATATAACCAGAAAACTAACTTTTCATTTTCATTGAAATTTTCGTTATTAAATGATCACTATGTTGTATATGTAATTTTGGTGTGTTAATGGCATTTATTCAGAATGTGGAAATAAACATGAGGAAAAAGTTTCCTTGTTATCCCACATAATGAAAGTTTATTCATTTAATTACATTGAGGTAATAGCATTGATAGAATGTTTATTGTTGTTTTTATTGTGGCATGAATAGACAATGGAAAGTGTAGTTAAGTATGTCTTATGTTATGTTTAATTATTACTTTATAATGTTTCATTAAAATAAAAAATATGAAATGGTAATGAACTGATTTGACATTGAAAATGAAGAAAATTGTTTTTTTAATGATTTTTAACTGACAAGTTTTCGTTTTATTTGTAATTTCTTCAATTTATTATGTTCGTTACTTGTTTATGATGTAGATTTGATTTAAAAACATTTTTGATGGATAACTACATCGAAATTTTTTGTGTTTCTTTGTAAAAATTTAATTAAGTTTCAATTTTCTTAAAATAATGATTGAAATCATTGAGATGAACGATATTTTGTTATATGCAATTTTATGTACTCATACCAAGTGGTTCATTCAATGAGGATAACTGGAAAAATGATTCGTGCGATTGTAAAGTATATTATCATGCTGTAAAATGGATAGTTTTCATTAAACGACTACTACATAGTATTTTGAGTAACGTAATAGAGAAAATTTCAAAACTTACCAATTTGATCTAAATGAAAATGTTCATGTGTCATTTACAGCACTCTCCTTAGATTCAAGACATTAATTGAATCTTTTATAGTTCAATTCTCTTTGCAATGGAAAGTCATGAGTTTTTTTTTCTTGTTTTTTTAATAGACTTTTCCTCGTGTTGGCTTTCGATCATAATCACATACTCACAAGTGTGTAGGACATTTTTATTTTCTGCAGATTAAATTCTCTGTTATCAACAAATTGAATAATGGAATTAACTATATAATAATCTCTATCTCTTTCCGTTGTATTCTTAGTTTCAATATCTGATGTTTATTATCAATGATTTTAATATCGATACAGTTTAAGTGTATTACATTATTGTCATTTTGTTTATTCAACTAATGACTAATCAATCATCTTTATGTGAATCTCATTAATGTTTTACCGTTGGTTGATTATGTAAATGTAACAATTGGTATATCCTATCGATTTATTATTATAACAACTGAACTCATTTTATTTTAATCAATTTAAATGAATATCAATGATTTGTAATTTTATAAATGATGTTAATATGTTACATTATTTGATATTATTATGCGGTGTTATTTATGCATCGATTGTTGGTTATTTGGGTTTGTTGGTGGATGCGGTTTAATACCAAAATGGTTATCGGTTTCACCTGATAAATATTTTGTATATTGAATGTGTGGTTTTGAGGACTTTCAATTCATTTAGATTTGGTTTGGGGTTTGTCCTCGACAATTATCTACAGTTTTTTTTTTGTTTTGTTTCATTTTACACTTTTACTGGTAGATGGCCATATTAATGGTGTGGTTACTATTGATGCGGAACCATTATCTCGTTCATTGGTTTAGAAAGTCATAAAATAATTCATCAGTTGCTGGTCTAACTTACTGCATTATGTTTGGTGAGCAGCGAAATTGAAATAGAAAAAAATGGCGGGAGTAAGAAAAGCCACAGTGAAAATTAAGCTCCGTAATGGGATTGCAGGTCATTTAGACACATTTGTATGAATAGAGGAAGCATATTATAAAGAGGGACGCATTCAATTATTTGAATTGGATTACCAGACTATTGCCACAAGCTCATTAATTTTATTATTTATTTGACTTTTAATGGTGTAGGTGGGATTCACTATTCAATACCTACAATGATGGGATAATTGAAAATATAAAATGTATATTAATTACTTGTCCACAAGAATTAATGATGACTGTCATTCATTGTGTATGTGAATGTGTTACTGAGACTATGAGAATGAAAGAGATGGTTTGTTTTATTTTTAGTGTTCTTTTGTAAAGCAAAAAGAGAGGTTCGTTTGTCAACCATATTTCTTGGATCAGATGAAAATGATGGTAATGGTCATGGCTAATGTCAATGGTATTTTCAATTGATTTCCATCTTGGAAATGTTAAAATTTTTATTTAATTTCCATGTTTAATTGAATTCACGTTCTCTGATCGAATTAATATAATCAATTGTTGTATTGAATTCATCAAATGAATTACTTACAGTTTAGTTATTCATTGGTATCGTTGGATTTTATATTTACGATAATTAAAACATTGGAAATACACAATTGTGTCTGTGGCAGTATGAGTGTGACAATGAGGGTAAACACATTGATAATATGGTGTGACAAGTGTACATTTGAATTTATGGATGGTGTGATAAGCAATTTTCTTAATTAATTTCCTGTATGATACAATGTCATTGGTTAATTAGTTCAGTTTCAATCGAGTGAAAATTCAATGAAATGTATAGATCATTTTGCCTATTTGTGTAACATGATATGGGAAAGGGATAGAGATGGTTATGATTCAACTGTTATATGAGTGTGTGAATCAAATTGTAATAATTACATTAATTTAATTACATATTTTAATGGGATTTCATAATGATGATGGTTGAGTATTCCTATTGTTTTGTGTTTTTGATTGGAATATAATGTGGGTCACAAGATGTTTCAATGAAACTAATAATGGAAAAAAAATTTCCATTTATCCAACTTTGATTTGCTGAATTGCATATATAATTAATTTGCAATGTTGTGATAAGATTGTAAGTTGTATATAGTCTTTACCAATTGCCATAGAAGGAGACACTATGTCTTAATGATTTTCCCGTGTACAGACACAACCGGATGAAAATTATAAAATTGTAGATGGTACAATGAACGTTAGTGACTGGCTGTCTGGTGCACACTATAATCGTTGTTAGTAAATAAACTCGTCACAGGATGAATATAAAGAAAATGCAATTTTCCCATTTCTTTTTTACATTCAGTGACGCAATTTCCTATTACACTGTGAATCTATACAGACAATCTGGACTTTCTATAAGGAATGGAATTTTTAATAAGCAAAACTGACAATGTTCAAGTACTTTTATTTTCATACACTGTGTGTATTCAACATTTTAAGATGAGTGAAAGAATGTGACTATAATGTTTTGATACAGTTTGACTCCTGTATATGGTAGACGGTAGATGATGTTAAGAAACAAAGCAATGTATATGAGTATAGGAAATGGAAAAATATGTAAAATTACATTCATTTGAAGTGAGTAGCATAAAGGGAAGGTCATAAAACGAATGGATATAAACCTTTAAGGACCTGTTGTTTCATTTACCACGTTTCTGCGGTTGATCCTCCTGGGTGGTAAGTGTGTGTATGTGTGGATGGAAAGAAAAACGAGAAAACGAAAAAAAAAAATCAAAATAACTAAATACTTGGTGCTTATAAGATGGTTCTTAACGGTTGATGAGATCAACAGAATTTCCGTAGTCAATACAAAGATAGTGAACAGAAAAAAGTGTGAGATGAAGAGTGAACAGAGAAAGGATGTTGGTAGTCTTATTCGTAGCGTCCCAATCAATTGGATATTCACAACATGTGACAGTGAGGCTGAAAATCGTTTGAACCAAAAATAAAAAAGTTTTAGCTTTAAGTTAGAGGCCATTTCATCAATAAACATGTAGTCGAACGGATTAAATGCAATATCTCATATATACCCGATACACCCGAAATATCTTAAATTGGATGATGTCGAGAACATCTTTTGATTTTCTTTTACTTTGGTCTCTAAAAAAGAAATTTGTTGTATGTTGTTTGGTGTGATGCCATACCCACCTCATTGATTATACATCCAGTTTTGATTCAAAAGAATAACGGCAAAGAAAATCTGAATTTGTGATTCACCAAAATAAAAATAAAATTTAACTTTTATGTATTCAGATCACACAAGTGCAATGAGAAAGATTGGATTTGGAGTACATGAAACATGGTTGGGTAATGATAAAGATAGAAAAAAAGGATGAGCACTTAGTGCAGAGAATTATGTACGGGAACTCGGTGGTGTATGTTGACTGTATCAGTCATGTTTAACGATTTCTAACGGTTGAATTGAATTTCTTATAAACACATTATTCATTGTTTAGGAAAGAAACAAACATTCATGGTACTGGAACTCATCTAGATGTAATTTATTTGTTTTATGTTTATTACAACGATGGGTGGGAATAAAAAATGTATAACGACTGAAGTGTACAACACCTTTAAGAGAACATGGTGTCATTTGAAAGAGTGTACCTAGTACGAATAGTTGGACAATAATTAATGTTATCATTATGTTTGAAGGTAATGACATGAAGACATTCTATAGAAATTCCATTTCCGTTGCTGTTCAGTGTACTTAGTTGTTTCATGTCCTTTCAGTATATGAATAGATTGTATACTGAATATGAACACAAATGGATTCAATTGGGAGTGAAAAACAAAATACTGTGTGGTCCCTTGAGTCCATTGAATTTCAAATTAATATTTTCTTATGGAGTTTTGTTGCGATGTGACTGAACAACAGCAAAAAAAATGTCAATGAATTTCTATAACGGTTGTTACTGTGGCCAATAAACCAAGAAGAAAGCATTACTGTGATTGCATTTTCTTATAATGTGACTTTGAATGTAGCAATTTTCATGTAATAATTTTTATTGAATCGAACCAATGGAATCCATATTGGGTGTGTTATTGTGTATGATTTCCAAAATAAATAAGATGAAAACAAACAACAGAAAATGGAGCAACAAAAATGGCAAAATTCACTAGAATGAAGACATAATAATTTAAGCTAAGGATTTTCCAATTTCCATTACTTAGTGATCCAGACAAAAAATAGAAATGAAATTCATTTTTGATATTTTCTTGATTGGTAACGAAACATTAAATATGCGATGAATAGAAATGGTTGAAGTAATACTAGACACTCTTTTATTGTTTTCTATCTCACATATACAATGGATGAATAGAAAATTTCTTCAATTTTCTTTTTTTGGGTAGAAAAATTATGGAGCGAGAAAAGTGTAGGAGTAAGAGGGAAAGAAACAAAAAAAAAATTGACAATAAGCCGGCAGCATAAAATGACATCGTAAAGTGGTTGTTTATTATCCAACATATGACGAAAATTCTGATTTAAGGATTTTCCAACATTATTTTCTGTTGTAGTCTCATGTGTATGTGTGTAGATTCTATTATTCTATTCTATGGGTTTCATTCTTTTGGTTTATTTTTTGTCATCGTTTGTTTTCTATGTCGCCCAGATGTGTGATGGCAGTGGAGGAAATCTCTGAGAGAATGAACAAAAATTGTTCTGTTTCGTTGACGGGAAAAGTGGGTGCACTCTGTTGTAAAAGGAACAGATTTTCTGTGTTCTTTTTTTTTGTGTGTGTGTGAAAGGTATTTGATATAAGCATGGTATTATGATAATATTAGATGTGCGGTGGCATTCTGAATGTGCCATTTAGAGATATTTTAGTAATAATATATTATGAAAAGCTAAATCAAGAAGCGTTTTTCGTTACCATGAAGGTAGAACTATATATGATGGGAATATAAAGCTACATAATGATAATAATAGTAATAATTTTCCAACATAAAAATGTTAGCCAACAAGAGAAATAGAAAAGAAAGTTCAACAAATCGTATATTATAAAAAATGCCATAAATATTCGTTGAATTGATATGGATGGCAATGCGAAATAGTAACATTGGGAATACAGAAACAACATGATACTAAGAAAGACATTAGAAACGATTTTCTTTGGTTGATTTTCTTTTAGTTTTGGTAACATGACTAGAATGGTCTTTGGTTTTGTGCTGTCTATTTTGATATTTTTTTGTTTGATATTCGTTACTTGTGATTATTTTGTTTCATTCTCACTCAAAGGAAGAAAAAAAAGAATTGAAATTTAACTGTTTTTGTTAGCGAAGTAGCTTGTTATTATTTAGACGGATATTATGGATTTGATGCCATAGAAAGTCATGGAAGAATGAAAGAATTAGACTATCTTAGTGTCTTAGAATGTATAAAAAACTCATGGTAGAAATGATTTCTTTATGCAAATATAACTTTCGTTTGTATTTTCATGTTAGACACGAAACGACGGAAAATTTGCATGTTTAATTTATAATCCTTATCATGATTGAAATGTGAGCATTCGATACCAGAAGTTCTAATGTCATTGCATTCATAGGCACGTACTGATTTTACGTTTTGATATTCATTTTTTTTTTCTGTTCCGCTACCTACTAGTGGAGGATTAAAGCAGGGGAATGTGAGTTTCATAGAAAGAGATAATGATAACGGGGGAGAAGATTCGTTTTTTTTTTTTCATTAGAATTTCATTCGTTTGTTTTTTATTGCTTTGAAATATGATCAGTATAAGTCGATGGTGTATTATCATTTTATTTGGTTTTAATATCTTCATAATGTTTAATTTATGTGGAAATCATGTAGGCATAGAATTTCCTAATTGCTATTTAATGAAGATGTAATACTCTTAGTGTCTCTTTACATAGCTTTGGTGATAAGAACCAAGCAATTAGAGGAATGAGAAATGAATTTGTTAAGAAGAATTGAATTGAAATATTTTTGTGTTTCTTCTTAATGTTTGTTCAAATAATGGAAATTGCATTTCAATTATGATAATTTATCTGTTACAATTTTGGTAACTTTCATATTTCTCGTTATTTGAGTGGGGGGATTGGTTTAAGATTTTGATTCATTTGTAACGAAACTTGAATGACTGTTGTTTGGTAATTTAATGAAAATTTATTGTTTATCTTTCATTTTCTGGTTGAGCATTTTAAAATTAGATTTCTGTTTTGATGTTGCAATTTATCGACAATTTTCTTGGTACTTGTTGTTGTTAGTATTTCTTTCTTTAGGTACAGAGTAGAAGTTTTAATGTGATTTCTGTTTTGAGTTAAATCTTTTGTCTGATTACCATAAATTCATATGCAATGACTGAGACACAAAAATGAGAGTCACCACTTTTCGATGATTTTGTTACGCAGTTGTTGACCGGGTGTGTATGTTTAGTGAAGGTATACATTGTACATTGTATATTTGGTATGTTGATCATGGCTTTATAATAATCCCAAATATTATTATACTTTGTCCGGATAAAATCAGATTTAACACACACACAAGTGTATGATGAAAAAAAAATAAAGAAAAGTTTTCGTCAATAACAAGAAAATATTTAATACATGAACCAAAGGGGGATGAAGAAAATCTCTTTTGTTTTCTCATTCAATTTTTTCTTCATCTGTGATTCCATATGTCCAGTTTTCCATGAATTTTTGTTGTTGTTGGTCTTGTATTATAGTTCCGTATGTAACAATGTATTTAACAAGTTTAGATGACAAAACTTTCTAATTTATCTACAGTTTTTTTTTGTTTTGTTCTAATTTAGTTTGATGTGTAATGAATGTTTTTCGAATTTATTAACATTGTTATTATTGATGATATAATAATAATTTGATCAAATAATGTAAAAGATTACAATACCATTTGATAAATAATGTAACGATAATTCTAATAGTAATCGTGTATTGTATATAGAAAACTCTAATATTTAGTGTATAACATAATGTGTATGAATTTTGTGACAAAGTCTTCCGTGTACCGAGTGTGTATGCCAATGTGTCAAATAGAAAGAATGGTTGACTGGTCGCAATATGTTTCAAAACAACATGACATGAATCTATTTGGTTCCTACTTATTGATACACTTTTTGGTTTTTTTTATGGGGGAGGATGAGATCTGGATGAATTATGGAAAACTCGTGTAAAAATGTTTCCTCGTTTCTCGGTTTTTTTTTGTTGATGGTTGATGGTGAAATTCTCATAAATTTTCCATTAAAAAGTTCCTATGCTGAACTTTGAAATGGTCGAACGTTTTAATTCATCATAAAGTATCCAATGTGTGTGTGTCTGTATATTGAGGGTATTTCATGTTAGAACAACATTCTGGTATGATGTGTAACTGGTCAACAAGTAATATTTGAAAGTTTTATCATTCAAGCATACATTATGATTAGATATAATCCAGTTATTAAATTAAATTTGTATGATTTTCTATGTTTCTGTGTTAAATAATTTCATAATACTTTTGGTCAAGCGACAGTAGATTCGGTTAAGCAATATTTAATTTCATTAAAGTATTTAATTTTCTCGTTGACAACAAGATGAACGGGTTAACCGAGTTGTATACATGTACAATTGTTATGTGTATTGAATCAACACAAACAATGTTTGTTTTTTTATTGTAAAAAAGGACAAAATTTATTGCGGTTTACAGTGAGAGTATGTGAGAGTTTTATTTTTCAGTTAGATTCATCCATTATATTTTGGGTTCAGTTAATTATTTACAGTTGAACTGGCACCTTGTTCTCATACCTTTTTTATTGGGTAGTTACGAAATTCATTTTCCTGTTGCCCCATCAGTTAATTTTTCCATTGTCTATTGGTTGTTTCTATATGAATGATAACTGCGTTTAGTGATTGTAGAGGAAAAGAGAAAAAAATTTAATTTAACGAATGGAGACAAAATGAAAATTTGTTAACCATTTTGACATGGGTAATAGAAGAATTTTCATTCAGTGTGTTTGATTCGTATTCGGGTGGTCAATGTAAACGATGGTGAATTTGAATTTGTCCAATAATTTCGTATTATTCATGGGAAGTGACTTTACTTTGAGAGTCATGAATTTGATCTAAAGTAACTGAATGGTTTACTGGACGCTCGAAACCACAGAGAAGAATAAATTCAACATACCGAGACGAAAATGAACAGATAAAAAATGTAGAGAAGAAAATTACATGAAAACGATGGAAAATTATGTAAATTGTTTAATATTTAATTAGTTCCCATAATGCGGTTTTTAATTTATTCCAAGTACTGGTATAATGTTCTCTACTGTGTCCAAAAATTTTAACTCAAAATACTGGTACATTTTCACTTTTTTGGTATTATATTCTGTTGTGTTTTGGAATAAAAAAGTATCTCGTCTTTCATGACTCCTAAGGATCTTCATCAGTTTAATATACAAAAAAAAATGAATCCACCTATAGAGTTGAATGGAAAAAATAAAACGGAAGTCATTTTCATATGGAAATTGAAAATTAGCTCAAGAACAATTCAGTTGTTTCAAGATAAAACAAAAGCGATTTACAGTAAGATCGTTCTATTGTATATGTTTGACTATTCGGTAGTACCATATAATACTCTGGTTTCCATTTTTCTTTATTAGAATGGAAATCAGGTAATGTACACATTATATTCGCTACTTAAATGTAAAGAAAGTTAATTGCTATTGCATGTTTCCATTCTCTATTACATCCCACGTCTCTTTATTGAAGTACTCAAACAAAACTGGAGAGGAATAAAAAGGGAACCGTTTGGACTTCTGTTTTATTCTGTTCTTTGCTATCCATTGAATTTCAATTTCTTTTTTTTTTTCTTTTTTGATTTCATAAAACCAAAAATGAATGGTTCGAGGTATACAGTGAACTGACAACGAATGGTTTTAGAGTTTTTGGTGTTGAGGGTAGCCTAAATGTTTTATAAAATGAAATGAAAAGAAAAATACAAATTTGTTGGCTTTTCATTTCACTTATTTACTTTTTAAATAAGAAAGCTTTCGGCAATATTTTCTTTTCTCTGTTCGAAATTTTTTTTTTTTTTTTTTTGGTTTTTCCTCGTGTCTGTTTCATTTGACGAATGATATCTGGTCAAAGTCACACAATATTAGATCATTTGTTGTTGTTACGTGTATAAGAGACAGCCTGTTGGCCTAAGACTCAATTTACGGCATTAACAATTCTCAAGAGTTTATTGATGCATGGCATATTCACTTAACAGCACCCTTGGGGTGTTTATAAAAAATTACTTTGACACTGTGTATTGCCTATTGCATTCACAGTTTTTTTTTGTTTTTGAACTTTTTTCTTGTCGTCCGATCAGAGCAATTCTTTTTTGGGTAGTTAATGTCCGCATTGCACCACATCAAAACGTGTATAACTAATTTTATTTAATACCAACGAATATAATTTTCATTAACATTAACATGTATGATTGATGGGGGGGAAGAGAATAATTTTATTTTATTTTTGGTTGAATTGTTGACGGGTTTTGGAGAGAGAGAGAGGCATTACCAATATTTTATGTCGAAGAAGAAATTAATTTTTTTGACAAATAAAAAATGAATGTACTTGATGGTAAACCATTAATTTATGTACCGAATTCAATCAACTGTAAGTAAATATTGATTAAAATGACATGAAATTTTGATTCATTCTTTTTCGATTTTCTCTGTTACGGGAATAATAACAGCAATGGTTGAATGATAAAAAAATTTAATGAGAATTTTTATTCAAAAACTTTTTAGTATCACTTTTATCCTCATTAATGATTTATATGTTAAGATTTATGATTAAATGATCTGTGGAATATTACACATTGATAACTTTACTGTGTAATATACAATGCAACAAGACAATTATATTTTTTCAATAATTAATTCCCATACCGTAATTATTTAAATTGAAATTGTGGGGAAATATAGAACCGTAGTTTCAATGACATTTTACAACAAACGAGAGAATTTATTCGACTATGAACTGAACATAAAAGACATTTCTACTTCATATTATTAATAATTTCTTATCATAATAAAATACAAATGAATTAAATCCCACCAGTGACTTTTTGGATTTTCCATAAGTAATTTCTTCATATTTATTTCTCACTTTTAACCTGTTTTTTTCCTCCGCACTTGAAATAAAAAGCAACATAACCATTGAATTAAACGAAGTGAAAAAAAAAACGAAAATATGTAAAACCCCAACGTAAGGATGGCAACAGAAGTTGACTGTGTCATTTGCTTATTTCTTTTGTTACTCAGTTAAATACGAGATTGGGAAAAAAGAATGATATGAAAATACACAAATGACAAGAAAGAAAACAAAGCACTGAAGAAATGAAACAAAAAAGAATATTTAAGTATAAAAATAATATGGAGAAAATTTCTACTGAGTAAAAGATAAAACCATAATAGAGCATGCATTATGTAACAACAATATAAAATAAATAGTGGATGCTTTTAAGAAAATTACATGCACATTTGCATAATAACAATAAGAATAAGATGAAGTTTAGAGGAACTTGGAAAATTCTCTATTCTTTAGTTGTTATGGCGTTTCGTTTTTTTTTTTGGTTATTGTCCTTGCATGAGTTTTTTGTTTCATCTGTTGTAGAAGAAACATCAGCAAGAAGTATTTTTATCTAAGTAAAATGAACGGTTTCTTTCCAAACGATAGAGTTGATTGAGGATGAGTGAAAACGAATGCAACCAGTCTGTGTTTTTTGTATATTAATTTCATACTTAGTGATATGTTGGAGTGGTTATGCTTATGATGTGTCATTTTGTTGAAGATTGGTCTATTTGCACAATGAACCTGTTTAGTTGCCCGTTTATACTGTAGTTTAATAGTGTAGTTCACCCACTTTTTAAAACAATTTTTATTTGAGGAGTTTCATCGAGGTTGCAATGCTTTAGCCTGAGAATTTCATCGTTTTAATGTTTATTCGGTTAGAAGAATGAGATGGGATGGAATCATAAATAGTCCGACGAATAATTTGTTGTTGAATGAGTTGAAAATGTGTACGTGATGGTATGTTACTAATGGCACATTGAAGTTATTCTTTTATTTTGTTATTTGAATGCACATTATGTTTTCATAATGCGTTTGCATTATGAGTGACGTTGAAACTATCACTAACTGTGGGTGAGAGATCGTCTAATGCATCATTTTGTTCACTGGTTAGTAGGGGATTGAAGTGGTTCACGGAATTAAATGTTGTGTGTGTGTGTGAGTGAATTTCTTTTTGGGGTAGGTTATGTGGGTTACAATGTAACTCCGGGGACAAGTTTCCATAATTTTTTTTTTGCTTATTTTCTGTTTGTTGTGATATCTCTGAAGTATTAGTTCTATTCCCTGTTCCACACTTTTGGTACTCTATAAATGACATCATATAGATTCGTATTCGCAGTGTATGTTGTTGCAAAAACAACGGAAGAGTGGGATGAAACCAAACAAAAAAAAATCGTAGGGATTTCTATACGAATTCATATGAACCAAAAGGAAGAAGAAAATAGAGGAAAATTGGAACTCATATTCGGTCGTTAGATGTGGAAAAGTTTAACGAGAAGGTTGCACATTTTCGTTAAGTTTCCTTGTTATAAAACTATTAGAGAGATGGTAGTTTCCACGTTTCTTTTTTCCCTCGCTTGTTCTCAACTAAGAATGTGCTCATTGCTAAGTTCATATTAAAACAGAAAAAAAAAGAAAATTCTAAAATGCAATTGAATGAGGTTGCAATCAAAAACGTTTTTTTTTATTCGTTGATTCTATTCCACTTTATAGTAACTAGAGGGTGTAAAACCATCCAAAAATATGAACTTGTTTTGTTTGGTTCTGTTCTATTTTTCTTATAAAGAATTACTTGAAATAAAAGTGGTTTTTATACTTAAATGTCTTGTCGCGAAAATATTTCGTGATCAGTTTTTTATTGCAATCAAATCCATGATGCAATATAAATGTACAATGATATTGAATTTCGTTAGTTGAATTTGTACTACAATTGCGGAGGGTGAGTAATACTTAAAGTGTATTGCAATAAATTCTAATATTCTGTTATGTGGTTTTCATTTTATCGAGACTAACAGAAGGAAAAGGAGATAATTTTCTTTCTGCATTTAAATTGAAGTTTGGATTCCATTTTTTTTTTTTATTATTTTTCCACCATTCATGTCCTTTGCTACTATAATTCCTTGGAAGTTTTCTTTGTCAATTGAAAATGATCGTATTATGATGTAACTATCTTGAAAATGCCACAATGAAAAAAATACGTCGTTATAGTAACACGAACGTGTTATTTTTATCTATTACAAGAACTTGGTTCATTGGAGCTCACAGTTAATAAGAAGAATGAAGTTATTGAACAGAAAAGAAAAGATATGAACAAATTCATTTCACTATGTCTGGTACAAACTGGAATACAACAGAAATTCTGTCAGTTAATCCAAATCTTTCTGTTCCAATTTGTTATAGTTTTTTTCGTTTTTGTCATTCACTTTCGTTTTGTTGGTTTCCATCTGAATCAATTAATTAAAACCCCGGCAAGTGGATATCATCGACACGGTGGAAGAAAAAAGTTTACGAGGTTAACAATTTATAATTGCCATTTTGAATGACCTCTTTAAAACTCAAGTAGAAAACACTTTAACATTTTGAGATGTTGCAACCGAATAGAGAGTATTCATTGGAAATGGATAGGAATATCCATAAAAAAAAAAAGTTTTTGAGGATTTCAATTCTCTCCCGTTTCTACTAATTTAGAAGATTAAAAAGTTCATTTTTGATGTAGAATCTGTTCAGTGTTCAATGTAATTGAGATTGCCGGGCATAAAAAGGAACAAACAGACAAATATAGAAACTAGCAAAGGATTGGAAAATTGGAAAAACTTATGATCACTTTAATTGCTGTTAAATCAAACCAACATGAAAATGAACGGTTGGCTGATATTTTGTCATTTAGTATTTTTGGTGTTCACAATCATTGTTCAACTGTAGTTAGGAGACTGTATCGTTATCGTTTATTGTCTTATGTGACACCTATACAACGTATTTAAAAACACTTTCACAATAATATTTATGATTTTGGATGGTGTGAACCACAACTAACAGTTCTCACAGTTAATATGTTGGAGAGTATCACATACGTGTGACATAGAACATTAGTGTACACCTTCAACAATGACATGGCATCCATTTAGTTTTTCACCATTTCATAGGATATAAAAATTGATATGAACGTAGAAGGACCAGATAGAAAAAAAATTCCTATTCCGTTTGTACTCAATTTGCCGGATATGAGAAATAGAAGGAAAAAAGGAGAAAATGAAACGTTAAACGTGGCTGTTCACAATAAGTCTTTAGTGTTTCAGTGTGCTTTATCAATGACTTTGGTCCTAAATCTTTCACAATATTTTTTTATTCGTCTTACATCTCAGTTGGTAGGCCACCCATTCCATAGATTTCAATTCACATTTCTTCAATATTGGTTTGGTGTGTCCTGAATTCTGTTTCTGTTCTATAGACATCAGGACTCAGTGTATTTGGTGGTGTTCGCTATGGGTGGATGATTGCATACAGTACAATGATTCGCGTCTTTATGCCAACTCAGCGGACCGTAAAAATAATTTGAACAGATTACATTCATTTCTTAAGAGTATCTTTGGACGATTTCATCGTATATACATTTTTTTTACCAATTCGTATTAATAAAAAAGAAAATATTCGTTCATAATATGAACCAAAAAAGAAATAAGTAGGAAGAAATGGTTTCCATATTGATCGAATCCACTTAATTACATTCAGAGTGTAACGAACACAGAAATAGAAGTAGAATATTATGCCATTTGGTTTTTAAGAGGCCAACGGGAGAAATCAAACCCCTTTGCCGGGGGGTTTATTCTATTGCAATAATGAAAAATATTCTCTCATTATCCAATGGTTTTTTTTTTTTGGTCTTTAATGGGCTTATACATTTTTCGGGTTTAATTTTATAAGAATATCACGTAATGTATATTATTTCAATGAAATTAAGTAGAAATTTTCTAAGAATATGCTAGATAATGCACATATTGTTTCATTTATTGGGCCCTTAAGATGGTCACTGTTTACTGGATACTGGATAAATGAAGAAACATTAAGAATTGGATAGCACGTTATGGTTTTTATCATTTTAGCTAGTTATTTGGATTTGGACAGCGTATGTTTTATATCAATGTTCATAGGAAAAATGGCCAAAAATCCTGTAAGCAATTTCATAATTCAAAGATGATAACAACAGATAATACATATTATTCCTTGTGGGTGAATTATCATTTGACAATAATTTTAAAGATTAATAACTTGATGTACAACTCTCTATTTTTTGTCCATTAGATTAAAAGAAACAATGACTGAGTATTGAAGTAATACGATAGAATAAGAACAATAAAATGAAAATGAAACTTTTGAGAGATCAATTTAAGGCTAATATGAATTCATATCATGTAGAAATGTAATCCTTATCTTTAATGTGCTCTTTCATTTCGTTAATAGTATGGCCATTTATATGTGTGTATATGCGACACATTTAAAAAAGCTTATGATGTGTGTGTCTTTTTAGATACAATTTTATTCCTTAACTCTAATCCAATGGGATTCATTGAAACGAATTGTCATTTTGAATGCGCCAACGAAAAATGAGCTGCTTACTGTACGACTCGTAATGGACATTTTCTTTAAGTCTTATGACCCATTAAAAGTGCATACGATGTAATTTAAAAGAATAAATATCTGGGAAAAATCGAAAATAGATTAAGAAATCTGTTTTCTTATTTTCATTTTGTCGTTACCATCTAAAATATCAATGAAAATTTCATGTATCTTACCATTTAATGTTAAGGGAAGACATTCAGAGGTTTTTATCTGGCCAACTAACATTCTATTGACATTCGTGGGATGGCAAATATAACTGTGTTTTTTTATTCTGTTGTTATGTATGCATTCGACTCGTTAAATGAAACAACAGTAAACACATTTGCTGTTACTACCCTTAAGCGAGAGTGATAGAGCGAAACACTGATCTTCGAACTGGGACCAAACTGATAGAGAGATATTGTGTGTGATGAACACTAAACAGATATAATCAATGGTATAGAACAGTTGAGGTATATAGAAATCAAGTCTATTTTTACATGTTAACCCCAAAGATTAACTGATCCCTTTGTGAATTGTTTCTAAATGTGAAAACTGTGAATCTCATCACCGTATCTCAATTTAATGTAAAACTGAATACACCGAGTACACGGGCGTTTGGACGATTTGGGGCCCATAATAGAAAAGTATTCTCATTTTTGTTGATTAGTTCAGCTTCTTGGTGTAATCTTTTATTTTTCATTCTTCAACACTGTGAAGGATAATGTGATGCAAAAGACTACCAGCAACGTTGAACAAATAAACGAAGAATAACGTTGAAAAGAAACGGCATATACTTAAACAGTAGATGGGAGAAAAAAACATACACAAAAGGAATTATCTTTCATCTCATCAGTAAAATAAAAATTGTATAAAAGAAAAATTGGTGAATACTGTTTAGTGAATATCTCATTTTACTTTCACACTCGACATCGTAGAGGGATGCGTTTCATTTAAGACCCTCATCAATGTTGGTTCGTCTACTGGTGAAGTTATAAAAAAAGAATAGGAAAATCTCGAAGAAAATTTCCATCCAAGGAAACATAGTAAACGTGTGAATATTTCTTTTCTTTGGGTAAAAGTGATGGATTTTTTTGTTCTTGTTACCATCTTGAAATTGCATGGAGACTGATGGAAAATGAGATGGTTGTGTGCTTAAAAGAAAACGAATGGAATTTGAAAGCACTGAGGAAATACTGAAGAAAATAACGAAATGATTCTTCAGTACACAAACGGGATTAACGAAACAATTCGCATTTCTCGTTGTTTGTTTCTTTATTCTTATTTTGCAGGGCGCTAAAAAAGAAAATGATGTTTTTGGATGAAAGTAAAAAGAAAACATACACACTCACTTTACAGTGAAATAAGAGAAAAAGAAAATTTTCTTATTATCCTCATACATATTTAAAATTGAAAATGATTTTTTATTGTTTAAGGGGTGGTATAAAGGCAATTCGCTAACGGCTACTTTTCCTTTAGTTTTGTACTGAATTTCTTTTCTTTTTTTTTATTCCATCACTGATGTGCAATGGTTTTGGTTACTTTACGTTTAAATTGATGTTTGTTATACGATTTTAACAAACACACTATACATCAGAAGAAAAGAAAAAGATTCTTTTTACCAAACAAGAAATTGAAAAAAAAAAAAAACAAAAGTGAATAATCGAAAAGGCCGAATAATGTACAAGAAGTACCATAAACGAAGAGATACTGAAGATGGAGGGAATCAAAAAAAAAAGCGAAAAGAAATTGTTTGCAAAATAAAATGGTTTTTCTTTAAAATAAAAATTGAAAGTGATTTTCTTTTAACAATTCTTAATGCATAAGAAATTTTCCATTGTTTATACAATAACAATTTTCATTCCTATTGAATTCCTATTTTCCTATTATGGGTAAATGTGTTAAAGATGTAATACGAATAAAATTGTTTCTCAAGTGGTATATAAATGATATTCTATTTATGAATTCAGACGAGCGAATAGATTTCTTTATATTTTCGCTATGTTAAACAATTCAAAAAATAAAATGGTAAAATGTAAATCTTACAACTGATTAGTTTTGTGCGAAAAAGCGAAAAAGAAAAATAATTCTATGATCTTCTCCATTAACTTAGGCATTGGCTTGTGTTGATATGGAGCGTAAATGATGTGAGGGGGTGGCTTCTTAGATGGGCCCCATAAAATTTGATTAAGCATTTCTTTATTATGAAGAACAAGTAGGGCCCCGTTCTGATTGAAGAATTGTTGATTAATAATATTGAGTGATATGAATCAAATTCAGAATAAAACGGTAACGAATATTTGATTGTGGCAGAAGGACTGTTACGGTAGTTTGAGAAGGTACTCGGTACTTAAATAGATCTTAGTTAAATGTACATGTTACACATATTTTGTGTATTTGATAGTTGCCACTCAACTGCGGAAGCGATGTATGGGAACAGAAATAGCAATAATTAAAAGTTTCTTACAGCGATGTAAAGTGGCTTCTAATTAGAAGTATTGCTCTAACGGAGCCTTTTCTCTATTAAATGTAATTCAGTTTATGGTTTATTCTATTGGATATTTAATTGTTACTTGTAATATTTACATGAAATTTATATGCGTCTGTATCCTACTTTTATATTACGATATGAATTCCATTATGTGATATACTTGAAATCTTCTTATTAATAAGAGAAAAATATTATGAAAATTCATTGCGATGTATTTAATGTTCTGTTTTATTAGCAAGATGGTTGAGATATCAGAGTTAATTTTAATCGTATATTATATGATTTCTGAAGAAATTGGATGAATAGTTTAAGGTGAAAGTGAACCGTATCACATGGGATTTTAAATCGTTTCTTATTGAATAAAATGAGACTTGATTATGCGAGTTTTCCTTGTTCCTTTATGTTTAGCAGCTCATCGCACATGAATTATTAAAAACGATCTAAATTATAATGAAAATCTGAAATTTGATATTATCATACATTCCCGTATTTAAGACTTTAAATTCTGTGTTTTTTCTGATTAAAAGAAAAGTTCTGTTAGTTATCCAAAATTATTGGGGATATTTTAATTATATTTTAATCATAAATTCATCATAGTTTTATAATAATTCTTAAAAGATTTTAGTTATACGCATCATAACACACTGTAAAGTGTTGTTATACAAAATTCTTAATCATAATTTACTTTTGGTTTTAGTTTTTAATTAAGTTTACATTATGAATATGATATTGTTTGTCCCATAAATTTCCTATACCTACCATTTTATTCGATTAAATCATAATTCTAGAACGAATTTAATTTCGTTTTAATGTACAAACTCATTAAAAATTTTTCCTTTCATTTGATTTCTTGGAAAATGGTAAAATAAAACTTTAATGTTTTGAGAATGTTTCTTACCTTTTTTGATTATGAAATTTACGAAAAAAAGAACAGAATTGAAGAATATAAATGGAATAAAGAGATATTGGAAAACTGGTGTCCTCAATATGATTTCGATTGCGATACGATTAAGTTGCCCGTACCAATGGATATGATTATTAACGTGATACAAACCGTTTTTTCTGGGTGAAGTCAAATGATAGAAGATACTGAGATGGTGAGCTTAGTGCGGGCCAGGTGAATCAAGGGTATATTCCTTTGGGTAATAAAGATATCGAATAGGTGATAACCCAGTTTTTATGTATAATATACATATAATCGTAGACAACGTTTTGATCATAAATCATTTCTTTCGTATGCCTTCAATGGTTTGGTGCTTATGGTTTTGGTATTTTCTGTTTTTTTTTTTTTTTTGGTTTT
>JXOR01000444.1:685237-824419 GCA_001014335.1 Coboldia fuscipes
TTTTTTTTTTTTTTTGGTTTTGTGTCTCTAAGTTTCATGATGTGGGTGAACAACCAAGGGTCACTTCTATTGTATATTGTTCAAAACGTATTTTCACTTCATTTTTATATCGTTAGATGGTGATTTCCTTATTTTCATTTCAAGTCTCTTGAGAATATTTTATATTAAACAACAACAACAACGAAATATTCTTCATACTATCCTAACACTTAGCGACTTAATCGTGTGACATTTGAATGGAATGGATATTTCTCTATTCGGTTTCTTTAAAAAAAACGAGATAAATATAAAATGTGATTCATTCAACTGATGATAGACTTGAAGTGTCAGTGAATAACGAACGATACTGTATGGTCCAATACAAAAATAAAAATGAAATGGATGATAGTCTAAGGGTCACTGATTTTCCTATTGAGTGCTTTAAAGCATCATTTTATAATTTGATCACGGTCATCTATACTTGAAAAGATTGAAGGGAAACAAATTTCTATATATTTCCTAAGCAATCACTGTTATATTCACTCTATCCGGTGGTGTATTCATCTCTTGAGAGACTGATGCAAAAACACTGTACAACCTAATAGGCAAAAGAGATTTAAGAACCCATAACAAAATAACGGAAGAATAATGATTTGGTTAAGTCATCTTGAAAGACTGGCCTCTAGTTTAATTATCCCGAAATAAATCATAAATTAATGAAAATATTTGTACTAATAATTGCATGTAATCACTTTGAAAAATACAGTGAAAGTTCTTTTTTCTTTTGTTTTTCTTTTTTTGCTATTTCTTGGTCTACTTTTATATTAATTTTTTGTTTTGCTGCTTTTCATTAAAAACCATTTCTATTTCATAAGAACTAAGCAGAAAAGCTTTAGGTAGATTCCACTGAAACAGAAAAAAGGTCATCGTTGATTCAAGGGAAAAAATAAAATGCGTAACTCTTAGTATGATGGTTTGGCCACTCTAAAATCGTTGAAAATCCAAGTAAAAAAAAACTTTTTAACGCACGAACAAAAATAATTAATGGTTATAGAATTATGTTTTTAATGATCCCTTTTTATATATATCCGTTGCTAGAACCTTTAAAACCCATAGAAATTATGGGTGAAACATTGAATTAAAATAAAAAAATATAAACAACATACTTTAATAAATCATATTTTATATAATGTAGAGGTGAAAATTCAATAAATAATGACCGAAAATGTCGAGTACAAGTACAAGTGTTATGGTCGTATACGTAGATCACTGAACCTGGGATTCAGGACTTCAAAAACAAAATCCGTTTCAGAATGTTTTCATTTTTGTTTATAAATTTTCTCCCTTGGTTTTTGCACGTTTATGTCCATCAAACAACACTGTTGGTAGCAACAAAAAATAAATTTGAAGGTAAAAGTAACGTTCTTTGTGCAACAGCTAACGTGTTTTAATAACAAATTTACTTTGAGTGAATGTAACACAGTGGTAAAAAATGGAAAATATATAAGTGAAATCTATAAAAGTGTGCAAACGGTGAGACAGCCAACATAAAACATTTCATAAGAAATAACCAAAAGAAATCCTAAAGAAGAAACATAAATATGTGAATATTTCTTTCATTTTTTTTGGTCGATTTTTTTCGTTTAAAAGTATTCACTCTCCTGTTTTTTTTTTTGGTTAAAATTGAAATAATTTCTATTTGTTCCTATTTGGGGGTGAAAATTTTGTTGCTTTTTTATAGCTTTTAACCGATACAAGAGCTTAATAAATAGACGGTTGACTTCTTCTAAGAACTGTGTTCTTATTGGTTTAAGTTTTATTTTGTTTTTGTTTCTTTTGGTCTATAAGTAACTGTTCCCAGTTCTCCCTTGTTATTAGTATTAAATAAATGAACGATATGATGCTCATATAAAAAGCCACTTAACAGAAGATCTCATCTTTTACGATTTACTCCAGTTAAATTACCAACTGACATTTTACTTCTATTCATTTCTTCACTTTTGTGGTGTTTTTGGCTTCGTTTTTCGTCTTGATGTGTTGGTATTATTTTTATACCCCATCCCATCTGATTGTTAATAGAATGAAAATACAAGAATATCAAATGAAAATGTGTGTAAAAGAAAAAGCATTTGTGTATTAAAACAAAACGCATATAACATTAACAGAATAAAAAAGAAGAATTCTTTTCTTTCTAAATGTAGAATACATAAATTTTATATAAACAAAGTTGATGAATTATGCTTGAAGCGATGAAATGAAATTTGATTATTTGAAAGCTTATTTTATATGTTTTACTTTTCATTTTTTGGCTCATTTGAACACATTTCTGTTTTCCGTTATCATTTGGTGGGGGAGTTCATCGTTCTATATCTTGTTGCATTTGTGGTTTATTTTGCCCTACTTCATGGATATTCAAAATGGAAAATTATAAAACAAAAGAAAACATTTGTTCGTTAATGTTAGGGAAAATGAAAATATTTCACGCACACTTTATGTTGGAAATTCAGTATCAATCTAAATTCAAATATAAAAAATCTCCGATTTTAAGTTTCTCAATCACTGGAGAGTTTTCATTTAAATGCCAAGATGAAAATCAATTTGTTTTTCTTTGCCATAATAAATGTGATTGTGTGGCGTGTTAAATTTTATAAAAGCTCGTGCCGGTATTCTTTTGCACATTCCATGGAAATTATTTGATAAACATCAACACTTAAGGCATAGGTAGAATAACAATTGTAAAATATTTCATTTTAAAAATTGATCCTGTCTAATAGAAATCAGCCGTCGACAACCAGAATGAATCATTTTCTAAATTGTTATCCAACTGATTATTCAAACATACAAAATCCAACTGATGAATTACCCTTGCGAATGAATTTATCAAATTATTTGTATTTTTCTTTATGTGTGCTCTTTTATATGCGGTGAATTTGTACATTATCAATTCATTTGACTATAACTTTTAGCCCATCATCATTCATTTAAAGTGAATTGAATCAAAACATACAGAATAAAAGAAAAACGAAAATTCTAAATTCATTTGTTTCGAACAAAAGAAAAATCGTTAAAGTCCTTTTTATAAAAAATGTGAAAGAAAAGAATGGAGACGGTGAAAGGAATAAAAAACCACAGTTTGATGACTCTAAAAAAAAGTATCTCATAAAATCAAAAATTATACAGTAAAACAACAATGATTTTTGCAATCAATCGAGTTATTGTTTCTTAGTATCTGATCAGTGAAGATTGAAGAACATTTGATGTTTATGCAGAAGATGGGAATAAAAAGAAAAATTGGCAGAATATTATAAAGACGTCGTTTCGGTTCATCAAAATGTACTGATTTGATGAATATAAATTTCTTAATAAATTCAATTCATCTTTATTTCTCATGATGATGAGAAATTTTTCATCCATCCAATCTGATGAAAGAGACTCTGTTATTTTCTTTTCAACGCGATATGTAAATTGTGGCCTTTAAAAAAATTGGAGGCCTTTTCAACATCATATATTGCTCTACGGTGAACTCTAAAAACCGCAAATGAATGGAGAGAATATGAAAAGATTCAAAGAAAAATGGATTTATCGGATGAACGTTTTTTCTTTAAAACATTTTTCGTCATTTTGGTGGTTCGTTTAATTTAAGTTACCGTCAGGTGGGCGCGTAAATTCTTTTTGAGGTAACATCGACATTTTTCTTCTCTTTATGTGCTTTAATGATGAAAGTCATCAACACTAAGTGCTGTTCTTGTCTTATCATTTTTAAATGTCTACTGTTTAATTAACTGTGGGGTTATAGTCATCATATGGTTTTTGCCCTTTTTCTATGCATTCGCCAATGGAATCCGCCGGCTATATTGGCTATTTTTATAACAACATTAGTCAAACTCTGCAAGAGATATAGAATAGATGAAAAGAAAAGAAAAATCCGTTACAAAATCAAATTATGCAGAGATGAAATGAAGTCTTCTTAAAAAAAGTATAAAGACATTTAATTATTTAGTACGTTTCATAGCATCTTCATTCTATCGTGTACCATCAACTTGAATATCAGTTCATCCATCAATGGGTTGAAATTACTTTCGTATTTTATATTCTTTGTGTTATAAGGTCCAATGGGGTTGACTACAGTGATGACCATAAATAACATTTTGTATTTAAGTCGCTCTAGATTCCGGTGAATATGGATCAACTGATGCCGGATACAATGTGATTTTAGGATTTCTATACTCTTTTCTTTTTTTTTTCTTCGCCATTATGAACAATACGAGTAAAAGAGAGAAAGAGATTTAAGAGTCCTTCTCACAGATTATTTGATACGCAATTATGGACGTCTAATGTTGTATTGGAACCGGAAATCATTTACATCGATTTATTGGTGCGTTACAGTCTTATCGTATCGATAAGATGTACCATGATTTCATTTTGATCAAAGAAATTGGAGGGATGGCATTTTGAATTGATTTAGCATTGGACCATCTTCAGTCATGATTATAACTAAAACCGTAAGATTGAAATCTTGTTAGTGTATCACCGTGTTGTCTATGTCTCACTGTACTTTTTATTCTGATTCAATGGTACAACGTTCTATTTGATTATTTGGCTATTCGAAATACACGAGAATTGGTTTTATTCATATTATCACACATCGTAGCATTGAACGTGTGTACCCGTTGAAACACTATATTAATTCAATTGGCCATGTGAATATGGTGGAAACATAAGGTGAAAGTGGGACACGCTTCAGATTTATATCAAAATTGTATGTACACTTCTTGTTTCAAGTGATTTTGGGGATGGTTTATACTAAAAAAAAGAACCGGGTTGCCATCGTATTGTAAATATCGTGATAATTTCTTAGTGAATTGACAGAATAAACGTAATCTTATTCAGGATGTCTTAAGGTTCGATCGTTTTTATTGAAGACATTCGGATTGTATGTTATTCTCTTGGTTATTTTTATTTCATTGATGTTAAAACTTACTGCTGGTATACTGCATTTAACGTGGCAAAAAGAAAAATCGGTGAGTTGAATTTCAGTTAGACGAAATGGTGATTCTTATTCGATTTTTTTGTTCCTTCTATCACATCGAACGGTTTTGTATCTTGGAATTATTGGATCTGTGTGATGGGTGGGTGGTAAACAAAAAAAAATAAGAGAAAAGCTTTACGTTGTGTTTCATTTTAATACGCTGTAGAATATATTGACAGTATCTCTTTTACTTGGTCCAATATGTGAACGATCTGAACGACATGATAAAATGTCATCCAACATCTTGTTGTTCGTTTTTCTATTTGCCATACAAAGTGAAATGCGTTCACCTTCTCAATATGATGTTATACTTCTAGATGTATAAATCGTTATATGTGAGGTTGATTTATCTTATCCATCCGGTTCACGGGCTATCACATCCCACTATATTCATTTTGTTTCCTATAATTCCAAATAACTGGGAGTCACTTCAATATTATAACGAAACGAATGAGATAGAATGATGTGGAGAGATTCAAACTTCATATATTCAAGATATTGTCAACCATTGTACATAAAACGATTTATTTTTATCAAAGACTGGATATATGGAAAACTCACTGTTGTGAATTATTTTTTTTTCTTTTTCCCTTGCAGTCGTCGCTTTAAGGATTTCTCTGTTCTGTTTTGTTTTCTCCCTTTTTTCATTTATTTCTTGCTGTTTACCGGGGGGAAATAGAGATAGCATATTGATGGCATAACAAAATAAAATTTGAGAAACGATTTTTTTTTTTTTTTTTGCAAAAGATCATATCATAAAAATGTCATACAAGTATTAGCTCAAGTTTTTGGATATTGAGTTTCATCATATTTGTACTGGATAATTTAACCGCAGACACTTAACTGTGTTGTAATCTGATCCGTTGTCTTTGTATTTTAATAACAAATATATGGCTTATGATGGGGGCCATGTATTGTGCGTATATTGTTATACAGTAGAAAGCAATTAACAATTAATTTATTAAGTTAGGCTCATGAGATTCATTCTGTATATAGAAGGTAATCAACGTAAATAAATTCTTTGTTGAGTGAAAAGTTTCAAATTCCATTTTTTAAAGATTGTAAGGGATGAAAGGAAGAGAAAATCTTATGGTTTGTCTTCTTGGAAAAAAAATTCCGGTAATGTGAAAAGTCTGAAAGCTTACCCATTATGATGTGCTAAATTCTTTCCATATTTTATGCGTTAAATCATAACAATTGTTCGATATTTTATATTGTGCCAAATATTACACATGAATAAGAAAAAATGTAACAGAAAATGGTACAAGAGCTGAAGAAATAAAAATGTGAAATGAGGAAAATAACAACGAAATGATTTTATATATTGAGGGTGGTTGGATTGATATACGAACAGGCATAAGGAGAAAAGTAAAAATATTGATTCATGTGAGATGTTACTGTAAATATATTGAAAATCCATTTTATATGATATGAATGATATGATTTAGATCTCTTCAAATACGTAGCCTCTATAACGATATCATTGGCATCAATTTTTTGCCATCATTTTCTCGTACCATAAATTCTGTAGCCTAAAAAGCGTCAGGGAAACGCAACAATAAACATAAACATATGCAGTAGTCACGCATTGATGGGGGGGTTTGGCGATGTGAAAATGATGAGAAAAAGAAAAGGAAGGCACAACAAACAGCGCCTACCACGTTGTATATGCTGATAACCCCATATGGTGTATTCTGGCACAATGATCGACTATGTCGGCTTCATTCCATTAACCCAAAAAATCCCACATCTATGATGGGGGTGAAATAAGTAAAAACGGAAGACAAAATCGAAAAACCAATATTCTTCTCTATATCTTTAAGAAAACTCGTGTTTTTTCTATGTGCCCAAATAACACCATAACATTTAGATATAAATAAATGACTTTGAAAACGAATCAAAGTGGAATTCAACTCGGAAAGCTTCAACTTCGTTGTGTTGAACTTAAATATGATGGAATATACACAACACACATAATTCTGTTAACTGGAATAAATAAGAAGAAAATAAGGAAAATCATTGAATAAAAAATAATGCCAAACAAAAAGAATAGACATGAAGGTGGGTGGCATAATATCGAAGAAAAAGAGAGAGAAAGTATAAGAAAAAGACGCGTTATATCAACACAATATTGTTTATATGTCATTTTCCGATTTCCATTTTAAATATACACAATGTTGGTGTGGTATTGATAAGAATTTGATGGAAGAATATTCAATAGGATACATTTTATGGTAGTTTGAGGTAGAGGAACATTGGTTGAAGAATATATTACTGAAGACGTGAAATTTTATTCAAGAGTTAAATAGCAAAGAAGTGCGATCATCAGTACTACGGTATCATCAATATAAAGAAAAACTTTCTTGCAAAAAAATTGTAAGTAAAAAACATCGGTGAAATGACGTGCTCTATTGCAAAGTGAGAAAATACGTAAAAAAAAATAAATGAAAATAAAACCAAATTGTATGGCAATATGGTTATTTGAAACGAGTCAAGGTCATTATTGAAGGAAAAATAACCTTTATACAATTACTTTTCGGTAAAAATAAAAAAAAAGGAAAACCTCATAGAAGGGAGAAGGAATGAAAAAACATTTACCCTAATAAAAAGTTATACATACTAAATAAAGTCGAATTGACTTTTTGGTTTCTTCTGTTATTTTCCACTCTCCGTTCTCTTTAGTTGAATATACACACACAAAACATACGACAGAACCATATTAGCAATTGGTGAAAAAAAAAACTGAAAATTTCTTTTGATTTTATTTTCCAAATGAATGTATGAAGTATAGACATGTAACAGAGTTTGTTTGGGAGCATACGCGAATGGATACCAGATTTCTTTTTTTGGAGCCATGGCGAACTATACGGGAAGCATAATATCATAAGTACCCATTCGTATATTTCTGTTGATTTCCATGAGTTTAACATAACAGACATTCTGTACAACTGGTGATATTCGTTTAACGATTTCGTTACTTTTTATATTATTGAGAAGGGGGGAATGGTGAATCTGTGAATGTGAATCCTTTAAAATAATGCTACCAAATATAGAATGGTTCCTTCATGTCTTTAAGTTAAAGGCACTAGCACTGCTATTCAGATTATATTACAATGAAATATTTTAGTTGTTATTATTCCTATTTTTGGTACTGCTGGTTCCTATTAGTAGATGAACAATTTTCATGTTTTGAATATTATGTTCTTTGTGGGGTAACATGAGCTGTTCTGTCATTTTAATAAACTGAAATAGAAAATAATTTTTGATTATGCCATTTCATGGGAACTGATTTTAAGGGGTTAAACATAGAAATTTTCTTATTTATTTTTGTTTTCTTTTGTAATTATTGTTTTTATTAACTTTTTCACTATGTGGTCTCGATCAATGGCGAAACCATTATCAATGGTAATCAATATTATGTTGCTTTCATTACATAAAATGCCGATTTAATATTGATAGATTTATAACATATAAAATTGTCCTTATACAGTTTCATATTCTTAGTTGTATTTGAATGAGAATTTTTTATTCATATTCGATTCATTTCATTATCGTTCTACTGATGGGTTGTGTCATTTCAATGGAGTAACACATTTTCTCTTTTGTGGCTTTTAATATCCGTTACACGTTTATATTTAAATTTTCTCTTTTATTAGAGTCATTCATGATTCAATCTTTAATTCATTTTGTATTAATTTATTCTAATTGTATTTAGAACATCTAATTTCCTTTAATTTTTGTTTAACCCTTTAAGTTTTTTTTTGTATTAAATTCAATCAGTAGTTTAATTCTGTTACTTTTATATCATCTGATATACTAATTTGATATCAGAATTTTATTCAGAGAAATCGAATAAAGTGTGATTAAGTGGAAAGTGAATGGGGAATGGTAATTCTTTAATTAATGAATCAATTTATATTCACGTTTTGTATTCCAATGAAACAGAGAAATTTTGTTTTGTATTCATTATTATGTAGTTCATAATTGTATGGAAGAGAGAGATATAGAGATGAAGTTTTACTTTTCGAAATTCCATTTAAATTTTTTTATTATTCAATTGGTATCTCATTGGTTTGTTATCTATACTTTGTTGGGGTGATGGTAATTTGTTATCGGATGTGTAAATAAAGTAATAGAGTCATTGGATTATACAATTTGTCAAATTACACTTTAAGTGGATTTAACAGAGAATAAATTAATTAACTAGAATATATTTTCTATATAATAAACAAACAAGTGTCAAAATTTATGATACACAACATGTCTGAATATGTGTATTGTACAAATGGATGGAAAAATGCACTAATATTTAATGGCAACAGATTACACCACACTCTCTCTAGTCAGTTTTATTTAAATGTATAATAAAAATTTAAAATTTAAATGCCCCTGTTTCAAATGCATAATCTCTCATCTCGTTTTAATAATGCATTAATTATGCTACTCTAATTAAAATATGCTTTTTTATGTTTTTCTTTTTTTTTTTTTATGAATATTCTGTCATCCTTTTTTTATGTTTTATGTGTTACCGGTTTTTTTGAACTAAAATGCAATAAATCATTTTGAATTTTTATGGCAAATTGGAAACATTGACTTGAATTTATATATAAAATCTATTGATTGGAAACAAATAGTTTGATAGTAAAACATAATGATTTAATATTATTTCTAATAAATTGGTTGATTAAATTTTAATTAGTTGGTTGTGATGAGAACAAATAAAAATAAATGTTTGTAATTTCACATATTCATTAATCCTAAATAACGATTGATTTTCATTGATTTATAAATATTTACAAATTAAATTTATGTTCATTTTGGGTTTTAAGTTAAAATTTTAATATCTAAAGAGCTCGTTCTTCATGAATTATTTAATTTGTTTAACTAAATGAATCCTTTTATTGAATTTACTCATGAATTCATGGAAATAAATTGGTTGAAATTGATGCAAAATCCTATTTTGATTACTAATGATAATCATCAACATAATTCAGTTTTATTCATTTAATTCGAACGCTCTTTCAATAGCAAAACAACAAATGAAATCATTAAATTTTCAGTGAGATCAAAAATGTTCAGTGTTACTTAAACATATAAAATGTAAATTGGTTTTTTTTTTATTTTTAGTTAAATTCTACAATTTCAATTGTTTTCAATTTTGGTTTTTATTATAATACAAGAATTAATGATGATGAACTATTTTATTTACATAATATACAAAATTTATGATTCATTATTAGTTGTAATTATCATATGTGGATTAGATTTTAATTTTATTTCAATTATTTTAATGAATTAGTTATGGGATTGATTGCAACTTGAATCAATGAATATCAAAATTGAATTTTCATTGAAAATTGTTGTTCCATTCAATGGAATATTGATGACAGACACACTCGGATATTCACCTGTAATTTATGTTGACAACAATTATGGTTGTCTGATCTTGTGGTACGAATTACTGTTATTTGGTTATCACCCATAATAACCAGTAGAATATTGAAATTAATTAATAACATTTGATACGGTTTTTCAGAGAAATTCAAATTAATATTAGAGAATATTCTTCCTATGAAACATAATACATTGAATAATGAAACTTGATACCATTATGAATGAATCATTTATTAAAAATAAAAACTTTTGTTCCTACTCCTTTCATGTACCGATTTAATATTCAGTTTTCATTAAACTCATTGATAATTAGTTCCAATTAGGCAACCAATGAGTGTATTATTACATTGATCGATATATTAAATGGTCTGCATTGCATTGATTTTATATTTTATCACAACATTCAATATGATATCAGAGGTTTGTATTCAGTAAACATAATAATTAGATTTTATATAGTGAAACATAAAACATATAAAATAAAATTGAATGCATACGACGTGATTATTATAATTGGTCATTTATTTTATTATGGAAACTCATATATTGATTTGTTTTAATTTTTATTTCAACTTGATTATTCAAGTTTATGTGTTCAATCGTTATCATTCTTTGTGATATTCATATCATGTGTAATTGAATTTATTTATTCAACATATTTGACGCACAATCAAATTACATTTGATAATTTTCAAATTAAAAAAAAATAAAACAAAAAATAGTGAAATTGGGGTGGAATTAAAACAATTGTGAACTGGAAAATAGTGAAATTTAATGGACTCATTAATAATTTTTCTGGGAGATTTAAATGTTTCATTATTATTGATTTAGCGGTTTGGCCAATAAATGTTTAAATGAATTCATGTCAATTAATTATTATTGGTGAAAGTATGACGAGCTTATAACAATGTCATTCAAATTGATGTATCATTGTAATTTACCAATTACTCATCATCGTATTATATTTTATATTAATTGTGAATTTTATTTAACACCATTAATTGAGTCATTCAGTTATCACAATAAATCCGTTTCAATTTCAAGTGTATGTTGCAATCAAATCCATTGATATCAATTTTATGTTTTCATTTTTCCATATTTTTTTCATGTTTGAGACTTATACTTTTATTATGTCCTTTAATTTTTTTTAAATAATTTTTTTTTATTTGATTTTATGATGTTAAATTATACTAAATTGTTTGAATCTTAAAGTATTTTTAATTCGCATCACTTAATCAACTATTAATATCTAATTATTTACAAAAAGATTTCATTTATATTTATCTTATATTCAATGAAAACATTTTAAATAGCACAATGCTTAAGTAAACTTTTTTCTTTAAAAAGTTATCTTTCGTAAATTATAATTTAAAATCAAAAGAAACATTTAAGTTATTCTTGTAAAAACATAATAGTTAGGTACTAAATTCTTATAATCAACTGTCAACTGTAAATCACCAACAATTTATCATTGTTCATCTTAATAATAATTAATCCAATGGCTTAATATAACACTTGTATTAAGATTTTATTATTTTTTCTTTTCATTTGATGAAGATGAGACCAGATATCAATTCAATTATTTTATGTAAATCTAAATTTTAAGTAGAACTCTAGATGATGATAGTGAATAGAGTAATGAACGAAAATTAATTAGTAATGAATTGCAATTGAATGGATAGCAATACTAAATATAATTATTATCAAAAATGTTTTAAATCAAATTGAATCATTATAACAGTCAGGAAATGGAAATTTCTGATTATGTGTCCTGAATTGGTTTATTGTGGAACAGTTCATTACTCTCTCTCTCTCTCAGTCGTTTTAAGTCAATTGGGAGGCTAATTGAAACGAGAATTCATGACTATCACGAATTATAATCAATGGGAAATGAACGATAATTGTTCAAATAATTTTAAAGCGTTGATTATCGAAAATGGAATTTCCATTTGTAAATCAATCGGATAAAATTAATTATCAATAATGGGTGGTGGGTGGTGATTGGTATTAAATAGTTTCTCCGTAAATCAATAATACACCTTAAGGACTTGTTACCGAATTGAAGGGAAATTCATTGGATTTTCTTCATTGCACTCGACTGGATTCAATGATATAAATTAATTGATGAAATTGAAAGTCACGGATAAGATTATAAGGAAAGTATTTCTTTCCAAACTGTTTTTATCGATGAGAGAGATCACAAATGCTTAAGTATCTGAATTTTTTTTTCTTTCCATTTCATGTTGTTACAATTTTTCAATTTATATCCGGTTTGTTTTATACTTAATAGAAGAAGAACGTTTCAAAACAAAAATTAGCTTGAAAATGTTTTCTTTTTCTTTGGGAGTTAAATTCAATTCAAGAGGATTGGTTTTTCTAGGTACATTACAAATATACTTACTTGAAAATCAATAAATTTACTATTACACATGGGATACATAAATTTTGTAAAAGTATCGTAATTCTATTCGAGCTATTTGTTGTTGTTTTCCGTCTCGATATTGCTGCCATATTATCACCTGTGGTATAGAAATAGAATAATGATAAAGTTATTTGGCCAAAAATTTTAATTGAATTAATGAATTGTGAATTATTTTCTCATTTAAGTTGTGTCGTTAAAATTGCAATAATTTTATTCATAATTTTATGGCATTTCAATCGTTTAATGTTCATTATGGTGTGTGTTTAAAGTTTAGGACAGTTTCCCATATTGAAATTGAATTTGTCTAAGATAGGAAATTAAAAACAGTTACAGGTTTAATATGCATTGCCCTATAAGTGAATTATGACTGGACAATCTATAGTTAATGTCGGTTGTGAGGTCTAAAAACCGATATGTAATCATTAATGGATTTATTTTGTTACAGGAAAAGACCTTTGTTACTATACGATCAAATTCCATAAATTTATACCGTAGGCAAACATTTTTCACCAAAGAAAATTCTTCATATTGCATGGAAATTTAGGGAAATTCAATACGAAATCATTTGTTCACTAACGGATTCTGTTAATTTTCTTTTTTGGTTGTACTTGTTACGAATTTTTCAATAATCCGATCTACTAGCGTTGATTTAACTTTGGAAACTTTCAAATCCGATAAACTTTTTTTTTTGTATCCACAAAAGTAAATGAATATTGGATGTAATATCCAACAGAATAAAGAGTTGAATTGAAAAAAAAAAGAGACGAGCAAATGAATGAAAACTTTGATTTAAATATGCTGGTACACTGAGTAAAGGCTTTTAAATCTGGAATTTGATACGATTTTAGTTTGAAATTTTATTTTTTTTTTCGTATTTGAATCACTATTTGCGATTGGATGGTAACCCCCTTAACATTGGTTGAACATTGTGGATAACACAGGAACGAATTTTTCATTTTATTATCTGAAAATCATATGTTTGAATAATTGATTTGTTATGTTCACATAAAATTTTGGCATGAATAACTTTAATATACGGTAATATATTAATGAAATTCAATAAGAGGTCAAAAATAAGTCGGAACTAAATATTTGGTAATAGAAAACTCATACAAAACTCAAAGAGGAAACACCTAAATCGAGGTTCACCTGAAAAGGTTTTAATATTTCGAGATGGATTTTATACAAAAAAAAAAAAATTAAAAACCTTTAGAATAATTAAATGGAACAAAACTGAATGAAAATTTTCTATTCTATTTCATTGTGATAAAACGGTTGGGATAAACTTTTAACTATAACTTTATATCGGCCTGACTGATTCATATGGAGCGGTGTGGGTGGTCAACCGGAATTGTTTGTTTAAATAAAACTATTTAAATAAGCTAACAATATGCATCAAAATCAAATATAATTAATCCGGAATTGAATTTTTGCTCGGTCATAACCATAATTTTTAATATTTCCTAATACTTTGCTTTTATTCCCTTAAAGTTTCCCATAGATAATACAGTTTTATTCTAGGAAAATGAGAAGCTCATAATGATATGCTTTAAAATATCGCTGGCATAATTAATTACTTGTAACAGAAATGTTTTATTTCATTCACTTCATGTGGCAAAAGGAATATTAATATGCGAATAAACATATGAAATTCATTTCATATAATAATTTATTGGATTATGTTCAAAGTAGGTATCTGTTATAATTCAAGTAATGTAATAAAGTTCATAGAATTCACATGAAAAAAAAATTTCTGTAATTGCACCCAAAATTACTGTATAAGATTACATGCAAATAACCATCAAATCTCATACTGTCGTTATGATGTAACGCGATGCTTTTTTTACTGTATACATAACGGATTTTGCAAAAATTGAAAACAGCCAGTGGATTAAACATAATGAATTATTTAATCCGTTTCGATTTAAGTAGCGATGGTATTTAATTGGAAACAGTGTAGAGGGGAAAATTGTTACAAATTTGTGTGTGTGTATAACCTAGTTTTTATGTTTTGTATGAATATTTGGTGGATGTTTTAAAATTAACGTAGTGGAGTTGTACCCCACATATTATAAAACATTAAATTCATTTGTCTTTTGCATTAAAACATGATTGTTGTATTACTATAACAGGATGTACGTTATAAGTGATGGGGTTCACTATACGAGGGTTAATAGTTTTTTGTATGTTTGTCTGTTATTGTATAATGTGTTCTTGTATGTCTCTCTGAAATATGTGACTTCATATTGTCTGTGTAGGTATGTTAACATCGCAATAATTTAAATCTCTCATGGAAGAATCAATAGGCTTAGGAGAGCAGTTAGCGGTGTATAACATACGCTGAAACATTAATTATTGTGTAATAGCATAGGTGTATGAAATTGATAAAACCACATTTTGTTAAATGTAATGCATCATTGCATACATGAGTATTAGAAATGTCATCGAGTATAAATAGAATTTTTGTTTTGTAAAAAATGTGACGCTTACCTTTCGATACGAATACATAAATACTAGCTGGTATTGTATTTGTAGCTGAACATGTATAATTTCCTGAATCTGATATTTGTGGTTCACGTATTATAAGCCGACTTTGTGTACGTTGACCAGGTGTTGTTTCAATTGTAATATCATTCCTAGACTTATCATAATTAATCATTTCATTATTCTTCATCCAGTTTACAAATTGTGGTGGTGAAGGACTCTGCAATAAATAATCAGTAAAGAGCTGTAAAAAAGTCCAATGTGTATTCGTTCTTTTATAATTCTATTTGTTTTATATTTTTTTAATATTAATTAATTGAATGGGCGTAATGGGTGGAAGTAGGAGATGGGAGAGTTATGAGGCCTATGTATTGTTCAATTGTTGGTATTTGTGGTATTTAGAAATGAATATTGTACAATGACAATACTCCGTTTAATTGGATTAAAAGTGTAAAAGTACCAGCGAGAGAGAATCATTGGTAGAGAAATGTACCAACCGATTGGTGGGCCATCAGCTTTGTTATAAATAATATGATGACAATTGTGTTTGGTATTTTCATCTATCGTAAACACATGGAAATTTGTTAACCATTTTGTACCAATTTGCTGTGTGTGAAGAAGATTCATTGTATTTTATTGGTTTTTCTGTAGAATTCCTTGCACAAAAATATCGTTTACATATAATTTTCCATACGACCGGAGTACAATTTCATTTTGGGAAGAGAAAAGTTTACAATTTTCATCAATGGATTTTCCATCAAAGTCGTATGTTTTGAACTATTATTGTTGGATACGTTTATTTTCATGTGATTTTCATTTCGTAAACGTAAAAGTCTTTTATATGTTGTTAGTTGAATTCACACGACACTGTTTTTTATATTTTTTTGTATTTGAACGTGAAATGGACAAATAACTAGCCCGTCAACGTTGCAGTAAAAATTGAGCTTTTTTATTTCAACATTGGGGTTGTAAACCCAATTTGTGTATATGTTGGAATGGAAATATACCACTTTATCCTTTGGTATCATCATTTTAAATATAAATAGAAGAGAAAAGAACGGTTTGTGAGGTAGACGTGCGACCAAAGCATAATCAAAATAGAAAAAAAAACAGGCAACATAAACATAATCCGTTACGTGTGTTCACTCTGATAGCGGAATCAATAATTTAAGTAAAAGGCATTGACAGAAAATAAAAAATTCTATTCCTCTGTCTCTGGTACTCAGTGGGTAGGTATTTCATCCTATTCGTTATTCTTGATCGATTTTATAATAAAATCTCACCTTGTTGTCTCAAATGAAGAGTGATTTTATTCCTGTGCTTTTAACCATCGCAACAGTATAACACAACGGGTTACATAATATTATTAAATCTGGTGGAAAGATATGCTTCATTAAACTGTGCGGTTTTCATTGCTAAACCATATTTGTGGTAAATCGTTTATTCCAATTCCATATTGAAAGAATTTTCATTTTTTTTTCTCTCTCAGTTAGTTGCTCGACTCGAAAATATTTATGCTTTTTATTTAAAAACATCGAAATATATGAAAGGGATTCTTCAATGAAAAGCGCGCATTGGTTTTATAAGTGAAACTGGATTAACTAACAAAAGAGATGAAAAGTAAATGAACTTTCAAAGTGCTATGGTTAATGGAGACAATACGTTTATCCTGTAGGTAGTTTGAACCCTAAAACAGAAATATGGATTTATAAATTCCGAATAACAAAATATCTTCTGTTAACAATTGACAAGAGAATAAATGAAATGAAGTAAAAAGTATTTCTTAATTAAGCGTGTCTGTCAATAATGCACTGTTATGTTCATCATACCGTGTATCACCTACGGGCTGTATCCAACTCTAATGATCTTAATAAATCAGACAAAGTGAAAAGGAAAGAAAAATGGAATACAAGATTGAATAGATGTTGACGTATTATCTCGTTATGTTACATTCATTTTCTTTGATCTGTAACTTTTGTGAATAATTACGGATGTTTTGAATAATTCAACATTTTTTTTTCCGCTTCAATCTCAATGGTGCATTACATGGTACAACAAAGTGCCAAATGGCACAAGTATGAGAAGAATTTACAAGAGAGTTCTTGTACTAAGAACAGATTGAATGTCAATGATTCAATGTATTTTGCCTTGTTACAAATCAATTAGATGTTTAATTATATCCATTTATTATTTGTTTTGATTAGAATGGTGGTGCCCAATCATCAGTTTATTATTTTGTTATGGTGAAAATCATCTCATTTAATCCGTATAAAATGAGTCAAGTAACGATGATTATAAATTGATTTGATTGTGTTATAATAACAATTTTATTTTTGTAAAATTGTTATATAATTCTATTATGGCGGTGGGGTTGTTATTTCATTTTCTTTTATGCTTTCTGGCTACAAGTATTGGGTGTCCACAGATAAATGTATCATAAACCGTTTCACTGTAAGAATAAATAAACACAAATAGAGAATAATATGGAATTTTTTACCGTTGTTGGGGAACAACAGATTATTTGAAACGGTATGATATGTTTTCTTTTATGGGGAAGGAAATATGAAATTTTCGTAATATTATTTCTATTTCTTCTTTGGTATCCAAGGGTATAGAGAAACAATACCCAATTGCCCTTAAATTGTGAGAACGTTTGGTTGAAGCTGGTGGGGAGACAGAGAGAATCGGTATAGACCCCCTTGGGCTATAGAATCCGTGCATAAGGATGTTTATTGGATCAATAGCGAATGTCGTCAAAATACAACACATAAAACCATTTACCAACTGGATATAATATTACAAGGGAAAAGAGGAAAAAATAAAAATATTCTTCGACATTTTCAAATGGCTCTCGATTGGGGATATAAAGTCGAAATACAAAACAAACCGTTGAAATGGATCCTGTACAGATGAAAGACGATTTTTGCGTTTCATTTTTTCTTTTCTTTTTTTTTTTTTTTGATGTTGATGTAAACCATGTTTATGTACCAGAATGGTTATTTTATCTCTTAAATTCAAACGATACACCATAACTGACAATATAAAATTGAATTGAATGAAACTCTTTGGTTTTATTTATTCTATTTTTTCTTTTCGTCCTCGTTGGTATCTGAATTAATCACACAATATAGAGAAATTGGATTGGTAACTAACATTACGTTCCGGTCTTATTTCTGGTTATAATAGAAAACCGATTCAAATGGATATAATAAAATATCCAACAAAAAGATGTTTATAAAATCATCATAAAAGGTTCTTATCAATTTTGATATATTTGTCGGTGTGTTTCTGGGTAACGGGAATATTTGATTGGGAATGAGTTATGATCACTTTCTAAATATTTATTTACCTTTTCAATTATGCAAACTAAATTAATAGTTGATCCCATATCAACATGTAGCTCTTCGGAACCCAATATGAATGCTTCCGGTACAACTACCTGAAGATTTACATAATGCGATATAACACCGGTGGCGGTTGATACCTGTAAGGGATTAAATAAAAAAAAAATAGAAGTTCTATTAGATGAATTCTCTCATAAGAAATTGATTTTCCATGTAAATGATTTTGTGGGGTACTTTTGATAAAATCAATTGATTTATTGAAAATATAATTTTAATATTAAATTGAATGGTTTTTGTTATTCATGATAATGGAATATCAATTCAATTTAGTTAATTATGTTCGATATAAATACAAGTTTGATGTGTTTGTTAATGTTCATTTGATGTACGATTATAGAAAATTCACTGTCGAATACCAAGAATATTATAAGATGAAAATTGATACTTAACACCATGGCAACATGAGATTTAAATTTTGCTGATAGAATTTTCAACCGATAAACGAAGTGGTTATTAATGATAAACATTTATCCATTAATAATCCGATATTGATTGAATGTTTCTATTCAAATGTATAAACATGTACAAATGCCACTTTGATTTCCATGCTTAATTCAAATCCAGTAGGTATTATAGATCAGTAAATATCAAATAATTGTAAATAATTAATAAATTTGTTTAGATGAACACCATTAACTGGAAACCATAATATCTTAAACTCTAACCGCAATAAGAAGGTTTTCTTTCGAAACAACAACATGAATTGAGAACCATTAAATTAATTTCATTAAAAACAAATTACTTGAAATGATTTCATTATCCACATTCATTTAATATTCTAATTTAAAACATTTTCAAAATAAATTTTAAAATTCAATGTACTCTAACAATAAAGTTTTGAAGACAAAAAGAAAGAATTTGTTATTAAAATTATCTTCATTATGGATAATACTAATCATTCTAGTTACACGTTTATATCACATTAAAACTAAACAGTTGCAATTAGTTTAATTGCATTAAGTTTATCTAGAGAATAACTGAACCAAGTTTCTTTCTATTTTTTTTGATGTTGTGCATGTAATAATGCCAATATCAGAAGAACATCATCTCACTAGTTACACTCTTGTCTCATTCGTATCATATCAATTGTACTATAAAAGTTTATCAACATAATGAATGAATTCAACGGAAAACTATGTTATAGAAAAGTTTTCTGTTTAAGCATTTCTAGTATTTCGTTTAATTTTTTTACTTTTTATTTTAAATAACCAGAACCAGAGAAAAGTGGTAATAGATAGGAAAAGAAAATATTCATGTTGTAAACATTCTAAAAGTTTGTTAAATATTTCCCATTTCATTTATATTTTCATCTTATTCGGGTTTCTTATTTCAATGGTAACAGAGATTATGGTGGAGTCAGTGAAATAAGAATAAGCAATAGAAAATAAACTTTTTTGTTTAGTTTTTCTCTATATTTTCTTTTATTTTGTGATTTTACAAGCATAAAAATGATGATGTTATATCCTTCTTACTGTGTGAAAATTCATATCTGTGGATAATTTAACGAACTTTTCTCAGTTGTTGGTTAACTGACGGTAGAAAAATGCACACATAATATTCACATGAGATTTCTATCCTTTAGGGAACACGAGATATGTATAAATTGCATCCTAAAATTTCCACATTATTTATCTTATAAATTTTCTGTTTAACCGAAATGAAAGAAGTAGATCAGTGAAACAGATATGTACCAAATGGTTGGTGCTTAATTAAAATAGTAACCTTGTGAACTAGTTAAACAGTTTTAAGTTAAATATCCTCCACCATAATACATTTGTGCATAACCATAAAATTGTGTATACATATCTATCTGCTTGTAATACTTGGGCAGAGAAGTAAGACACAGAAGAAAAATAAAACTTTTATTTCTTTAATTTTCTGTGGTTTGTATAAAATTGCATCTAATTAAATTGAGACTTCATGAATATTTAAGATTTACGTAAAACATTGAGAAATTCTTTTTATTTTTATCATCTTCTGATATGCATAAGTTGAATATATGATTGGAAATGAAGTAAACGAAAGAGAATAGAATGTCTTCATGTCATATTCAGTTGATAAGAATTTCATATTTCATAGTATTTTTGATGTATACGATTTGATTATGGAAATGAATCTTTAACGAAAATAATATGAAACTTTTACTTGAATCCATGTCAATTGTTTGAAAAACAATATTAATATGGACACATGAGTTCACTACACATAAACTTGCACGTCAATTGCATTAAAATCTTAATCTAGCTAATGCAGTTGTATGTACCATCTTTATATCTCAACAAATATGAAAACGATTCAATTAACTATGGAATATTTATCAAAAAGAATCAAAAAACAAAAGAGAGTAAAAATTATCATTGTTTTTACAATCAAAGTTTTATTTACCTGGCATTCATACATTCCATGATCCCGTACTTGTACATATTTGATTTGTAGCGTCCACGTATTTGAACCAGGTATATGTGATATTTTAAATCTTTGATCACTTGTATACATATGAGCACCTGATGACAGTATGTGCCAATCACGTCTTCTAATCCATGATATTTGATTCTGTGTACATTTTCCAAACATAAACAGTTAATATTCATTGATATGTAAGGATGGTTGATGGTGGGTCGAGGGTGTTTTCCCCTCATTAAATTCATGTGTAAAATTTAATAAATATTATATTAAACAATTTTCATTTCATTTTTTTTTTCGTTCATGGTAAAATTAAAAGATTCGGTTGCATTTCAAAATTGGCAAGTAACAACAAAAAAAGACATAAAAACACACAGCAAACATGATATAATAGAAAAAATTGTTCTAAATATACTGAAGCTTAAGAGTGGGATAAGATTGGGAATAAAATTTTAAAGGAATTTATGTCTGATGGATTTACATGAGCTCCTTTTGATTATTAATTTTTGTTTTTATTTTACGGTTACTTATTCATGTGATTTGATGTTGTTTTCTTTCGTTAATTTTAAATGAATAATTTTCCATTTGCGTGTGTACGAATTGTACTGAATTGAAATGGTATTTTTTCTGTCTGGGTGATACAAAATATACTAAAGGATTTCTAAATAATTCATAGACGGATTGAGAAAGAGAATTTTAAAAATGTAATTATGAATTGATTGTAATAACATAAATTACTGATTGTATGAAATATGTTTCGTTGGCTGTTGATTTAAACTGGGGCGTAATACAATGTTATTTTAATATAAAATTCATGTGTCGGTAATTTCAATGTCTCCACTTGTCTGTCATGTTTGAAAATTCTTTACATTTGTTGCCATTTATTTATTCTGTTTACAGTCCATTATACAAATGTCATAAATACCATAGTGTGTATTTGTTTTATTAAAAATTATGAAATCAGAAAAGAGAAATTATTTGTACAAGACATTTCATTAAACAAGAATTCCATTGTAAAATGAAATTCATTCAATAATTATGTGAATGTAATGACTGTAAATTATGTGATAATCCATATCAATCAAACGGAAAAGGATGAAATTTCACTAAAGAATTTTATTATTTAACACTAAAATGTATCCATTTCCGATGTGTTTCATTTGAATATGCAATTGTAACTTTAATTCGACATGAAAGTTTTAAATATTACAACCACTTTAGATTGTACCTATTGGATGAAACTTTGTTTTTGAACAAATTGTAATGAAAGAAAGGTAATTATTTGTTCATGTAAGATGAAGGAGAATCAATTGAGTGGATATTTAGTTATGCATTCAATTTGATTGGAATCGGTATAGGATATTATGATAAGAAGTGCAGACACACAGGCAAATATAACAAACCCAATTAACACCCACTCTATCCACACCAGAGACTTTGCACACGAGAAAGGCGTTTGCTCCTAATTGGACGGTTGTATTGTGTGCCATCATCTGCAAATAAAAATTATGAAAATATTGTTATACTTAATTCGTTTACTTATCAAACGTATCACTTGGATTTTCTCTCTATTTCTCTAGGAAGAAAATAATTATTTTATAGAACAGAACTACAAGAATTCTTAACATAATTGCTAAGAGATAACAGCATACGAAAAACAAAAACGATATCATTATTACGAACGCTTAAACTTTTGTGCAATTAAATTTTTTTACTTCCATTTGATATTTTAAACGAACCACATTTATGGTGGGTTGAAAGACAAAATCGTAATTACTCGTGTGCGCGCCTCATTTAATGAATAATAAGCATTTTCAGTTGACACGTTTCTTCTTTTTTTTTTTGCTTTTAACACGATGCTCTCTTGGCATACTGAACTAAAAGCTAAAAAAAAAAAAATAAAGAATTACCGCCTCTTCAATAGATCTGTTGATGGTAGTATAAAAACCAACCACTGGCCAAGAGTACCAGTGGTGAGAAAATAAAAACTGTTCACCCATCTCGAATGGCGTACAAAAAAAAATATGAAAACTTTGTGAAATTGAAGAAAAAAGAGAATCAGTCCCAGCAAGTGGCAACAAAAGAAGATTGAAATTGAAAAAAGCAATTAAATTTTTATTTGTGGTAAACCGGAATTTTCATTTATGATGGCGTTGAGTAAAAACAACGGCATCACTACTATTTCTGAATGGAAAATTATTACTGGAAGGAGCAAAAAATAGAAAAAATTTTAAATCAGAATTATAATTTCACTCTTGTCAGATTGCATAATCCGTTGCTTTTTTTCGCTGGAGTTCTTCTTTTTTTGGAAAACCAAAAATTATGGTACAATGTTTTTGCCTCTTCCGTTGCCCAATACTTTAGCCAAAAAACCCAATTCGTTGAGTAGTTTTGTGGTTCCCCGATAGAGAAGAAGCGGGAAAATTCTGTTTGACTGAATAAAACTGAAAATTTTCATTTTCACTTGTTCATAATTTGAATTGGTTTTGTTTGGGTGGAAAGTAGTAGAAGAAAATTGTTAAATATGATTTTTATATTCCTTGAATTGTTTTTGTTCTTTTAGTCGTTGATTCATTATGTTTTCTATTGTTTTTTATTTGCAGAACGGATGGTGGCGTCATTCTTAACGAATTGGTATAGCAGAGTATTCATCGTCCTTGTGGTTTAATCGGAGTAAAATCAAGTTATAGAATTTCCATGTTTTTGCGTTCCAGTCGTTCCTATTTATCCGGTGAGTTGAAATCCCTTGGTGTATGACGGTTTTTGTTCCGTTTTTATTTTTTTTACATTGATGCCCACTTTAAATGAAACAATATTTATGCTTGGATTGAACTTTCAACTTAAACGATTTAACAGAAGACATCTCTTTAATTATGTTGCTACTGGCTTTATTTAATTGAACTCAAACATGATTTATAGTTGGTTTTTCTCAATTCAACCATTTTGGGGGGTGGCAAGTATTTTATGGTATTATAGCTGACTCAGTTGTTTTATAGTCGTCTTCAATTCGTTTGCTTCTTAGAGATTTTTCCGATTTCTGGTTCTTTTGGTCGTTTTCATTTGATTCACCCATATCATGTATTTTTCATTCGTTATAAACTGGTGGCCAAATGGGAAAATTTGCTCCAGTTCTTATGGGGAATGAGATCAAATTGTAACCGATGATGAAGAGGTAATGAAAATAGTGTTTCATTTCTTTTAGTACTTTAGTTTTCATGAAAAAAAAAATATTGTTTTCATACAATAAGTCTTTGGAGATATAAATTCTGTATAACTTGTAGAAAGAATCTAATCATTGTTTTGGAATTAGGCCAATAGAAATTTCTGTGAGTGTATATGTGGTAGCAAACAACAAATAATTTTGAAATAGACGAATACAGAGAATATAAAAATGTTTCCCTTTTTCAGTTTGTTTTCCCGTTGATTTTTCCCAAATGTTCAATATTTTCTGCTACAAATTTCATTATTTGTTATATTGCAATGTACATTTTCATCTGGTATCGTTCAATACAGATTCCATTCAAAAGTAAAATAAATGAACTGATTTTTGAGTATTTTACCAAAACAGATTTTTTTTTATTTTAACTTCACAGCATCACTTAGTTTACTCGACACAGTAAAGCAATTTTCTATAAATCTTTTGATTTTATTATACAATTTTGTGTACATTCCCCCATGAGAAATAATGATCACTTTATTCGTACCAATTGGTTTTATTTGGGTTGTGTGTGGGATATCATAAGGAACGGAGACTGTAAAATGGAGGAGGAAACAAGTCTTATGAATTTTTTAAAGTTTCTTACCATATTTTTCACATTTTAATCTTCTGATTGCAATTACTTATTTCTTGTTTTATTGTGTAGTTGAGACTGTTCAAGGAAATTGGTAAATTATTTCATTTTCTTTAATCCGCAATCAAAATTATGTTGAGAATTAATTATTAGGTAAACATATCGCCACAAAATCTAATTAACATTCTATGGTGTTTCGTCCATTATATGGATGCTATTGTTTGGATCAAATGCGCATCTCCCTAGTGTCTTTTATTTATACCATGGTAATTACAATCGCCCGTTTTAAAGCCACTTCATAGTGATGCTGAAGGGAAAAAAATATCATCATCTCTTAAATGTTAAATGGAAACGAGTGCGTTCATATTGTGGATCATTAATCCTCCAACAACCGTTGCTATATCATTTTTCTGAGGAATTTAGTTATCGCTTGCCGTATAGTAGAAAAAAAAGTACTGAATCTCAATGCTATGATACATATAATTAAATAAGTTATTGAGAAATTCATCTTATGATCCATTGACGGTTACTTCTTTATCAGGAATTCTTTAATTTTCCCACTTTTCATTTTTATCGTGTCGGTATCTCTTGGCAATTTTGTTTTTTTTACATTCAATGAATTCATTCTGGATTCTTTAAAAATCATATATTTCTGAGAAGTGTATCGAGAATGAACCAAAATAAGATAAAATAGAAAAATACGAAAAAAAATTGAGAAAAAATGAGACATTTTTCGCTCACCTCCGAGTCCTCGAACATGGGACTATCAGTTGTGTCAAGATTATTATCTGATTTTCCATTTAGATTTATATTGTCTGCTTCCTTCCAGAGCTTCTTCCAATCACTGTCAGTCAAAATTGATTTATTATCTGTAACGAGAGTCAGCATAAAATTTTATAGGAATCATATTATTAATTTACAGCCATCAATAGATGTTTCAACATAATTTTTACATAAATGAGTATAATGAATAGAATGGGATGTTCGGGGGTGTCTCTTAGAAAAATATATTCGAAATAAACGAAGGCATAATATCAACGTAAACATGGCGCAAAAGAAAAACCCAATTATTAGATTTCTTTTCTCGTCGGTATCATTTTGTATCGAATTTGAATGATGAGATTGAGATGATGATGATTCGGAAAACATGAAATGATAACAGAAAAACATAAAATTGTTCATGTTGTGACTTTCGTTTTTATTTTATTTTCCTATTTATTATTATTTATATTAAAAGGGTGAAAGAGCACCTGAAGGCATAATTGACCTAAAAGTACTTAAGGCTTATTGACAAGAAACGGATGAAAATGGAAAAATAAAATGAAATTGTTCATTTCATAAAGAAATGGGATGATAATTTTGTTAAAGGAAAAAACGCGATTTTGAAAGATTCTTTTGAAAATTGAATTATTCTCAGCTTTTTCTTGTAAATGAAAGGAAATATCATTCTGTGGAGTTTCTTAATTTATATTTTCCAATCATTTGCCTATGAATCCTAATCAATTATGCTGTTCAGCATCAACAACTCAATTGACTGAAATTAAGACGGAGAAAAAGCCACACAATTTTCTTTTTACTGGATGCTATAAGAAAAAAAATTGGAATTGCTAAATAACAAGGTAATCAATTACTTTGTTTTTTCTACCAATTTGGTAAACCCTTTTTATTTTGGGAAACAAGAGGAATGAAAAAATCCATGGTTCTTCATCACAGCCAAAATGTTTCCTTGAATGAATTTCATGAATTATAAATTTTTCAACTAAGCGGTTCATTTAAAATGGATTATAATTTATCAGAGTAAAAAATAAGGAAAGAAATGAATTGGTTTTAATTCATCTGAATGAATTGAAGCCAAATACTGAATAGAATAAACGAGGAAAAAAAACCAGCCGATGACACTGGCACTATGAAAAATCGTAATGTTGAATTTCATTTGGAATAGAATTGAGGTTCAATGCACAATCAACTAGAAAAATGGTGATAAAATTGGAAATGGGTTTTTCAACTTGTCGTTGAATTCGATTGACTTTCGTCTTTATCAATGAAAATGGGGATTTTTCTTCACCAATTTTCGATAGATTTTTTTACTTTTTTCTTTTGGTTCTCATTGCCTTCTTGTCACTGATCTATTTCAAGTGCATAATTGTAAATCTCTTCTATAAATTTACCACACACTTGACATCTTTTCCCGTTATCAGATTCATTTTGAGAGATGAATGGATGCGAGTACTAAATGAAAACAAAAAATTACTATCGATATTCTCATATAGGAAATCATTGGGCTATTTGAATTCAAAAAACGTTAAAGGATTTGTGTGAACCAAAATGATTTGGGTTTGATGATTCTGTGGCCATGTAAACGGAATTAAATTCATCCTGGGGACACATGAATTTTATGGTACTCTCAACGAGGTTTTATTCAGAGATTCAATTGTGGTCTACATGTTGTTGTTCCTGGTTCCACAATTCATTTGGTTTAACGGTTTTTTCGTAAAAAAAGCATTTTAAATTATTTAGGTGACTACATAACGATTCTACACGGTTAACTTCATTTACCACCGCACAACAACCGTTTACTATCAAAATCTCTTTCTTTCATCTGAATAAGCTGTTTCGGTGCAGAAAAAAAAAGGGAATAATTTATAATCATTCGTCGTTCACACATTCATTTTGTATGGGACAGATTCATGGGTTTTTATTTTCGGGTTCTTTGACTTTACCATTCACACTCAAATCACGCTAACAGACTTCTTACATACATTCTTCTTTCTAAACGATACCATACGACAGTTCACATTTTATGACTCTAATCACCCACCCCCACCCTCAACAGTTGAATGAATCAAAGAAAAAAGGAGAAGAGAAAGTCAAGTGAATGAAATGAAGTGAAATAAAAATCGTTTAATCTGATTGCGAATTCAAAATGAAGCATCGAACGTAAACCAAATTTCTTTTTTTTTTTCGTTGAAATTGGAAGTGTAAAAAGGCAACGACGAATAACACTGAAAGGATATGTTGATTGGAAATCGCGATTCGAATACATTCCTTTTTTTCATTTTGGTTTTTTCATGTTGAATCCTCTTTGGATGAAAAAAAAAGAAGTTTTCTATTCGTTTGGTATTTCTTGTTATTTTTTTTCCTTTAAATTTGATGGCATTGCTGAGTGTATTTTTGGTTAGTTGAATCCAAAAAAAAAAAGGAAAGCAATTTTATGTGGCTACATATGAACCTTTCATACAATATAGTGGGGTACGATTGAAACCGAATCCAATGGTTACCAACCAGAGAAATGAAAATAAAAGGATAAAAATCACATCATTCAATATGCTATCCGTTCAATATCGATATTATTTTAATTTATATGGCAACCAGTTTTGGTACGTCTACATACGTAAATCACTGATGATGGTGAAATGTATAAAATGCAATAAATTTTATAAACGAAAAGAATATAAAACATTTGATATTGGTAGAAAAAGATATATCGGCAAGGAATGTGAAATGATGCAAAAGTGAGATGGCAACGAAGTATTGAGACGACAGAAAAAAAAAAAGGGTTTTGATGATACTCAAAGATGATTTTATCTTTAACTCACCTGGCCTCGGTGTTGTCGCAAACAAAATGGATGGTAAACATAGAAGGATGATCCGGATCTCATACATTTTCCTATCGTTTCTATTTGGTTGTATATTTTATCCTTATTTTTATTGTAGTTTTTCTTTTTTTATTTGTGTCCTTCCACACGTGAAACACTTGTCACAATCGTGTTTTTTTTTTTCAAATTTACTTTTATCAACAATATTTTCACTCTTCACTGAATACAATTTTTGGTTGGTTTTCTGAATAGTTTTTCTTATTTATTTTGTTATTTGTTTGTTGCTTCTTTATACTTGCATATCTTTTATTTGCACAATATGTGGATGTATTATGGGGTATGAGGAAGGTGGATTGGATATATTCAGCTAAATAAATATTTGGACACCTTGATTTCTAGCACATCATTCACAAGTGACGTGTGAAGAAAACTAAAATCGAATTGAATTTATTTGAATTCATTCAATTTTTATCACTTGGCATTGAGAATTGATGATATTTTAGATGTTTTTTTTTTCTTTTCTTATTCTGGAAAAGCAGACTATCTTAAATACACCACTGACACTAGATTTTCTTATAATCCCCTAACTATTTATTTTATTTAAAAACATACACGTCAAATATTCAACTATACACGATGGATATTGATCTATTTTATTACCCTCATGTGACAAGACCTCTATTTCATACCATCAATTTCATCGAGATGAATAAACCATTGAATAACAATTTCGATTTTCTTTAGATTTTTCTTGACTTTTCATCGAATTTTATTATTATTTGTTATTTTTCCTTTTTAGTTTTTTTTTTTTATTTTTTTGCTTACGGTTGTTCTTTTTCATAAACCTTAATGCAACAACACTATTTTATTATGTCACTGACTTAGTAGTTTTATGTTTTATGCACAACTGACGGTTAAATTGTTCTTTTTTCCTTCATTTCAATTTTTATGTGATTTCACCTTACACGAACTGGTAAATGAAGTTAAAAAAAGGTATCACATTGTTCACATTTCGAATATTAAAACATGAAAATTCTTATGCACATTGAGTCATCTAAAAAAAAAACTCACACTCGTTTACTTTCTTTACACTGATTTCGATCATGGGAAATTTCCTATTTTTCGATTTTTTCTTATTCTTTTAGCGGTGATATAAAGTCTTAAACATTTTCAAATATTTTATGATCCATCGTTTTGTTTATCGATATCCGGGGTTACATTAACTTTTCTATATGCAAGTGATTGGTATCCTTAGTATTCATTCCCTTAGTTTCAACGTATAAGTTTAAACGTTTTGGTATATTTGATAGTTTGCTTTGCACTCATGGGATTCATAATAAAAAATTATATTTCATATCGATTCGTGTCCATTGACCGTTCTTATATCCCAATGTTTAATAACGAACTAGTTCTTATTGGTGAAAATGAATATAATAAAATTTCACCTGATCCACTACTAAATCGTATCGTTTCATTGTGAATGATTGATTAACCAAATTTATAATATAAAATATGATATTTTATGAAATTTCACATTGTTCCATATAATACCAATTGATTGGATACAATTGGGTTTCAATTGAATACATTTCATTAATATTTCTATCATTATTTTAGTTCCAAAAGAACTATTATGATGAATGGCGTTTAACAATTAAAATAGTCTCTAGCTGATAAAATGTATTACTAAATGCCATTATTATTTAAATTTTATAAATTCACTATGGAGTCCTTTTTTTCTCGATATATTCATTCACTATGTTAAAGGTTAATGAGGTCAGTCAGTCAAATCGATTTAGTTTTGAAAATTCATGGAAATTATTCCAATTATGATGTTATTACAATTGATTCATATGTATTGTGTTGAATTCATCTGAAATTAGATAATAAGAATAACAAAACATTAATACAATTTAATAGAGATGAAAAAATAAACGAAACTACGTTCATAATGATTACAATTAGTTAGAAAACAAGAGAAGTGAAAAAGCGATTCAATACAGAATTGCATATTAAATCGTTTCAGTAGTTTCATTCACAAATTGAATATTTAATGAATTACTTGGGTACGTTAAAAATCATTCCTTTTATTTAATTTTAACTTGTGCTACTCTTATGAGTTTTAATTTTAATGTTGAGATTTTCCATTCGTCTGATATGATAAAATTGTAGTCGTTTGTAATGGGGGTGTTCTATGAAATTTTCATTCCTTGATTTTTGTATTTAAACAGAATTAACTTTTCTATCATTGTATAACAGGACAAACTTGAATATGTTTCATATTGAAAAGAAACTAAAGAGTTTTCTTTTTTTGTTTCTTAACAAAAATTTAAAACAGAGAAAAGAAGTTAATTGTAATACAAAAATTGAAACTAGAAGTCTTTGTAGTTAAAATGAAAACCGACTGTGAATATTACAAAGTAAAACGGAATAAATTATGATATTCAGTTAACCAAATATTCATCAGTTCATTCGGTGAACAAAAGAATTTTTTGACTTTCTTTGCATTTAATTTACGAAAAACTTGTACATTTCACTGTAGTTCTAACAAATCCAAGTTGATAGTTCATTCATAAAAATCTTTCCAAGAATATCATCAGTTGAGTTATGGAAATAGATAACGTTTGGCTATTCTTTACTTGTTTTGGGGTAAAAAATTTTGAAAAATCTCCCCATTTTGCTAGTGGCTCATTTTTTTTTCCATCATCCCTTTCCGTATGAAAAATTCTACATGCGATTCTTTATTTCTGTTTTAAATTCAGTGAAAAACTAAATTTTTTAAACCGGATTTATGCGATATATAAATTTACAATCACTTTTCGTATATTCAAAAACCCGTTACGTTATGGATAGCAATGAGTCTGTGTATGCTTTAGTTTTATATGAAATTGTGAAGGCACCATAAGATGGACTCATAATTTTTATGGGAGCAGAAGTAAACCACCCACACTCCAGTTGGTTCTCAATGAACAATGAATAAATGAGATAAAGAGGGAATAGAGGACACACAACTAAGCGACATTGTGTGTACATTTGCTACTGGGAATGGTGAAGAATTAGATCAGGAAAACGAATTTCATATTTTATTTTCTGACTTAAAATCTTCTTCCCTTTTTTTTAGTTTAACCGAACAAATTTTTTTTCCAAAGTGAATTTGCCCAGTTGAAGTGTGGGAAAATATTGAATGGAATATACCGAGTAATAGAAGAGTTAATGTAAAGAAAAAGTTTAGCCATAAATGGAAAAATATATTAGTTGACTATTTCTCTTTATGTATTATTTCACTATTTCTTTTTTTTTTTTTGTTATATCCAACTTATTATGGGTGGTTAGTGAAGTGCAATGTGAAAACACCGTAGTATAATACAGTGTACAGTGGCATAGATATTTTCCGGAAGTGAAAAGAGAATGAGAGGAATAAAAATTGGTCCAGCGTGACTGTGATGGTTACCACCCTACAGAAAACTCCCATTGGGTAATAAATATTATTCAGCCAACACTGAAAGAAGATTATATTAATCTAGCAATCTGTGGATGGTTGAAAAAAGAATTGCATAAAAGTTTACTTTCGGTTTATTTCTTTACCATTTTGTTAGTTGTATTTCTTGTTTTTTTCACACGAAAAATTTGGCGAAAATGTATAGTTTTATATATTTCACAATGTAGAAATGACTATGGGCATTTCCACTGAATATGCATTAAAATAGCATTTGAAATATTCATGTATAGTTCATAATTTGTCTAGTGACGGTTTTATAACAACTCGTAACGGGTATCACTTCAACACAGTCTGTTCATTATAAGGCAATTAAGATGAAACATTGAAATGATGAAGTTGCAGCTGTTTCAGGTTTAGCCAAGAATAGATACTCTCCTTTGGTAGGGAATTCACATGAAACTATGAGTTCAGAGTTAATCAGTTATCTCACTAAATGATGGATTGTGGTACCGATGACTCTTTACCACTGGATTCACTAATTCAAATTTACTGTATTATTTGCTATAACTTTTTTTCGTCTTTTTCTAAGTACAATCTGTTTTGATGATGGTCTCATAATCTCTGTTTGATATGAGAATGTGTTAAAGTATTGGATAAGATGAAAGTTAAGAATGAAGAATTTGTTATTGGATTTATTTTCGGGATCTAATCCATTCCCAATTGTATTGAAATGAGTCAAACTAGTTATTTGATTTCTAAAACGGAAGTTATTTTGTTGGAAAATTCATCCTGATCTGAGATACTTTTTTTTTATGTGATTTTCTTTTGCTTTTCTTGTTGAGTTTTCTTTTTAGTTTTTTATAATCTTTACTCTTTATTGTATGAATGTATTGTACAATTGGGTTCAGATTGTGTGGTGATGAAACAGGATGAATTGAAACGGATTGAACGATCACTTGAACAAAAGTGTCCAAAAATAAAAATTATTTTTGTTTCTTGTTATTTTTGTGAAACAAGAGACAACACTCACAACGTCATATACCATTTTTAGAATATCCGTTTTGGCCGGAATCACATCTCGCGGGAGGATTCAACTAAACTTTTTACTTTCCATGTGGCACCAGATTACAAGGAAATTCATTTTATAAAACTTTCTTTTTTTTATTCTTATTCCGTTGTACTCTTCAGATTGGACATATGAATTGGTCATTTCAGTTGCTTTTGTATTTTATATTCAACTTTAGCTTCTTTACTGTTTTCATTTCATTTTGGCCGGAAGAAAATTCGGATTCTTTTTTTGTAATAGATTTCTGGTATTTTGTCTTGCCAGAGTATTTTTTGTCTAGAATGCATGTTTTGGGCTAAGTAGATTGAAACAATGGGAAAATAATAATGACGTAACAGTTAAAAAAGAAATCATTTCAGTTTTAAATAAATTGTGTTGGTGTAATCTGGTGGATGGTAAGACAAGATGACTGTTTTTAGTTCACCCAATTCTACAATTTTTTTCTATTTTGTATCAAATTTCCATGGTGAAATGTTGTTTTCATTACGGCTGTTGGTTGATTCATGCTGAGAATTTTGTAATTTACTTCGTAAATATAGAAGTTTAGTTTTTTTTTTTTGTGTTCATGAGAACGAGGAACTCTATTACAAAATACCAGAAAATAGACTATAAATAACAAAGTACAGAGACAAGTGAACTGATTTTCTTTTCGTCCTATAAACAAAATAGAGTTACTTTATGTCATACTGAGTTGAATATTGGTCAGAGATCAAGTTATTCTACTAAAGTTCAGTCGTTGAATGGATGTTACTATAGCTACATGAATAAAGAGTGCAGTTCAAGAGATTTCAATCTTATGCATTTAATGAAGAAAGACATTATAACGAGAAGATAAAGGACTCTCTGCTATGTTCACATTAATAAAATGGTGCTTTTCAATTGTAATAAATTTAACGTTTCGTGTTTAATTTCAAGAACGCCACTGTCAATTGATTAATAATCGCATTTATTGAATTCACTAACTAATTACATTGTGTTCCAACGGTTTTTCAATTAAATTGATTAGATGAATTAACGATAAGTTGACCTATTTGTACATGACAATCGGATTTAATAAGCTAAGCACAGATGTCATCAATTCAATTTTAGTTTGGTGTTTATTTTCTGTTTTGGATATTTATTCGGTACGATTATGTAATTTTTATCAATTGAATCTGAAGAGTAACCTTTACTCTGTTGATACCTAAACAGAGATAGCAAGAGAATCATATTTAATTTACCTAATAACAGAATATAATATAAAACTGTCAAAAAAATTAATCTCTTCTTGGTAAAAGAATGTTCATGTTTTATGTTGGCCAGAGAACAGAAAAAATAGAACAAGTAATGTGAAAAACAGTTTGGTATCGTCTGTCCATGTATGAAATAAATATGAAAAAATCCCATTACAGTGAAAGAGTGTACATTTGGTGAAACAAAAAAAAAATGAAAAAAAAACAGAATTTTCTCTATTAGATCACAGTGTTTTAATATGTGAATCCCCCCATATGAGTAAAAGATAAAGAGAGAAAGTATAAAAGGGAAAATATGTCACGTATTAAATATTGGTCATTTTCCTTCAAACCATCAAGGCTCACATATTTCGATTGAATTCATAGAGAGAAAGAGAGAAGGACCAATATAATTTCCATTGAGGGTATAATATTGGATAGAGTGGGTGGTAATATATGTCAATGGATGGATTTTAATCCAGAACATGTTGTTCGCTATTTGGTATGGAATTTTACCATTTTTGTTGGGTATGGATGGTAGATTTGGTATATTTTATAAGCATCAATGGATTAGAACTGGCAACATGATCACTCGTTTTTAGCTTCGAGGTTTAAGCATAAATGCATGACATTGTGGGCATCATCATATACTTTATACTTTCATAATCAATAGAAAATTGTGATGCGATCAAACCAAGTGCTCCAGCGTAGCGGTTTTACTCTGATACTGTTCAAAGTGAATCGGTTCTTTTTGGGTATTTGGGTAGGTCCAAAAGCTGAAACGTGTCAGTTTTATTGGACCTCTCATTTTGTCTATTTCGTTATAACGAGATGTCATTTCGAAAAGAACTAAATATTTCTTGTCATTTTATATGAGAATCAGTTGTGTTAGTTTTTATGTTATTCATATTTTATTAAAATCATAAATGGATGTTCATTCTAAGAATTATTGAAGTGCACTTTAACTTCAATTGTAACGAATGTGAAATCAAAGAGTTAGAAATCCAATTTGATCAACTACATCAATTGAGCGGAAAAAAGAAATTGCACAATACTGAGGAAGAGAATTATTTTTCAATTTCATTAGGTTTTCCGGGAAATTGGGGATTTTATGACGTTGTGAAAACCCTTTTTTCGTATGTCGTTGATTTTAATTGTTTTTCATATTTCATGTGACTGAATTCTCAAGTACCAATCTCAATTGAATTCCAGTTTGTTAAATAAAACTCTGGGAAATTTATGATTTGGACTTATTTTATGTTCAATAAAATTATGAGATTATATCGTAAATATTAATTAATTATAGTGTTTCTTTGAAACTCGAATCAAATGAATATGAAATAGATTGCACATTGTGCTATCGTATATTAAATACTATGTACAGATTATCATATTCTACATGAATGTTATATTAATTTGAATACAAACCAGTTAAAATTTATTGTATCTGTGCTTTGTCCTAGACATAATCAATACAAGTACGTGTTTCATGAGATTTTAATTGATCCAAGATAAATAACAGAGAATATTTATTTAATATTCATCCTAAAAACACAAAGAGTGTCAGATTACAGGTAGATGGTAAAGATTTCCAATAATATTATGCTCAATTTGGTAATAACTAATCGATACAATTCATATGTAGCAGTGGTGTACCCAACATTATTGGAAATGAATTAATTAAATGTTTACCAATACAGCTTAAATCTCTCTTATACTTAATTACGAAATGTGAAATGCGAAAACCTTTAACATATACCCAATTGACTTCTCATCAATTCGATTCTATTTAAATGTTTTTCTTTAATTTCTGATCCTTTATTTTTTGTCATAAGAAAGGAAATTAAAAGTTCCATTTGCTATGAATTTAACGATGGAAATTTAAAAGAATCGTAACCAAATTACCATTTCAAAAGAAAACTCGTCTCATTTGTCAAACGGAAGCGTTATCATAAAAGTCAAAAGAATGAAAACATTAGAAAGAGCTTAGAAAGCCTACAGCAATACATTCTTTATCAAGAAATTTTTCTATCGTATTCTGTTACTTTGAAAATAAACTGCTATCAGTCTGACGTCTCTATTTGTTCAAACGACCTAGATTCATTCATTTCCTTAGATGAAACACAATAAAAAAAGAAGTTCAAAAGTCTATATGTGCACTTTTAGGCCAATTCATTTCACCCTTTCTCCACATTCCTTTTTTCATCCATCGTTTGCATAGAAAAAGTTAAATAACCAATTGGAAAGAAAAAGTTGAAATAGAAAAACCAAAAATGATATTACCATTTCTAATTTTGATAAAATTGTTGAAAAATATTATGAATAGCAAACTTACGTAGTTCATTGCTATTTATATAAAAAAAAAACTTTTAGTTTTCTCAATCTCCATTGAAATTCAGCAAAGCACATTCAAGTTGGAATAAGAAAATTGGTTACCATTTAAATATGGAAATCGCCCTTTGCTACCACCCAATCATTATTCAATGGTTTCACAAAATAAAACCCACGGAATTTGAAATAGCATACGAAAAAAAAAAATAAATATGCGGCAGTCAATGAAACGCACCACACACACACACACACACATTGAGTACAACAAAACATGTTTATTGTTAAACAACAAGAAGTCTATGTGTACTCAAGCCAACGAAATAAGAGAAAAAAATTTCCCAAATTTATTATGCGTTATGTAACCATGCCCATACTTAATGTATAAACAGATATCCTTAAAATATGGAATTCTGTTTTCTCTTGAATGGAAAAACTTTCTTTTATATTCTCTGTTCAATTTCCATCAGTTTTCACAACCGTTTTTTCATTCAATTCATTTAGCATCTTAAAATTTATATTTGTTATTCGATTTCATTGTTTTATGTTCTTTTTTTTTTTCTTTCCTTCTTATTCGGTCTATTGGCTTTATTTTGTTGTTTTGTTTCCAATGAACACGCATAGAATGTAATGTTCATGGTACATTTTAAACCAAAATTTTGCGTTAGGCGAAAGCACAAAAATGATGATTCTTCTCTACCTACCCGTGCTTTGAAGCACGCAACCCAGACGACCTTTTCGCATGAAAACGGTTCAAGTATTTCATATGCATTAACAGTTGATGGTAGAAAATGAACCAACAACAACAACAAAGAAAAAATGGTTTAACAGAAAGTAATTTATATTCAAAGAGAAAAAACATTGTTCATGTTTTGATGTATATGGAAAACGAAAAAATAACTGAAAAATGTTCCATGTATTATTTTAACAGTTCAAAAAGTCAAAAACTGAATCACAATGTAGATGGCAGTTAGTAGTATTGAAGTACTTGTGAAATTGTATAAAGATTAAATTCACATCATGCAAAGCAATCGTTGAATAAAAAAACCGAAATAGAAGTTGATCCAGCCGGGGCTTTTTTCATTCCTTTAACTTTCAATGTTTTTATTCTGCGATGAATAGAACATGTGTGTGTGTATACTCCAGCCATTTAGTGGCTTCAAGTCAACTCGTTCGTTTATTTGAATATTGTTGGATAATTTAAATATAGAAACCGAATAAAAAAATATACGTTCAACCCTTAGATTTGAATGAATCACAGTGGGAAAAAAGGATGCAAAGTAAAGCTTGAACCCATTAAACATGATCTCGAGCATATTGTATGCCTAAAGTTTTCATCTATTCTTTATGTTTTCTTTTTTATGCTGAACAACAGTTTGATGTATATGCAATCTGTCGTCATCATCTTACAACCGTTATACAGGTTCATATACATAGTTGATTATATTCAACAATAACACATATACAATTGATGTTCGTCCTTGACAGAGTACGTTCCAAATCCAATGGAAAATTTGTTATACAATACCCACGAATACCATCCACTCAAACTCCATTAAGTTATCGTTTCTTTTTTCTATGGATTTCTCTACGCTGAAGTTATATTGTGGGGTAAGTTCACACCAAAACCATGTTTTATGGATATCTGAACATAATCATGATATGAAAAACCGAATATTTCAACTAGTTGTAAACGAGGTGGATAAATATAAAAGAAAAATATTATAAGCATCATGATCCAAAAATAAAAAGAAATAAACGTTAAATCTAAATTCACATTGAATCGTGTAAACGGCTAAACCAAACAACAAGACGAGAAAAATATCATAAAAATTCGACAATACAATTTAAAATTATGCATATGTTTTCCATATATTTTATGCATGCGATATGGTAAAGAAAAAAAAATGAATTGTTAGTCTCGAATGAAATACGTGAAAAATACATTTTCACAGAGTTTTCTCCATTTGGGAGTGGGATGGGAATTGAGAAGCCATCATACGCGTTGTATGTAGTGCACAAAGAAGTGGTGAGTCACATGGAAAATAGAGATTAAATTGGTTGTTGTCGAGTCTCAATTGGCAAGGTGGAGTGTGTGACTGATGCCATTAAACCGCATAAACATTTTGATAGTCTCTCATGGTATCGCGATAACCTAACATCGAATAGTCCATGTCGTTACATTTGGCGACCTACACTCATTGTATATAAATTGCAGATCATTCACCGTGTAAAATGGTATTTTTTATTATTTTATTTTATATTTAAAATATATTCAATAATTTACAGTACTCAAGTGAAATGGAACCATTAAAGATGATGATTTAAAAGAAGTAAAGTACCGTTAAAGTCTTTGGTACTGTGCGCTTGAACAGTTGGGCTCAACGATAACATTGATGATGGTTAGTCATCCAACATGCCATTTATACCGTTCAAGAAATAAAATCGTTCATCTTTCCGGAAGAATTTTTGTTCTGTACTGTGGAGCTTTTAATATCCCACTCAGATTCACTAGATGAATGAATATAAAATCGTCCTATATAAATTTATACATTTTTATTTGATGCCATTCACTGTTTGGTATAGAAATCTAACTCACATGGCATCGTGGAATGCAAGAAAAAATGAATAAACTTTTCAAGTGGAAATAAGAATTTCCATGGTGTAAAAGATATTTTATTTAAGTTGATATGGTGTTGGAAATTTTCCCTTTTCTATTTGGTATTGAGAGTTATTTTTGTATTTCGTCGTTTTTCCCTATACTGATTGACTGGGAAAATGTTTATTCTTTTTATTTGGAGGGATTTCTCATCATTTCTCAATCGTATCGCATGTGTACAGGATATGCTAAAAGACTTTCACAGTTAAATAAGCTGCTTTTGCCATTCACTGGTATTATGAGACTTAAGCTTTCATGTATTTGATGTGAATTTTCTACACTGTAAAAACTGAAATCTGGTGTATTGGTTCCGTTTTGTATTTTATTTCGAATCATTCACATTCACTTGATGTAACATGGAAAATTTTTGTGTATTATTCGCTTGTGTTAGTTTTTTTTTTTTCCTTGATATTCCTTTTTTTATAACCGAAAATCTTTATTTCGGTGGATAAAAATCAATTCCATGTTTGTAATCATTGGAAAAAATGAGTTCAAAGAGGTGCATCCTTTTTCACTGAATGAGTTTTAGGTTACCTTTGTATAGTCAATGATTATGTTGAAGACCCACTAACCAATCTGTGATACAATTCTACTGTAAGCAAATTGTAACGTAAATGTTGTATATTTATAGCTGTTCCAATGATTACGAATAAAGAGATTGAAAGCCAACGAATATTCTTTATACGGAAACATTAAACTCGCCTGAACACTTTGAGTATTTTATATCACCCCCAAAAAATGTTCACTGTTTTATCCTTATGAGAGTATAAATAAAAAACACAGTATACGATTTTTCATCTGGATTCCATAATGATTTTGGTCGCAATTCAACACAATAGAGTTAAACGGAAATAAAATAAGAAAATCAGGAACTGAATGTTACTTGGAGAACAAAAAACGATATAAAAGAATGAGGGAAAATCAGTAAAGCCATGTCATTAAAATTTAATCAACTCAACTTATCCCATGGATTTCCCTTAGAAATTCGAATTGCAGTATAAAAGTTATTTCAACTTTTCTTCTTCTGCTTTGTAGATTGCTTTAATGATGATATGTTTTCTTAAGTATTTTAACTGAATTTGAAATATTCTGAAACATTTTTCGGGTTGATATTCATTCGATATTACAAATAGAATAATAACATGTACCCATTTCCATTAATTTGATTGTTGGAAATAAATGGGATTTAAATGTACAGTATTCTATATTATTATTTTAAATAGTTTCAATTTTAATTATTCAAATGCAACTCATTAGCGAAATCGTATTTAAAGCCAAAGAGAAACTAAAAATCTTTAAGTTGAGATTCATTTTCTTCCATTTTATAAATGAATTAAATTTTAAGTAATGCAATTTATATCAGAAATGTTTTACTTCAATTATTGTTTATAGAATGATTATAAAGAATTTAATTCATTATGTTATGGCCGGTTGTGTATGCCGCATTTTATAAAGATTCATCTCATTTTAAATTTAAGTTTTACACTCGTGTCCATGATAAACTAATAAACAACTGTATATTTCAAATGAAAAGTACTTTATGCTGGGGATTTTTTTCTCAGAAAAACTAAGAAAAACTCTTAATCAAACAAACTAAGTTAAATGGAAACTTTTTCTTCACAACAGTAGAACAGAAGAAATGCAAACAGAAGAAATATGAAAGAAACAGAAAATTATTGTATATAAATATTAAAACTTAATTCCCATTAATAAATTATACGCATACTGTGAATAAAGTTTATGCTTTTTATATTAGATATGGCATAGATAATTATGTTCCTTAAATATATTTTTCTTTAATTTATTTACCATAACCGGGGATATGAACGAGAAAAGAAAAATATTACCGATTATTATGCTCATTTAAGCGTTGCTGAGTCTAAACATAATTTTTTCTACTTTATTTGACTACACATTTAATTGGCTCAACATGCGGTAGCAATATACAGAAAAAGTTCAAAAGTTTCTTTCTATTTCGAATCATACTTTTATATTTTCTCTACCTCACTTCGTGTCAATAGAATAACACCGAATGAAAATATAAAAACTATGAAGAGATAGGAAAACATTGCCAAAATACAAAGCAAAAAAGACAGCATAAAGTACGTGAATAAAAAGTTCTATTGTGGGTGGCATTGGCACATAGTTACGAATGAATTTAACCGTAAGACGTTTGAATGTGGCAAAGAGTAAAGATTCGGTTTTGCGTTATACTACAATTGTTAGACGTGAAGAGCCTTATTTAATTCGCACATATAGAAGAATTTTATCATTTATTATATTACAGTTGAAATGAAAAACTTATTCATTTTGTTATATCGCATCTTCATCTAATATGCAGAAGACGAAGTATTTCGATTATATTTTTCCTTCATTGGATCAAATGAAAAAGATTTTATATTTACTGTTTTCCTTTGGTATAAAGTAGATTTGCTTTCTCTATGGGCAAATGGTATAAGAGACACACCGAGAAGATACACTTTGAATGAGTTGATAAACCTCGAATTTAACTTCTTATAATATTCTGTTTTTACCGTATCCTATGGACAGGAAAAATTATTAAGTAGATTCACAAATTACTTAATTCCCTTATAGAATTTTGTATTAGCTTTCAATGGTATTTTCGTATGTCAGTGTGAAAGTATTAAAGGAATAAAAGAGTGGTTCAAGATTTTTATGTCTGTAATGCCTAATAATCATACTGGGGTACTCTCTTTCTTGTTTTATTTTATTTTATTTTTTTTTTATGAAAATGTATAAAACAATATATGTTTAATGAATACGGTACGGGTTATTTTGTGGCATTGAACATAAAACATACAGAGTATTGAATAAGAGAGAATTTATATTCTCCAGAGGCATTTTAACCGTCACCATTTGACTGTATTACTTATTAAGCCCACCACCCATTGGCCTCATATTTGCTAATATAAAAGCTTTTTCTCTTGTTGTCGTTCCATTACCAGTATTGTGATTCAAAGCAACGGCTCAAGTTTTATATTGTCTTTTATTTTTATCTGGTTGCCTATAAATTTTATATATTTAATTACAAATAATTAAAAGGTAACTGAATGATAAGAGATATTATGCCATTCGTTCTTTCATTATGCCAAAAATACGATTTCAATTCATGGTATACGAGTCGACAAATGTTAAGAATGAGGAATTATTTGAAGACGATCAACCAGTCTGTGTGTGTGTGTCTCAATACCATTTGAAATGATTAATTTACCAGATAAATTCATAATACAATAACTTGGTGTTGTTACCACAGCCAACTACAAAATAACATTGGCCAATATTAGTTAGATGGAAAATCGTGGAAAAAATATTTAATGAATAAAAAATGCTTTATACTTTTTTATTATTATGGATTCTCGTATTCAATGTAAATATTATTTTTCATTTGTGTATGGAAAACCATTTTAGGATTTTTTTGTTTTTCCTGTTTCTGTGTTAAATGCCTTCAAACATAAATAATTTTCTCATAAAAAAAAAGGAAGAGAATTTTCACATAAAGCGCCAAAACTGAAAAAGCTAAACGTAACATTAATAATATATTTAATACTAAAATGGAATATTAATGTGAAAATACTGAAAACAATTGTATTTTGGTGTTTCACCATACCCAAATTTCTGATAAAAACTCCCAGAATGAATAGAGTAAAAAGAATAAATATAAAAGTTATTCTCTCTGACGTATTTTTGCCACTTTTTTGCGATTTATTTCGCAATACTTTTAGAAATTATTTGAAACTGACAACAAAACCACAATTTTTATCAAAGAACAATTAAATATCAAACAAGGAAAAAAGTATCCGTTAATTGGTAGCCAACTAAACGAGTTTTTATTCATAGAATTGCCATAAACGTAACGAATATTATGTTAATTATTTATACTCAGTACAGCGAATTTTGTTGATGAAAACATTTATATTCGTCTGTGTTTATTTGAATATGAAATATCTCATATGATTTGGCCATAAAATGGTTGATAACAAAATAAAAAATTCAATTGTGATGGGAAAATTGCAGAAATGTTTGAATGTATCTGTGGTGATTATGATACAGTTGCATAACCAACCAATGATAGCGATGCTCTATGTGCTGTCATAGAAATTAAATTATGAATTTATAACTAAAGCATTATGCTTATTTTCTGTTTTAATTTTTCTATATAAAATTATATGATCAATTGAAGTATAATGAGTTAAATTGGTCAATTAGTTTCATTTGCAATTTTAGTTATTCCTGTTTTGCTGTTTTCTTTTTTTGGGTTAATGAATGTACAGTGCAAAATAATTTAATGGATCGAAAATACAATTCAAATTCAATGATTTTTCATTGTGAAATATTTTGCATTTAAACAACAGTTTTAACGTTACAATTTATCAACGAATATCACCTGAATTGAAACAATATCGTGAATCTGATGTTTTTTATTTTCATTCTTTACCATTCGATGAGTTTAATTAAACCACATGAATTAATTAATACTCTTAATTCATTTTAAATTGATTTTATTTCATATTTTAACTGAATTGTATTGTTTACATATAAAATTGATTCATGAATTGAAAAATGAGACCAACCAAATTGGATTATTTATCTGTTATTTGGCTAGAAAAAATGTTATAATCAATTAAATTGAACAATAATCATTTGATATGAATTAAAATCGCACTGAGAATTCAATGTGGAATAATAAAAAAGTTTTCACAAAATAAATTTTTAATTTCATAGTAAAAAATCATTTGACTTAATGACACAATGATGAGAGAACGTCAATCAAATTGATCCTGATGTAACAGTTAAAGACATCAATTTGTTGGTGTAATTCATTCTTTTTGTTTTACTGTTATTACCAGAGGAGCCAAATAAAACTATTTCGTTAGACAGAAAACACCGTCGTTTAAGTGATACGAAATTGTACTGAATAAGAAAGTTTTATTAGATCATTTAGGAAACTTCGATTACTTGTATTCCGGTTAAGAAAACATAAAACATTCAAAGCTTTCAGATTTAAAAGATTTAATCCGGGAATTCGAAATTTCATAGATCCATCAAATATACAAAAGTTATTTTTCCTTATTGTATATCATTTAGTTATCATCATTAACATTTTCCGTTTTTACATGAATTTTCCACATACGCGAAAAGAAATGCCCATCACATTCGTTACTATACCCATTACCGTATAGTTTTAATTGCATAATTAAAAGTATACGATATCAATTCCACTTAAGTATAGCAATTATGACTCAACGTTTCGTAATTTTTTTTTGCTCTGGCATAAAAGAAAAATTATGGTCATCAGCTAACTCTGGAAAAAGAAGTATAAAACTCATATATTTAAGATTATGTTAACTTCTTCGGCACATAGACTTTCTCTATACTGTTCTTCATCTGTATGTTGCATTGGGATATGTCAGTATGACGTGGGAAAAAAAAAACGAAAAGAATAAAAAGATTATGCAAAAGAAGTTAAATTTATATCCCAATTAATATTTTTTTTCATCTCAACTTCTTCAGAAGCTCAAAAGAAATAGAAAATGAGAAACAAAAATTTTTCTCATTACAAGACCAAGTTGAAAGTCACCGGTTATATTTCTTCATTTTAATGCCATTGAACAGTTTGTTATTTCTTTTTTTCTTTTCTCCCTCTCTCGTTAAAACATCACTGAAGTCAGTGATAATTCTTGTTCTATAGTGTTTCTGTTCCATTTTGGGTTGAATCATCATCGTTATGAATTCTGTTGGAAATTAGATGAAAAAAAATTGAATGGAAATGAATCGTCTTCTTATGATTTCCTTAACAGATAAGTATTCTTTATATTCCAATTGAGTACATATAACTTTGGCGGTTTCTGTTACCATTTTCCCTGGACATGGGAACAACAACATATCCAACAGATTCAACTGTTTGAAATTAACTCCACCATATTTAACGGTGGAATGGGATGAATCAAAATGGATCAAAAACTTTGCTGTATTTCTCTGCTATTTTTTTATTCACGATTTTATTCGTTGGAATATATACAATCCTTATGCTAATGATTTTATTAAATTCCTTCAATTCACGTGAAATGCTTTTAGCATTTTCCAAAAGTTTTACCAAATGGTATTTTCTGTATTCTGCTTTTTTATTTTCTGGTCCATCATATACAATTATTGCGCAAATCCATCTGACTGTTTAATATTATTCCCGTTATCCACATATTTTTTTTTTTATTTAATGTTTTATCTTATTTGGTATAACATGAGGAAAATTCCATGAACATAATAAATATGATTTAAATTGAAGTGCGTGAATTTACTTGGTCGGAATATGAAACATAGTAGAATAGCAGATATCTAGAAACAGTGTTGGACTCCTTTTTAATGGTTCGTTATATACGAGTCAGTACACTTTCTTATATTATCCATTATGATTATGTTTTAAAATATAAAGTGATTCTTGTGTTTTTATTCGTTCTGTGTATCATCAGATTGTGTACAATGTTTCAACATTATAGAAATGAAAATTACAAAATGCGCCAGGAATTCATAAGTAATCGGGATATTTTGAATGGTTTTGATAACCCCCACAAACACATTCATGGAATATGAGCATTGGGGTACCAGGCATATAATTCTGTTTCTTTATATTCACCATCAAATGGCTAATGGTCCAGCTGATAGCAAACAGTTATAAAATATTAACGATAATAATTTTAAACGAAATAGAAAAACCGTTGAAATGAATATGGTTTGCATTCAATGGTTAAAATTCTCCCACCCAGAACATATCCTTCTGGGGTTGCATCGATTTCTCTTTTATTTCATTCCGTATAATTAGATTCGTTGTGCTCTGTCGTTACCAGGCCATTCTAAATTGAATTATCTTCAATATCTTCCTTTTCTCGTATTCTATCTTGTTCCTTGTTGTTTGTTATTTTCCTTTCAATAAATTGAATTTGGTTGTTTTTCGTTATAATCGTTTCTTTTCTTTATTTTCTTGTTTTATGTTTTTTAATTCATTTGAATGATTTGTATAAGCAATTGGTTACCACCCATCTTTTAGCACCAGTTGTTTGGCCAAACAATATAAACGACCGTTTATTCTATAAAAACAAATATTTTAATTTGATCTATTGCTTTCGTTTCATAAAATGGTAATAATCCTAAATTAATTATCCCTACCGACAAATGGGGAATATAAGATGAATAATAATAGCAAAAGTAAAATGAAAATATGGTTAGGCGTAACTGACCAATTTTTTTAAAAACCAACAAAAAGATAAAATGGAGAAGACATTACAAACCGCAATCTCTCATTTCATGCCATTTGAAGCATATCGTTTTATTCCTTTTTTTTCATTTTTTTTTTCGTGGAATGAAATAGACATTTAGCTTCAATGTGTGCCAATTTCATGTAACCCATAAGAATGTCAAACGGATTCTTTATTGTTCTAGGCGGTCTATGATTGTTGATTACATTTGCTTTGCCAGCTAAATAAGATAGGCAAAAAAAGAATTGGTAATATTTAGGAAAACCACTAACGAAAGAGTCGACAATAAAATGAAAAACGAGAAAAATCTTCTTATTACCACTCATTTATTATGAGGGCCCATCAGAGCCAAAACTGTTAAAAGGAAGAAAAAACCAGTAAGAGAATATAAAGCCCAATAAGGAATGCGTAGAAAAGTAAAATGATTATTGTAATAATATAGCATTATGCTGTACATAATGCCATATAATACACCTCATTGTGTGGCCCAATAAAAATACCCCCAAGAGAGGGTGGTTCAATGTGACAACATTTCGTTTCAATTTTTTTTTTCTTTTACCAGTTTTCCCATCACATTTACCCGCAGTTTCTGATAATAATTTCGCGTTTAAAAATTCTGTTAGTTGTTTCACTGTATTAGTCTCTGTTTGAAAAAAAAAACAGAAAATTTGTTTGATTATATACTTTCACACTCTCAACACATAAAACAAATAAAATATAAACTAATTTATTCTAAGAAGATGCTCAAATGTTTTTAGATGACTTAGATAAAGTTCTTGTTATTAATTTTATTTGTGTCTTTTTCTCTTTTGTATTTCTTTTTTCTGATTCAGGTCACAAGAGATCACTACTCTAAGGGTATATGCGACATTGAAAACGTAAAAGAAATTGGTTGCTGTTCATTGTATAAAATGAAAATGAACGGTAAAAGGAAATCATCGAAATGAGCCACCATTAAGACAGTGGGCACTGTTTTAAAAGGAACCACCAAAGAAAAGGGCAAAAGAAACATGCCACCATCCGGTTGATAATAACTTTGAATAACGCATTTGGTCATGCAGTCGTAAAACCACCCCGGCTCAAACTTATCATTTCTACCGATTTGAAAATTCTACAATTGGGTATGAGGTGTGCCGGAATACAAAATGTTCCACTGATCTACATAAGAATGTAAAAGGATGGTCTTTAAGGGATCAAAACATTACATTTCTTTTGTTGCTGTTTTCATTTGGTTCAAATTGCGTCATGTAAGAGGATAATTTGATATTTTCTGTCACCGAGTACAAATTGATCGGCTCATATCAGTTTGTGTATGTAATGGAACGACAACGGACACCAAACGAATGACAAAATATTCCCTTTTGTTTCTAGGTGAGTTAAAATCTATTTGAATTATATTTTTCATCCTCCACCCTCTGTATATCGTGGTATGTGTGCACTTGAATTATTTACCACACATTTTGTTGTATGGGTGATATCGCATGATGAAATGTAAGCAATGTGCTAAAATGACAAAGATATGGACATAATATATTCCACTTTTTATTTTCATCCCCATTGTCGGTATCATTCGGGTTGAATCTATTCAATGAACCTTTGGCCATCACACGGTTACTTAATACAAAGTACACGAGAGAAGAAAAATAAAAAGGGAAACGTGAAACTTATGGAAATTATTAAAATTAAAAGTATGAAATTATCTTTGTTCAGTGGCATTTCATTATATTCCGGATGGTTCACGTGGATATACATTCTTAGTGTATTTCTTGTTGGTATTTGCCTCAAAGGAGTTCTTCATCTTTATTATTTAGCTGTTGTTGTTATTTTTTCAATGGGCACGCAATTTTATTTCTTATTCGTCCTTTGGGGTGTCACATCATTTTACTTTTATGGCAAAGTATTTCCATTTATTTGTCAGCTATTTTGGACTTTTTTTTTCATTCTGTTCGTTTGTTATCTCGTTGTATTTTGTCATTTCCATGGTGCTTATCACTTTTTCATCAGAATACTTAAGAAGCAATTCTTGGCTAAACAACCATATAAGAATTTTCAAATAACTTGTGGTGTAGAATCTCATGGTTTTTCATTTAAGATTTAATACAGTCATCTTGAGAATGTAAGGGAACAAAGTAACACTGTCGCATAATGTTTAAGAATTAATTTCTTATTTTCTATTTTTGAATTTTTTTTATTCTTTTCTACGGTTAACTTAGTGCTTAATGTACGACTTTCTTGGGGATTACACATAGTTTTCATTTAACTTAACCGTTTTTTATTTATTTTTTATATTTTATTTTCTATTACATCGTATCATGGATTTACTGTTTTATGTTTGTTGTACTGACATTCTTATGTATGTGCTGCGCTCTCGCTAGACATTTTTATGTTAATGCTCCGTGTAAATGATAAAAAGTTAAGTGACAATGTATTCGGTAAAAGGTAAATGTATGAATACATTTAAAACTAAGCATAATAATGTAAAAGCAACAAAAAAAGGTAAAAGAATTTTCTTTGGAATTTTCACTCCCTCTTGGTTATGTTATTCACTTGGTTTTTGTATCAGAAATTCTGATGTGTTGCTTTTACGTATATTCGGTTGGATAAAAGGTGAAAATTTTTGTGTGAATTTAACTGTGGCTATATCATCAATTCTTTGTTCACTTGACTGAAATAGTTAAGAACTTCCACTTTTGTTATGCATAATGCGATTGGTATTCTTTAGTAAAATGGTACAAAAAAAATGTATAAACTAAAAGGGAAAGAATGTTTCAACGATAATTCCATCATTCATGTATTTCGTAAATCCAAAATCTCATACCAGATGAATGCATAAGAGTAAATCTTTTGAATACTATGACGATTTTATCGTGTTTATTCTCTCGTATATGCATTTAGTGTATGCTAGTTGATTTAACGTTCGACAATATACAAAAATAGAATCTTCAGGTGTAACAACAGTGGCTGTTGTGTATACAATGAATAGAACGCAATTTGCTCTGAGAATTGCAGAATGTCTCTCATTCTTTCATTTAAAACATGAAAATCTGATTTCCAAGAATCATCAATGAAGAAAAGCTCATTGGTAAACACAATAAAAAAATTCGACAGAAAAGCCGGCTTTAGTTACCAATAGCACAGAATTTCATTTTAAAATTATTCAAGAATAAAAGCTTCTTTACGAATAAAATTAATGTAGTCGTCTTATGTGTATGTCTGCTAAATCGAGTAAACATTATTTCTCTTTTCAATATTTTGTTGAAAAAAGAAAATTTTCTTGTTATCATTTCGGTGTTGTGCAAAACTAAAATTACTTTTAAATTATTATCATGAAAAATTTGTCTGTTAGTGGCTGTGGTAGACTGAAATATTTCTAAGAGAAACAGAAAATAAAAGTTTCTTTGATTGAAACGGAAACTTCAATTTTAAATTGGAAACAATATCATCAGGTTTTATAGTTTTCTTCAAAATTACCTACGTGAAATTTATTAAAATCCCTGTTTTATGGGATAATTCGCTTGTAAAGAATTTATATCTTTTATTATACTGTTCAATTTAACGTTGAGCTATTGTCGTTTCAATATAAACAGTTGAATAAAAGTGATTATCTTATTCAACGTACAATATAAAAGAAAGTTAACATACACACAGGTATTTAGCATTTCTGAAAACTGATGAAGCCATGACGATGTGTAACGACGAACAAAATTTGATATTCCAGGTGCAATTTTGTTATAAAAATTTTCGATTATAAACTTTAATATCACAGTTTATGGATAAATTTTGAATACTGTTACTGTATGTAGCTAAGTAAAAGAACAAAAACTCGAAGAACTTATTTCATTGAACCGATTCAATTGAATATCAATTCATGTCTCTTCTATCTTTTAAACGTAAATTTAATAACAAAAAAAAATAGAAAAAATTTAAATTCCTTATTGGAATCGTTTACACCAAATAAAGAACGTGCCAGTCTTAAAAATTGTACTTAAGAAACTGTATAATGACTATATGAAGCATAAAATTTTGTATCGATATTATTGAGGGATTTTTAACCAAACGATATAACGATAGACTAAGATGAAAATAGAAAATAGAGAAGATCATAAATGATTCGATACGAAAAATTGAAAATTTTCTTATGAAGACATTACCAGATACGTTTACATTGAATGAATAATGGCTCCCTTTCATATTATCAAATAATCGTACACTTAATAGGATTATTGTCGCTATTAATTTTGAACGGTATTCTTCATACCACTACCTAACATCAGGCAAAACCTCGATGTCGACACAGAAAAACCTTAATGTATATAATTCAATTTACCAAAAAAAAAGGGCACCCATCGACTGTTGATACTCTTTGGCGGTCTTTACTCATTTAATAATGATGGCAATACAACATTTAATTTTTGCATAGAAACCACTTTGTATTCCATACTTTCTTTAACAATATTATTCGTATGAAACATCATTATTGGAAAAAACTGTCGTCAGTTCTACATCGGAACTGAAACTTTTTTCCAATTTTCCAGCATAAAAATAAAAAATTTTGTTGGTTTTTCATTGGAAGTCTAGAACCACCCCATCTTTGAACGTTTCACCACAAGCACATTATCAACAGAAGGGTATTAGATGAAACGTTTATATTCAATCAGTTTTAAAATGTGGTGAACGTAATTAATTTAAAATATATTGTACATAAATGATGAAAGTGTAACAGTGTTGATGGTAACAGAACCATCAACATGAATCATATTCAATCTTTTAATGAAGGGTGAGTTATTTAATGAATTTATTTTGTTTCACTGTTTTTTTTTTATTTTGTGATAATAAACGTAGGAAATTCATAATATTTTTATTCAGTTTTTGTTTGCCAACGTATAAAATTGATGATGGATTTTAAAACATGAAGAAAATTATAATCATCAGTTGTTCAATTTGGTATAGAAACTTTGAATTCACATTCACTGAATATTGTCACAACGAATTTTCATTATAAAATTTTCATATTTGAGGAGTAAGAGGTGAATTATTTTGTGAGTCAATGTCATTCAATGTTTCATCTTGTTTGAGACCCCTCATTGCCAATGGCATCAGTTTTCAACTGAGAATAACACACATAAAATTAAAATTTATGTTCATTAACTTTTCTTTGTTCATCATCATTTTAAACATAATAATTAATAATCAATTATTTTATATATTTATGTATATTTTATGGCTTTTTTTTTCTCCTGTTAATAATGCCATAAAGTGACACACTTGGGAAGAGTTAAACTGTAAATTGTCGTTGTTTCTTTTAATTTTGTGGGTGGTTGAGACCAAAAGGGTAACTCTATCAATTGTAAAGTTTAAATATTCATGAAAATTTTAAAGTTTTCGATCATCTGTTTTACAATGATTTTTTTTTCTCTTTTTTTTGTTTTCTGTTCAATGACATTTACATTAAACATTAAGTTTTATAATAGTTTTCTGTATAGTAAACAATACTTAATGACTCAATGTGTGTTTTGTCTATAAAATTGTTTGTTGGTTTTTTGTTGTAATGTTTTGTTGTTTGGTGAAAAATCTATAAAAGAAAAGTTAATTAAAGAAAATGAAAAAGTAATCTTTTGTCAGCTTTTATGACCTTTTCACACACATACAGAACGCTGGAGAGATATTTCCAATGTTTTAGTGGCTTCAGAAAAGTTTGAAGCGTTTCATGGAAAAAGCATAATGTTCACGCTGTCTTATTAAGTTATTTCTCATAATTTTCTTTTTTCTTTTTTTGCTGTTTTCCTTTCGCTTTTGGGTTTCCGACATTTTGCCATTTTTATAAATAAAAAAATATGACTGCACAAGACGTTTGTGGGTTAAAGACCACTGCCAGCATTAAGACTCTTTTTCATTTTCATCACAATGTATTTTATTTATCATAATACACCATCGCCTGTACTCTTTTTTTTTATTTATTTTCCTTATATTTCGTTGAAAATCATAAATTTTAATTTAGTTTTTATTATTATATGTAAAATGGGTAGAAAATCGGTTTTTTCCGATGGCAAATAAAAGCGAGAAATAAAATAAAACGTTAAGAAAGAACTAAACACCATTTACCAGTGGAAGAGTACCAGTGAAATGGTAAAACCCGAGAAAATAAAAATTGTTATATGAGATTTGTATCAATGTATGCTATTAGAACATTAAGGATGGTGTGCTTTTAATGAATATGAGAAATAAAGTAATTGTGCGGAAAAATGGCTTTTCTCGTTCATATTAAATTACACTAGGGAGTAATATTCTTTCTCACTTGCAAAATAAAAATACCCAAGACCAGAACACAGAAAAAAAAACAGAAAATATTGTACAAATCAAATGGAATAGAATAATATATAAATGGTGGGTGCATACGGTGAAAGCTATCTAATGTAACCGGATTGGTATCATTCAGTTACCAAAAGTTGCCATGAATGCGAATTGTATTACTATATCGCAGAAAAATACTTTCGGCTTTATGGCATTATTATGTTCCACATTCCCAATCCATAACAAAAAATTCATGTGAACAAGGAATCATCTATAACTATGCTGAATATGTTGTAAAAATACACAGTGTTAGACAAATGGTGAAAATTTTCTAATATACAGAAAACTATGAAAAAACGACGATAACTATTCTATTCAGGATAACGACTTCATATTCCATAGTATCCCCCACACCACCCACATTCATTCACAATGTGAATTTTGTGCATAAATGCTGCTATCACGCAAGGTGATAATAGTAATTCCGCTTTATGATGCATAAGTGATTGGACAGTTTTTTTTTCTTCACTCTCTCATGTTTCTTTGGTTTAGAACGATATAGTCTGATTGTTGTTAATAATACTGTTGTAGTTTAGCCGAATGTCATATTATCTCATGAGATTTTAGTGTTTTGTCGAATTTTTGGCACCACATCAACCCCCGCCATTTACCTTCATATCATTTGGGATCTGTTACGTTTTTTTTTTCCGTGGCTCATTGCTGTTCATCTCACTTCCCGTTTATCACATTAACCATTGAACGTAATATAATCGAAGATGACATTTAATGGTGAACCGCATTCAATAAAACTCATTCATCCGGTAGTTGGGTGGGGGAGTACGTAACTGTAAGCACACAAGTAATGTATTACCCAGGAAAGAAAAACACAATGAATTGATAGATAGAACAGACATGAGAGGATGCTCTCCTTTCCTTTTTTTTCTGGTATGACTCCTGTGTTACTGTAGTTTTTATTATGAAAATCCATTTTCATTAAGTATATAAGCGATATACTAAAAACGGATTACGTTCATTATCATGATCCGCGGAAACATAACAGAATGATTTTCAACCAACACAGACATTTGCAGTGAGAATAGATGAGGAATAATATAAGAGTAAAATACCATAAGTTAAGTCTGGTTTAATGCTTTCAGTAAATACTCAACGTAAATGATTCCACAATTTAGTCACGTTAAATCTGCGTGGAAATTAAAATACGAAATTTTCCAGTTAGAAATTTTCTTTTTTTTTTCTTTTCCTATTCAAATGGTTTTACCATTACGGTTTATTCATATCCTTTATATCAACCAATTTGGTTTCATTTCAATGGTATTTCGTTTCAATTCCACATTGTTTTTTTCGCGAGGGTGGTAGCATTTGATGGTTCGTCTAGTTTTAATATATTTTTTGTTGTGGTTTGTGTGCTCACATTACTGGTAAATTGAGAAACTAATTCATTTCAGTTTGAATGATATGGTAGAGTCATTAAGTTTCATTACCAACCGAAATGACACCGTTTCTCTTATTTCAAAAAACAGAAAATTATTTTAACAATATGGAACTGGTTGGCTCCTTTTCGTTTTGTTTTCCCATTGGATTGTTCATTTAGCGTTGGTGTTTGTTTCGTTGTTCTGGCGTTTAAAATGCCACACCTAAGATGAATTAGCATAAAAACAAATTCAAACTGACACAACAGTGCAAACAACATAAAGAGAAAATGAAATTTCTAATTGATTGAATTCTATATGAACTACCAGAGTAATACACAAAACATGATCAACATAATTATGAAAGAGCATTTGGTTTTATTTAATAAATGTGTCGATAAATAACGTGTGGTAAATATTTATTAAACCAATGAATTTAATGAACCAATTTTTATTGATTTTACTTCTTTCATTTTGCATAGAAAACATTTTTATATTTTAATTGAAATTGAATTTGGGTGGCGGTATTATGGGTGATGTTTTAAAATTGTAGCAATTAACCCTCAAATGATTTGGTTTGAAATGATAATGTTGTTATATTTTTATTCATTCTATCGTTCAATATGTTTCCAATCGATTGATCTTTGATTAAACAAAATAAAAAATACCGTCAATGTCATTAATTATGTCCGCCATGAGGCAACGCTAGGTTTTTGTATTCAATTTTTTTAATTTTAATTCATTCCAATCGTGTGTATTTTCATTATCCTTATCAACGTAACAATTGAAAGCAAATTTTTCCGGGGTTATGATCATTGAAAGAATATAATCGTGTATGGAGGACATTATACAAATATCCTTTTTCACTGTTTACAACATTAACCCAATTGAATTGTTTTCGCTTTCAAAAACCCCAAGTAAAAACTGTCTATGGAATTAAGTGTATTACATTTAATACTCGATGTCATTCTGCAATATGGTGTATAATGGCAAAAGAATTACTATAACACAAAACCCATTGAAATACTCTGATGTTGAACTAAAAAAATAAATACAAAAATTTTAACCCGAATGTATGATAATTGAACACACCCAGCTGAATGCTTCACTGATAATATTTATTCTAAACATATGCTTTTTAACAAATAGAGATTTTGTCGGTTAAATGGCAATATCTGTTAAGCAAAAACAACAAAAAAAAATTGAAAGAATATGAATCCATTTACACAGAATATGTCAGTTGAATTAAATTGGTAGAATAAAATTCAGAGACCGTCAGCTGAAAAATTCCTTTAGTGTCCTTAATGGTTCATCGTTCTTTTGGAATTTTTTCAGTTGCATGGTGTCCTGTGATTCTGATAAAATCGACAAAAAAAGAGAAATGAACAAAATTCTTTCATATGTTTCATCTAAAATTTGATATTCATATGTGCTAGCTGTGCACTCGAGTGTATTACCAGCAAAATATAGTGTTTGCTATCATCCCCAAAGAAGATACTACATTTACTGTAGACATCCTGTTTTCCGTTTTTATTCTTTTGGGTTGCATACCACCCCGAATCATGACTGTCGCATAGAACATAAAAACCAATGCTTTGATACCGATTCAACGTATTAATGTGTATTCATACTATGGGGAATGTTAAATGGTAACTCATATGATGTATACCAGTCGAGTTAAAACCATTCCACAGTTTTTTTTTTGTTGTTGTTTCTATCCCCAACAACCGAGTGAAAATAATAATTACTTTATAATGAAATAGGTAAATTTTTGGCACAATTTATTTTTAATTAAATTTATTCTCTCATCCTCTAATGTTTTAAATTGAATCAGTGTATATGTGTCTCTAAGATGCTTTCATGAATAAAAAGATACGGAAATCGTTCAAGGGAAGCCTAATATTGGATGGGGATTTCTTACACAGTTAAAGTTCCATTTAGCTCCATTGCGTTTTAACGGTGGGTGTTATTGTGTCACTTTTATCAAGAATGGCATTTAAATGTGTTCACATACGAATTGAATAATTTTCTTAAGTAACCGACAATTGAGAACATAAACATTAACGAACCCATTGAAATGTATATATTTTCATCAGCTATTTATTCATTACTGCGTTTTGATTACAATGCAATGAATCTTTTACAACAAAATGAAAAATGATTATATTCGTATTGTTGGTTATTTCGTTTTGCCTCACCAAAAGTCTAAATTCATTTTTTTCTTTTAATGAGAAATTACTAGCAGATTTAACTGATAATATTTTAATGCGGTATGATAAGAAAATATAATTCAAGAGAGTAACCCTATTTATCTATTGTTCCTTTAATTCCACAACCCCCCTTACATAGCACAAAGGAATACAATACCGTTTAAATATAAATATGAATACACTGCCATGTTTTATATCAATGTGACTTAATGCTTTAACCGTAAATGAGGTTTAAATTCAACGTTAAACTTTATTGCGCCAAAAAATTTTTATATTTAAACGAGCAATGGTACAAGTAAATCAGTGTGATTGTGTATACTGACAAAAAAGTCTTCGCAATGCTCGTCAACATTTATGCATAATCTCTTATCATAAATGCCATATAAATACAACGTGAAAGAAGTAAATGAGAACAAAATAATATTTAATAAGTTTTCTTCTTGGTGTGTTGCGTATATGAGTTTTGTATGTATTTTGTGGAAGTAAATCAACACACAGAAAACAGTAATGGTAAAACATTTTCATGAAAATTATTTTTTGAAAATCAACTCTATTCAGCTGATATGATAGACGATGGAAAAAAGCTAACCGTCACATTGGTGCCATATAATGAATTTTCATTTAAAACTAGAAAAACCACGAATATTCATATTCTCTACTTTTGTGTATTTACCATCATATAGTACATGATTCTTATTCCTGGTGAAAACATAAAGTACTCTTATGTTAACTACCACAAAAGTGATTTGGCGCTTTTTCCACACCCTCTCGTATATTCATTTATGGTTTTACACTGTACAACATGCCTCATATTGGGGGTGGCCCCTGTTATACCAGTAAAAGTAGCAATCCCATTTTAAATAGGACGAATATGAATTCTCATAAGACTTAGACAATTTAAAATGAATTATATTGCTTACAACGGTTAGGAAAAATATTATACACTTTCTTGCTAACGAAAAAAAAAATTCATTACCTTTTTCTGAGAGAAATGATATGGCATTTGAAGTTTAAGTAAGAGAGTGAAAAAAAATTAGAAGATGAAAACTTGGAACAGTTTGCACGTTAGTAATCTTCGTTTATTTTTTCTGTTTCCAGGTAAATATTAAAAACCTTTGTGTATACGCGATAAGTTTACATGGCAAATTTCTTTTTAACAGTGCAACTGGGGGTAAACATCTCGTATTCGTATGTTCACGTATAAATTACAATTCGTAAAACTCCTTTCTTGTGTTACCTTTATTCCTTATGGTTAGGTGTTGAATTTTCATGTTGATTCATATACCTCGTTTGCAAGCCGTCTTTCTTCTGTCTAAAAGTTTTCCATGTAAAGATTATTTGCTTATTCGTATTTCTTTTAATTTTCATTTCTTGCTTGCTTTTAAATAAAAGTTATTCCACTACACGAAATTATTTTCATTTCACGTTACGTTTCGTTTTGCATTTCAATAAAATGGCATTTGTTATGATTTTAAAATAAAATCCATATGAATTATTCTCTTTTTTCAAATACAATTACTTATAAGCGTTTTTATTATTTATATTTTGTATCTGGTAATAACAAATTGCATATGAATATGAAATTGCATTCTATTTTAAACATAAAATTCTTGATATGAGAGAACTTTTGATCAATTCATTTAACATCAGATATCATAAAATGCTAGATAGTATGCATATAATACCCAGATATTGTATACTTTGTGTATCATAGAGATGATTATGATGATATGAAATGTTCTAACACTTTGATGGATCATTAATTCGATTGCATTTTGCTCCAGTTGATTTTACGATGGGGATAAGCAAGTGAAAATACTGTCAATTTGAGCATTTCATAATACAATAACTGATGGCTATAAATCTTTGTGTTGAAAATTTTAATGTTTAACCTGTACTATAGGCCACTTTAAATAGACGACGGATTATTAATTTATTTGTTTGTATCATGAAATTGTCATCAAAATGTCAGTGATTTTCAATTGAAATTCAATCGACCGTAATGATACCGCCTAACCAAATATTCATTTAGTTGAGGGGGTATAGCAAAGTTCTATATAAAATTAAAATCAAAGGACAACAACCATATGGACTAAAAGTATTTTTGTTGAACAATAAGGAAGTCTTACGGTTTTTGTTTCATCAACTGTGGGACGATTATTAAATTTCAGTTGTCTATTAAAGGTATTCAAGATGGAAATTTATTATTAACAAGGAAAATCAATGTATCATTCAAGTTTAACATTTTAATAATTTTATTCTCTTATTTACAATCCATAAATAACGGATCGTTATTCAACCGTTCTTTTACTTCATTTTTATTTCATTGAGAAGATTTTCGTTTTGAATGCCACAGTTTTATTTGAGTGTATTCCTTAGCATATCCTTTATATCCAATAACATTAAATTCATTTGTTTTGTTACAATTGCCGCCTCCAAATTCGTTTTGTTAGTAAGAATACAACAGGATCTTTGGCCTCAATCTTTCATATTATCCATATATTTTGTATTTCCGGTCGTTTTTTTTTTATTATTCTTTTTAACTTAATTTTATTTATTTATTTTCGGGTGGGGTAGCACATACACATTTATCAATTCACATAAAAAATTCCTTTATAGCATGATAAAAATCTTATTGTTATTATTATGAGACATTCATTTGAATTATATTAAAACGTATATTATGGCCGTATTTTTATACATTATTTTGTGGTGGGTAAACCCCCTGTTATCCACATAGAATTGCAATACAGTAAATTAAATTCAGATTGTGTTCACCCTTAAAATTACACCACAAAATATACAACAATCTTATTTGTAACTATGAAAACGGATATTTTTGTGGTAATGTAAATACGCGTGTTCTCCGTTTTGTATGGATTTCATTTATTATTTTACTTTCATTTATTTTGTACTTTGGTACGTGAATGTGTAATTTATTGAGGTGGACCACAAGAAAACGAGACGAAAATGTTTTTTTTTTGTTTTTGAAATCATCCGAATTTGATGCCACCCTAACCTCTGTACTACCCGATATCATCAGAGTAACGATAGGAACTTGATGATTACACGTGCTGAGTGGAATGAAGTAACCAGCTACCATTAAATTTAATCCAATGATTGGACGAATACAATATTTCTGCTCTTTCTCATTCTCATTCATTCAATTCTGCAAGAAAAAATTGATCGAATTTTCTTCGAGGCCTTAGCAGACTGTGTTGTTCCTTTTATGTTTATATTCTTTTACTGGGTCTATGCTTTATATGAAAACGGATTTCGTTAAGGATTTTCCAATAAGGAATTCATGAGGCATTTAATGTTTGGCCACACCGTTACACTTTTATCCATAAGATATTTTAATGCCATCAATATTTTATGGTTCTACAACCGTGTTTTCTAACTTGTTATTTGGCCATGGATCACAAACACGGAAAAAATTTGTTAAACATGAAACGAAAAACAAACATACACACATAAACACTAATAGATTTATGGTAATACAATTTAATTTTTATGGATTTGACTTAAAGAAATTTATTGAAGATGAACAGTAGATAACAAGGACTTTATGATACGGAGAAACGAAAAAACGTAAAAAAGAACCAAAAATGACAAGGATAAGTGAAAGCAATAAAAAATATGAAAATACCAAGAAAAGATTCAAATTGTTTATGTTTTTCTAAGTGACTTGAAGCTTAGACAACATAATTTTCTTTTGTATTTCACTGTATTGTGTATTACTTGGTACACTGAGGTAGAGATAAACAACTGCAATGTTGCATTTAAAGACAGAGAAATACTTTTTTTGATTGTAATCTTTTATTTTGTTAAGAATTTTTCTTGGTGGTGTTCAGTAAGCGTTTACATGATAAAATGTTGTTTATAATAATATTGAAATTAAGTTGTTTATCCTTTATTTCCTTGAGAAAACAAGAAAAGAAACATTAACAATCGTAAATAAGGACAATGTTGGTTAAATCATTGACAGACTGATGACGCCAACATTTGTTTGTGAATACCTCAGCAATTCTTATCGTTTCTCCCGTTAATTTGCAACGAATAAAATCCTTATAATTCACAATGTAAATCAACGAGTTCAATAAATGTCATTTATTCAAATGGAGCAAACAGTTTACCTTGATGGCAATCAGTTTAAGGTATTGGAAAATTATTATGCGCATAATTCTAATTGATTATTTTTATTGATATAGAATTCATTGAACCGTATAACATTCTCTTAATTTTACGAGAATATTTTCATATCAAGTAATTATTTCTAATAAAATTGAATGTGATATTTTTAGTATCAAAGATTGTTGGCCAAATAAAGCGACTGATGAAAACCAATTTTACCTTTCTCTTAAAATTTTTCATTTGAATTGTGAAGCTTTAGGGTCTTTTTAGTTAGATTGAAGACTATCAAAATAGATACTAATCTATTTGTGGTAGCAAACAATAAAAAAAAAACAAAAGAAATCAAATCAGTTTTCATGAGAAAAACCATCATCGAAATTATTGTCGATTTTCTCATTATGGTTTGTGTCCCCATTTAAATCTTACGGTTATTTGTTCCACTTCGTCTATTTGGTATATGTTGCTTATAAGAAAAAGGTAGTTTTGTTTCTCTACTTATTTTGCTTATTGATGTGAATTTGTTTGATACCTTTCTATATTTTAGCTGAACCAAAATACTCTGTTATTCTTGTTGAAAATTAGGATGCCTCGTGGCTTTCAAATAAAGATATAAACATAAAGATAAAACAGATGAGATTGTGAGTATGATTCACGTCTCAATTGAAAATGTTTCTTGAGAAATTATTTTATGGTGGGAGTTTGTCTCGTTACCGTTTCGGAATAAGATTGATACCTTGTGCCTTTCATTTGCCACCCATACTGATTTTTCTTATTATCATTGATGGAGTTTTCAGATTCAAAATTCATCGATTGAAGTACCAATTCATCTCTATCTAATGAGTATATCGGAATGATGTTTATACTTCTTGTTCTTGTATATCATTTGGATTTTCTTTTTTCCATTCACAATCCATGAAAGGTTCAATGCATTTCCTATTACCAATTTTACTTGATTTTACAAAAAACATATTTTTATTTACGATTTTCATTTCTTGTCTTCTTTTTACTTTACCTTCATTATTCATATATAGTTCTCCTCTAAAAATGTTGATGTGATAGAAGAATTTTGTTTGCCAGTTTTGCATATCTTTAACCTACTCTTGCGTCATTCAACCGTTTTGCTTGTATACTGTATGACAGTCTTGTTACTAGTATCATAGTTATAATGTCCTGTGTAAAATATGGAAATCATATCCTTCTAATATTCGTTTCTAAGAAGTTTTTTTTAACTCTGACTCATACCCATCATTTAATATATTTTTTTTAGAAGAGATTTTCATCCCTTTAACGTTCGTCTGCTTTATAAACGCAATGAATGTTTCATACTAAAATGAAAATCCCGTCGGATATGAGAAGAATTGAAAATAATTTTCCACACTTGATATGTTTACTATCGTATATATGGCTCATATTCAATACACATAATTCAGTCATAAATTAGTTGTAAAGAAAATGATGATTTCTCACATACAATGAATAAAGAAAATATTCATTCGTTTTTCTTTTTCATTTTTACCCCAATGGAAAGAAAAGTTTTCTTTATTCATCATTCGATGTATCTCATCCTAGTTGAATTCTTATCATACCAAACGTTCAATGGATTCAAGTGAAAAACTTCAATGGCTAAGTCGGATCAATTTTTTTTTTTCTTTTTGGTTTTTCATCGTCTTTTCTGTTGGTTATGCTTCTTGTACTAGTCAACACATTACAGTTTATGTTCATCTTCCATTGCTTATTTAGCTGCATGCAATATGATATTATTCTTAGGGCCAATGTGATCCATATCTATTATGTGTCGCTGTTTTCTTTTGCTTCTGCCCTCTACCCATAGCATTATATAAAAAAAAAAACTATATCAATAAATGTATGTCAGACTAATACTAAATGACATCGTACATATCATACCAAACAGTGGATATAAAATCATACATAGCAGCACATTCAACCCACCATGTCATATAGAGTTTTCTTCACTTTTTTCTCATATTTTCTCAAAATAAAAAAGAAAAACCGTTACAAAACTGAGCAAAAGATTTTTCCTTTTCACATGTAATGAAATGTTCACGTAAAATACTCTATTCTTTATTGTTGCCATCATGAATACTCTACTACCATTTAACTATTGCTTTTCGTATGTCACACATCATATCACTTTAACTTTTAAGCATTTAGATTGTGAGGGTTCCATTTCAGCTCAATTCTTGATTGCGATTTATAATAATGGAATTATGCAGTGCAAAAAAAAGTAGAAATCTCCTGTTCACTTGTATACAAATTGTAACTGAATAATGATGTTTGATTATGGGGAGAGGGTGGTACGACTATTGTTTGGTTTCGTGTTTCAAATTTCTAGACACTTTCAGTAGTTACTTACTTCTACTAGAATTTTTTTTTTGTATTTTGTATACGATGAAATATTGTATTGTATTCATAAATCGTATTAAATTACTCTTTATCACACGAATGAATAGAAATTCATATCATCTTGTGTAACAATAATATGTTGTGGGTAGTTTATACAAATCTTCTCTATGCCAGTAGTATGAGGTAACAGTTCATTTAGACTAAACATTTGTTCGTTTTTTTTTAAACATCATTAATTAGCAGAAGTGAACAGTATGAATGTTCATTTTCTGGTTGATTTTCTATGAAATGATTTTCCTATGTGGTAAACATTTAAAAATGAAACGTGTGGCAACAATCAGTATAGAAAGTTAGACGAAAAAAAAAAGAAATAAAAGTTTTAAGAAGTAAAGAAATGTTCATTCAAACGCCTAATGCATTTAATTTTGCTCATTAAAATCGATTTTACTTTAGATCACTTAGCGACCGTGTTAAACCACCGATTATATAGCGAGAAAATTTCATTGAATTGAAAGAGAAAATAAGTTGTTTTATTTATTTTCTTTCTTTCTCCCGTTCATTTGAGAAGAGCCCATTAATGTGAATGCCATTAAGCACGTGAAGAGATATTCCATGTATTGAACAGTTCCAATGATATTCAAGTATGTTTCTCTTCTTTTATTATGTTGAGATTCACACCATTAACAATATACAAGAGAAACCGATTGAAATAAGTAATGAAAATACCAGAGAAAACAGCAGAAAGGACGAAAAAATGTTGGCCTCAATACAAAATGATGCACTAACACAGATACACAAGTTTTTCTTCAACTATTTCCATATATTCGTTCCTTGTTTCTCTACAATATTTGACATGATGGCAAAAAAAAGTTTCTCTATTCAATGCATCATATTAAGGATTAAAAGTTTTATTCATTCATTCTTGTATATTCTCGTCTATATTTAATGCATATCAACCGTAGTTTTTGTCACCCAAAAAATAAAGAGGAAACAGTTTGTTAATGCACTACTCAAATGTACTCAATGCAAAAAAAAATCAGTGAAAAACTGTTGAGTGACAAAATGTGTGATGGAAAACTTTACATTCATAATATTTTGTTGCTGATAACGAACCATGTACCATCTTATTGATGTAATAAAAGAAACATCAAATAATTTCTTTTCGGTTCAACTTGTCGTTTGATGGAAAACGGAAAACTTTAAATTAAAATCTTAATGTTTAGTGTAATGTTCTGTGTTTTCATTTATTTCTTTTTTGGGTTGTTACGAGCCGTTTAACAAGTTTCACTATAGAAATTCATTTTCCAATTCTAATATGAATAATGTTTTGAACACCGTTGAAAATTCTATGCAAATTTTTTCTGTTTTGGTTCCATTATAACACCCACAAAGTATAAAATTGCATACCATTAAATGACCACAAACTGATGCGACATAATGCTTCCACAAAAATATACAAAAAAAAAAAGACTTTGAAAATATGAAATTTATTGTGTGACAGAGTTTTTTTTTGTTTTAACTACACCACTGATATCTATTTAGGAATCTCTCCACTAGTGTTGGACCATATATGAAAATTGCTTTTCATGTAAACATGATTAAATGAAACTCCTGGCTACTTTCAGAGGTTATGTGTACTTTTCCTCTGTTTTTTTTATGGTCCAGATGATTTTGTATGGTAAAAACCGCACACACTAAAAACGTTCATTGTACCGTACCGTAAAGCAATTTAATGAATGCTTAATTTTCCTTGAATTATTTACTAAAGGATTTTCATGGTAGTTTTATAGTTTTTCTTCTATTTTGTTTTTATGCTCAATGTCTCATTCTCTTTGTGTAAATAATTTCATCCCATCCTGAGGGGGTTAATAACTGTGATCAAAACTGGACACCCTTTTTTATTCGGGTAAATTGAGTGTATGAGACGATTGGACAGTTGGGGGTTTCTAGTTTGTTATTTTGTTTTTTCCTGTTGGTTTAGTTAAAACTGACTACTAAAATTAACAACATTAAATAGTAAAATAATATGTATAAAAGATGAAGATAGGACACCGAAAGGGTTGTACCTACCCATTTATAGTCAGTTATGTATTTCTATGTTTTACCGTATGACATTTCAAGTTAAAACACTGTTGGGTAGGTACCATACAAACATATTTCGTTTTATTATAATAAATCACAAACCACGAGAAATTATTTGCGGCATTTTGAGTGAAAAGAGACCAATTCTATCTAACAATCTCTCCATTTCTCTCTGTAACTGTATTTTCGTCATTCGAGGGAGATGGAAATTGAAATGGACCTTTTATGATTTTGAACTTTTCATTAAACACCGGAGTTATCAATAAAATAAAACCATAGAAAATGTATAACAATACAAATGGATAACATACGTTTCATTATGAAATTCTCTGTTCATTGTAAAATCGATGAATAATCCACATTTCATTTGCAGTTGGAAAACAATCAATTCATTCAGTTGTAAATTTCAATACTTCTTTTTTCATGAATCTATTTCACTTTTTGATTTTAATGTACTCAAACTATGATTTATTCATCACAATTACATGAGACATAAACACACCAAATGAAAAAGATAAAAAAAAAATCATAAAAATTTGATGAAAATCCTTTCATGCGATTGACACTAACAGAGAACAAATTTCTTGATGCACAAATTCTATGAATATTTCAAAATATTATTGCAATAACATACACTTTATATCATATACCAATCAATATTCAATCAAATTTATACGAATTTCAATTGTATTTAAGTACCGAAACATGATTGCTATCTGCTATTCCAATTACCCAATAAGGGATGATTCAAATTACGGTATACTCGAACTTATGTCCATTAAAATACTTTTGAATCGATAAAAATTCTTCCTATCATTTAGCATTATCCTCAATTAGACGAGAACTAATTGTTCTTGTCAACGATTGAATGGTTCAACACTTACTAAATTGGCTGTAAAAGAGGTGACAATATTCAACCACTTTACATTACAACTAAGTAAAAGAAAATTCACTGTAATTCACACAACTTTTTTTTGGGGTCAACTGTGTGATTCTATTCCATATATTTTACTCTCGTAATTTTTATCACTCAGACACAATTCGATTATTCAATTAGAGTCGGCTTTTCGTTTTTAATTATCCAAATTGATTAAAATTTTAACACTTTTCATGCACGAACTAATTAATTGTTATTTTTATTCACTTATTTCCTATTTAATTGTCACATGAACAAATTATTTTATCATTTTTTTTATTCATTGAATAAAAATTAAATTTCGATAAGGACGATATTTAATATTCCGTCTCTTCGCAACCGATTTACTCCGTCAACTGAATACGTTTGATGGAAAACGCCCGGCTCAATAGTCATTTACTATTTTCCAATTCATTTTTCCATTTAACATGAAGCTTTCATCTCTTTGGGGTAATTCATCGGTATCGGCTCAAATACAGACACCCCCTCGTTTATTCTCCTCGTCTGTATAGTTTTCTTGTTTTGCTTTCCCCTTTAAGAAATCAGATCCATATCAAACTGTAAACAGGATTTTCTAATAATTAAGAGTCTGACTATGAAAAGTGATTTTCATTTTAACTAATTAGCAACTAATTTGAGGTAACAAAACTTAAATTGATTGTGATAAATTATCTTTCTATGTGCAGGGTATTGTATATTGTTAAATTCATTCAAATGTGTAACAAGTGTGAAACGATAAATGTTTTAATTCACAAAGTGCAACCATAAATGAATTTTGTAGTTATTCTCTTTCATTTTAATGTTTATCGTTTGAGTATAACAATTTCATTTTATCATTTCAGATTAAATGCAATGCAACTGACGAATTAGTAATGAATGACTTGCGTAAAGGAAGATTGTGTTATGAATCTTCGACAGTTTCAACGGATTTTCCTATAAGGGAGAGTGCATGCGCAACAGTATCCCCCCAAAATAATTGGGTAGTAAACAATCAACAGCAGTTCTCTATATGTCGGTTCATCGAAAATTGGGTATGTAATAATTTACAATTGTACTATAATGCGTATACGATTTTTTTTTGTTAATATTGACAGCAATATAAGTTAGATACCAACCCCAATATGAACACATCTAATCGTTAAACATGAAATTATAAATGTTCGTTGGTTGCATGCTAAAAAACTTTTCTTTTTCCTACATGCATTACCAGCTATTCATATACATATACGATGTTCGCAATTAATTAAGTACACGTTTTGATATTATACGCTTTACAATTACGGTACAACTGTAAACCGTCAAATGGTCAATTCACTTAAACAGGTGGAGAAAGTACTAAAACGTGAATTGTAAAATGAGCAACACACAATAATTCATAGATTAAAACTGATAAATGTTATCGTTAAGGCGATTTTTCATTTAAATTTTCTTGTTTTTATTCGGTTTTAATGGGCCCATTGAAAAGAAATGGGTAAAAATTTATAAAACATTTGTTCTATACCGTTGCATCGTATTTGGTGAGAGGTGAATCAGGTAAAAAGTGGTTTCAATTAGAGTCAATTAAGTTTTAAAGCGAGAAAATTGTGAGAAATTTCTATTCATTTGTCGGTGGTTTCAATCGACAGAATGGATTTTTGGAGTGCATATATAAAAGAAACTTTTCCTTTCTTATAACTGGATTTTGTGTGGGAATAAAAAAAAACGGAAGTAAAATGAACTACGACATTGCAATGTCTTAAACAATGAAGAAACGGTAAATAGAAAATTTGTTCGTGACTGACTTTTATTTCACACCGAAATTGCCTAATATTTAAAGTATTTCTTTTTTTTTTCATTTTTCATCTTGCTTGCGTATGCGAAGGCGTTAAAAACGTTTTTGGTTTTTCTTTTTAAATAAAATTAACAAAAATTATGAAAATGAAAGAAATATAAATTCATAATGTTGGGCGGTTATGGTACAATTTTATTGTGTACTTTTTGAACTTACAATCATTTACTTTTATGCTATTTTGATTATGAGCACGTGAACATTGGTATACTAAAATATACCGAATCCTATCGTTATTTAGGCAAATGCAAAACTTTTGTAACACTTTACAACTTAAGAACGAAGTTCTTTTTTCTCTCTTTATTTCCATTTGTATTTTGTATTTAATGTTCAACTCTTATTTAAACTGGGGAATATAATAATGTGATTCATTTTTTTTTCTTTTACGTTGTTACCGTTTGCTGCCACACTTTAACATTTCCCGTTAAAAGCGTGAGTAAAAGCAAAAAAAAAGAAAATTTTATATGAATAAATATCCGAATTGAATGAAAAATGAATTATAATTTCATAAGAATGTTGTGTAATGGAATCGAATTTTAACAATGGTTATAAGACTTTTGTGGTTTCCGTTTTACCAACCCGAGTGTGATGGCATTAAGTATTTTCTTCTTTATTTCATTTTTTTAAGACATAAGAACAGGAACGAGTTTTTATTTTTTTATTCTTTGAAAAGTTTCGTTTCTTTTTTTTTTGGTTTTTGTATGAGAATTTTTCTAAGAAAAATATTACTTGTGAAGTAAAATGAGGAAAAATAAATGAAATTTGGTTGACAGTTTTCATTCTTTTTTTGGGTGAAATTGTTGCGGTTCAAATGGCTTAAATATTACACGAAATGTATTGACAAATGGTTCAAAATGAATTATGTATGACAAAATGAGCCAACCAGAATGAATATGTTCACTGAATCATCTGAACAGAATACATATACGATGCCTAATGATATTTTGCATACATTACAATTTTCTTTTTAATTTTTTTTTTCTTTTGGTTTACTGAAAGCATTTTATTTCGTTTTTTGCAAAAAAGCGTACATATCATAATTCAATGGCATTCCATATAAAATAGCGATAAAAAATGCTGTATATTTCAATTACTTAATTAATTCAAATATTGTTTAAAGTTGAATGAGAGATAGACCGCTGTATAATAAAAAGTTTTTCAGAAAACTCATGTTTCAATGGTTTTTTTGTTAATTTTGTGGCATAAAATTTATTAAAATAATAAAAATGTAATAATAATCAGTTTCGCAATAAAAAATTTTTAATATAAAAGTAACAGAGAAACATTTTGAATTATTTTAAATAAAAATGTGTCTCATTTAAACAGGAGAAAAAAGATTCCAAACATTTTTTGTATTTAATTTCAATTCATGATTATGGATTACATGAAACATTCAACATATCGTTATTCTGTGTTAATACCGAGTGATAATTAAATTTTTCCAATTGTTGCATTTGCTCAGCAGTTGTTGACCATTTTCCCCATTTAAAAATGGTCAATATGTGAATGAAAATTTAACCAAATACAATGTGAGGTAGATCTAAATTAATTACTGGTCAATATTAATTATAATTGAGCATTAGCACAGATTTATTAATGCTCTCATTTAATTAAATTGAATATGTTCCATATTTTAAAATAAAATCAATTGAGAAATTCAAAGCCACTGTCTGTAATCGGATATTTTTAGTTCATGAATCATTTTCATCTCCAATTTCATTGAGTAAAACGAAAATAAATTTTTTCCGTTGAATTATTAGTGGAAAATGTGTAAAACATTTCATGAAATTCTATCATATCATCGGAATAATCTCTTTTATTCATTTAAAACAGTGGCATTTCAACATTACCAGAATACACACATCAATATCAAGCATCTCTTTTTTGGTACTTGGGATAATCCATATTGTAAATAACTTTATGTTTTTTCCGTTATTTTCAATGATATTTCAAAGTACTTTTCTCTAGAACCACTCATGATTCCATGTGTACCAATGTTACATTTTTAATTGAAATATCATTGCGCATTTCATGTAATAAACTTAAAATAAATTCAAACTATGTTCTATTGAAGAATCTTTTTTTTTTTTCGTTTGTTGTGTTAACGTTACATTCTCTCTTGATGGTGGTGAAGGGGTGACCAAGGGATGAGTTGGCACCATATGCTGACAAACAATTTTATATTCAATAGTTTTGTTATTTCCTCTTGTATACAGTTCACTGGAACCAATTTTGAGAACAAAAAATGAAACGTAGAGACAGACTTTTTGAGAGAAATTTGAGGTTTTTGTTCCACATTTTTCCTTGGTTTTTGGAACACCAAATAGTATTACTGTGTAATGTTTAATTAACAAGAATTTTTAGCAAAATGAAATATCATGAGAGGTCACAATTGCATCACATCGTAATTTTCAGTGTCCACCACCCATATGAAGATGGTATGTTTTACATAAAAATCCTTTTGTTATATAGAATGAATATTATAAATGGAATGAAATATACAACAAACAAAACTATTTCAAACATTCTTTTGAGCGGTTTTTATGTGAGTGTGTGTGTGTGTATGTCAGAATGCAACTTAATATAAGTGAACGAATGAAAAACTGAAAGTTCTGGTTAGGTTTTCCATCACAGATATGTACATTGAGATGTTATTCAGCTGTAATGTATAAAAAGTTGAACTTAATTTAGCATATCTGGTTAACATTACTATTGAAACAAATAGAAGTGAGGAATACTGTTTAGATAGTTTAATGAGACAACGGCTTTTTCTCTTCATCACAACCAAATAATTATTTTTGTTTTAAAAAAAACGTTTCTTTTTCCTTTCTATTTTGTTAAATGGACAGTGTTGTTGTGCAATTAAACTCTTCATTTCTTGTATTTTAAATACAAAATAAAAAGTTAAATACTTCACTTAATTTAAACATTTGCAAAACCATAATTATGTTACATTTACATTAGAACATTTCACTACTGCAGTACTCTATTGGTGTAAACATTCGTAGTGAGCTTTTAACATAAACTGCTGCTCTGTTGTTTCACACAACACATAACGTTGAAGAAGACATTAAAAGTCACTTTTTATCATGATTATTATGGGTTATGACAATAACTTGGGGTTCATGTTAATTGTAATTTCCAAAAAGAAAACAAAAAATAGTTTCGTCATTCAAAGTCTCTTATTTATTTGGTTCAATCTTCAATGATAACGTTTCAGTCGAATACACTCGTATTTTTAGTAAAAATTTAAATAAAATGAATATTAGAGATTTTGTAACCACAAAATTTGTGGGAATATGTGAATAGAATTATTTTATGAGAGAAGAAGTAGCAGTTAACGTTTAGTGGTTAGTTAACTGATGGTGTGATATTGTAAATGTTAGACTGATAAATCCATTCCCCCGTAACAAATAAAAAAGTTGACATCTCAATAGTTTTAAATTGCGTATATGGATGAATATGGAATTGTTCACATACTCACATCAACTGATATCCAAAATGAATTATATGAATTTTACTATAATAAAATGAACCTCGAATTCGTGTGATGCGGTTAGTAAAATCATCTCTCTTTCTCTCATTGAATTTATTAGTTCGCATTCGGAGGTGGTTGACACAGTAAAAATGAAATAAATCAATAAATTAAAATGGATTTATTAAAGCAGAAATAGGTTTTGGATGCCATCATTCTGGGTATTTCTTCTCATTAAAAAAAAAAGAATAATAAAATACGTTTTTTTCAAAAGCAATGAATGAATGTAATTCATTGAGCATAATCTCGATTGCATATTCATCCGTCACAAACACTTTTTTATGTGAACTTTAATGTATGTCGCTGTGGTGAACTGAAATTTTATAGATAAGAGTTAGAGAAAGTAACTAACCGCCCTTTATCAATGTGATTATGAATACTCCTCTAGTACACTCAAACCGGGAGGGGATGCATACAGACCAACGAAAAAAACATTTTTACGAATGTATACCAAATCAAGAGTAAACGGAAACGGAACTCCATTGAATATAGAGGACAAAACCGGAGATTTTATACAGTGAATCAAGTAAAAAATATATCCCATTGAATAGATTTGATTTTTCCGTTTATGTTAATCGCGTGACCATGCATTTTATTATAATCCATTTCATATGTAAGTATGAACTTAACACTACATGAAAAAAATGACTATCAAATTTATACTGAAACTATAAAAAGAATAGTAACACATATTCACTGATTGCATGAATGGATCCTATATGGTTTGGGTATTCTGGTTGCATGAAGTATTGCAATAAACTTTCAATCCATTCACTTGATAATGTGAACGCATGTGAATGAACAATGACCTCGTAAATTGTTCCTTAACCGCGATTTAAAGTTCCCATTTTTACGGTGAAACTGAATTACTGTGGAAAAAACTACGACTTTGTCATTGTACCACCCACTGTCAATGTCATTTACAAGCGGTTGGCACACTGAGATCTGTTCGTCTATTATCTGAATTGGTCTATATTGGTAAGCTGTTCTGTTCACAATCCATTTGAGAATTCATTGCATAAAAATTCAATGTGATGATGGTTGGACGTCGGGAATTGTGATTTTATTAAAATTAGTCAACTGCAATTGTTGAGCCAAGAATTGATATGACTGTAATGGAAAAAAATTCTGTTATGTATAGAATTATCCAGAGAATTATACAGAACATGAAGAGAAGGAAAGGAATTAAACGGAAAAAAATATTTATTATAGGAAGAATACAGGACTCAAGAGTCCTACAACTACTAATAGGATGGATAAATGAATTTTCTGATGGTTAAATGATGTCACTTGATTTCTTGCATAATTGGAATTCAAGAGATGGAAAAAGGAAAAAATTTGAAAAACAGAAATCCTTCAGCTCAAATGATTTGGCATTGGCCATCGAATAAGTAATTCAGATTTGAATTGTGCGACTTGTGGTTCAATATTTCATTTGATATCAGACCATTTCGATGATAATCTGGTACCACAATGAGAAGAAAAATGTTGAAAATATTTCGATTTTTTTTTTGTTGTTTTGTTTTTGTATTGTGGATCGTCTAGTGCAATTGGGTTGTTGATGATATTCCATAAAATAGAAATCCATTGAGAGATTCATTTAAGATTACCGTGAAAGAGATATTGAAACATAACGACAGGCATCGTATTATTTGAATTTATTCATTTTAATAGATCACAAAAGACAGAAAATCGGCTGAAGAGTTTTCCTTTATTTTGTTGTTTTGTGGAGAGATGGAAAATTGAAATTATTTTTCTTTTATTCATGAAGACCACAATTTTTACAATGACATTTAATGCCAACATTAAATCCAATTCGGCAATTTAATCAATCAATTGCCAAATAGCATTGGTTTTCTAACGAGATGTACCAACCAACAAGGAAACAAAACAAAAAATGAAAAGAAATTTGTGAAATTTAACAATGGATTCGTTGAATGAAAATTGTATAATATTTTAAATTGTGGTAACGCTGTGTGGTTTAGTAAGTGGAACAAAAATGTTTTAGTGAAATCGATGCCATAAAGTGAAATGATAAAAATGGCATATAAATTGTAGCTCATCAAACGATGCAGACATAATGATTTCTGCCAAGTGCATCTTATAAAAATCCATAAAGGAAATGAGAAAAAAGAAAATTGGAATGAAGAAATTCTTCATGTTCAAACGAAATCTTGTTTATGTTGCTCTCACTTCTTAGTTTAATGGTACAGTTGGTGATGGTGGTTAAATTGATTTAGGGCCATTTTTTTCCACGTTTAACTTAAAATAGATTTTTGCACACAATTTACAAGAGAGAAAAAATAGGATGACACATTCAATAAGAAATTGGCCTAGAAATTGTTACCAAAAATAAAATAGAAAATTTGTATTGTAAACTTCACGTTTAACATTATGAATGGAAACCTAACGGATACGAGTTACATGAGAATATATAAAAAAAAATGGAATGTTATAAAAACAGTAAGAGTGATTGTATTGAAGATGTATGTAATTGAAGAGATTCCAGGAGCAGCCAAAAAAACAAGGAATGTAAAAATAAGCACAAGAGTAAAAACATAACAAAACCCGAAATAGCATAGAATAAACATAGAGTCAGTGAACAGCAACATTGATTTGCTGAGCTTTAATTTAATATAAAGCGATGGTAATTGTTTTTACCACTCATTCCATATTGGATGGTACAAAAAAAATAAAATAAAATTACGTTAGTAGGTGATTGATTCTCTAACCACGAGAAGAAGAACTCTTTTTATTTTATTTTTGTTCATTCCAAATGGTGGTAATGTTACGGTATTGGTTATATGGTTAGGCTGCCACATAATAACAAATTTTTTTTTTTAGATTGCTGTAAAGTAAACATAACGGATGGCTTTTCTTTAATAGAATAGAATTTATCGTGTGTCGATTCCCAGGGCAAAATAACACAGAGGAAAATTCTAACAAAACCCCTGTACCATACTTCTGTGAAATTTTCATTCAGTTAGTCAAATTGTTATTGCCTATAATACATTTAAAGGCACAAATCAATTGAAAATTAATTTTCCTCGACTCATGTTGTTTTTCCATTTCTATTGTTGCTATTGGCTCTATGCTGTTCATATTTACCAATGAGTGAGAGAAAAATGTGAATCCCACAGTTGATGGATTTTCATTTGTCGTTTTCATTTAGTATTGTTATGCGAATGTGTCGTTTTATAACAGAAATATTTAACTATTCGTTAGATATCAACCAAAGGTGTATTGATAAAATGGATGGCATTTCTAGTATTTTACAATTCAAATGTAAGGTAGAGGAATACCTGTAAAATAATTTATGTATTTTTCTGGTTTCTCGTTTTATTTTTTGTGAAAGGCTAAAGTGTATCCTCAAACCAAAAGGATTTGTTGTTATACGTAATTTATATTTTTTTTTATATTTAATATTGGTACAGATTTGGTTATGCTGCACGACTTCACACATGCCAATATTCGTCACGTTATGCGGTAAATGTGAAAACATTTTTAACATTTTACGAGAAATAGTCCTCTTTTCATCATGAATCCGCTTACCATTTATATTCTTTTATTCTGTGTTATGCTAAACTACTCGATATACGTCAAGTTTTGGTGAATAAAAATTGGGAAAAACCAAAACCGTATGAAAATTGATTTATGTACTCAGATTTGAATCGTCACAGAACGATGAGTTTCACCCAATATTGAAGTGACTGAATGTTGAATTCACTACCAACAGAATAAAAAACAGAAAATGAAATCAGTAAATTCCAGGGAATTGAATGGAATTAATGTACGCGCAGCAGACGAGTAATGGTACGTAACATTAAATTTGGGTGTGGGTAATTCGATGGTAAAGTGTGTGTAACAGGTTGCTTAATTACAAATGCAATCAAGGTGAATAGGAATTCATATGGTTAATTAATCATTATGCCATTTGTAACTCCATCTATTCCACGGATTTTATGTGATTGTAATGAGTAATTAGGTCGTCACTGGTGTTACAATTTTCTTATTATGCAAATTATTTAACAACAACAACAGGAAAAATCGTCTAAGATAAAAAATTTCTTATGAATCTCTATAAATTCAATACAAATAAGAGGTCAGAACTAGATAAAACAGAAAATTGAAGAAGAACTTTAGCGGTAAACCAAACTAAATGGATTTTAGTAAAACCGTGAGATATACAAAATGGAAAATCTCTTCTTTTTTCTTTCGTATTTTAATAATTAAATGAATGAAAGCATTACATTGTTAGTTTATTAAAACTAAATGAATTCATAAATATGAGGTTAATTACGTTTTTTCCCATTTACATTTGTATGTTTTACCACTTCTATAGTTAACGATAGGAATTATGAATAATTTAAATTGTAATCCATTCAATTTCAATGAATAAATTATTAACATTCACTAAGTATCTATGATGTTCGAATAACCATTGAAACGTATACAAAAGTCTTTCATTATCACATACCTTCGTTATGTGAATGATTATGAATGTGGGTGGTTACTATTCTGATAGATGCACTAAGAGTTGGGGTAACGGATGCTGACATTTAATTATTGTTAGTAAAAGTTTGTGTTCTCTTATTTTTTTGTTCGTTCCTGTTGTTTGATGATCAAGTAGAGAGCTAGGGTGTTTGGTCTACGTCCCACATATTGGGTATTGGAGAATGAGGAACGATAAAGTTGGACGTTTCTGTTGAGAGAATGGAGCATTCGGTTAGTTAAATGTGCTGTTTACAGCATAATTTGAGTATGTGAAAAGTGCATAATAAAAATTGATCATATAAATGCTAATTGAATTATATTTCTCCCCATTAATTGAAACGAGAAATTCATTTGGACCCAGTTTTTTCCATCTCATATTTTGGTTGCCTGCTACTGTCGCTGACCCCGAGAGTTATGATTGAAAGCAATCCGAATCAGTGAACTTTATCTATATCAACTGAATGGGTAATTGTATGACGTGCGAGAGGGTATACACATCGTATTCATTTATCTTTGAATTTTCTATATGCGGGTGATGATGGTAAACTTTTTATTCGCGACTCCATTAGCGAAACTTTCATTTAATTCACGTTGTATAAACAAATTATTTCATATTTTTTTGCACTCTGTATTTTGCCGGTTTCTCATTTCGTTGTTAAAAACAAAAAATTTTAAACTTTTGAGCCCTGATGGCTGTAAGAGAATTTTTTTTATTTTTTTTTTGGTTGCCTTAAATAACATCGTCTTCTCATTATGCATAAGCAGAACATTTTAGAATCATATCGTTGTCCTATCTATAGAGGCAGTACCCCGAAAAAAAATAATATGATTACCGTTTGATCGTCTCTAAATATAGGAAGCGATTGCTTTCATAAAGTTAAATTAAAACAAAAGTTCTTAAATAATGAAATTTAGAGAAAGAGAATATTCTATATTGAGTACAAGCGTTAGAGGTTTCGAATAATGTGATTTATGCATAAAAGATCACTATGCAATCGTGGTAAGAAAAGTATACGAAAATTTCATTGGAATAAATGAAAGTAAAACTATTTCGACCATTTCACTCATAAAGTATTCATATTTTGGAAGAAACATCATCTTAATATTTTGAAGTTATCAGATTAAATGAATTCTGGGCCCATTGAATTCTAACAAGTTCCGTACAAAGAAACTTAATAATAATAAATTTCTTCAATTTTCTTTTTTCTGTTCCTTGTTTCGATAAAAGAAAATAAAGAAATCGTATTATAGAGGAAAACATTACAGATACTTTCAAGGATATGAACAGTGCCCTTATTTCAATCATCCTTTCATTTTATAATGTGTAATAATGATCTACAGATCGATCGGTTAACTTGTGATGAATTTCTCACTCAAATCATTGAAGTAAAACAAGAGAATCATAAACATTAAACACATTATTATTGATTGGTATTTACAGTACATTATAGCAGTGCTTATAAAACATTAAAACCGTTTTACTTTATCGTTAAACTACAAAGTATTACATTTATACATTTTGTTTGGTTGATGCAAAAGAAATACGAAAATTTTTCATTTAAGAAAAAATTGTTTGATAAAAGAGATGTAATATGTAAAGTGTTATTCACATTCTGTCGTAGATTTATTATCCTGTTTCCTTGAAAAGTGGGAAACTTCTATTATTTTCCACTTGATTTTCTTTCTGAAACTCATAGTAATCCGTAATAGAATTTTTTTTTCTCTGTGTTTTTGTACATCATTTTGGCATTCAGTTTATTGTGAACAATAACTAAAATATTTTCAACTTTATCATGGATTATAATTTAAGAGAATACATGAATATTCATCAAGTAAATACCCACATGTTAAAGGTTACACGTATGTATAAGAGTAAATGTGAAACATTAATTAGTTAACATAAATAGATTTAGAGTTCGTTTGTTTAAATGTTGGATGATTTAACATCAAATATCATGTATCCGTATTAGATTTTTCCATTATGAATTTCGTGCAAAATCCATATGCAATTCAATGTGGATTTCTCTGAATTTATAATTAGAAGTTTTATGTATAAGTGATGTGCAATTAAAATTCACTCGTTGGAACATTTATTACGTGAAATTAATGAGAATTATTAGATCGGTTTATCTCTTTTCTTATATTCATGCAATAAACTTTAGTGGAATTTATCATCAAAAATGATGTGAATGATTACGATTTTGTTGTATTTACAAGATCTCATCAACGAAATAGTTGATTACAATTCCAATTGAATCGTTTTCTTTTTCATTCACTCAACAGTGAGATTTGTTATTTTCCATTGAAATTAAATCTTCTGCTAAACTTCAACGGAACATATTTGTGGAAAAATGTATACAATTAAATGGTTGCAAGAATTTTTAATTAATGGAACTAGATATGAGAAAGAAAAAAAAATGGAATACTAACAACCAAGAGAATTCAAAACGTGTGTTGTATCGCAGGTATCTCGCTACATTGATTAGATCAACAACCACGATATGGTAGATAGTGAAAATTAAAAATCTGTATGTTTCCAAATTCAAAAGATTATTTGCATGTGTTATTGGTGGAATAGAGAAATTCTTTCAATCTTTATAGCATTCGTTGCGGAATATAATCAATTTCTGTTATTAAACTAGAGAGTATCGATTGATTTAGTTCAATAGATTGATGGAACAGACGAGGAATAAAAATTGGTTTAACAGTCTGTAATGGGTTTCATTCTAATGAATTCGGTGGAATTCTAATGAAACGCTGAACATAAGGATAGCAGTGCGGGTATGAAGTTATTTATAAATTTATTCAAAGTTTTTGAATTATTAATTGTATTGACTGGAGGCGAATCGGCTGTCCATTCCAAGATATTTAATTATTTTGAAAATCATGTAATGAATCAATATGCCAATTGACTTGCGGGAATTAGAAGAATTCAGACTGATAAATCATTTACAAATCAAAAGAAAAAGTTAAAAATAACAAAACACCCCCATCCAATACTCTGGAATGAGTTGGATGTGAGTTCAATGATAAAATTAAGTTCTTTAAATTTTCTCTTTGGATAAAAGAAAATTTATTTAAAGTGAAAAAAAAAGAAATGCTCAAATAAATTTTAAGATTGGCAATTAAATTCATTATTTGTCATTGTTCTACAGTCAAATTGATTTCAAAGGATGTCAATTGGAAGGAACAAAGCAGACATAATACACCGTGAAATATTAAAGTGTTTGACTGTCGTATTTAAAAGGGAAAATTGTTTGAAAAACTCGTTAACAATTTAATAGAGTAGAAGACAAGAGACAGCAAAAAAAGGATGTCCTTTTTGCATTTAATTTGTTTTCTTGTATGTTTTTCATTGAAAATTTCAATGAAATCAAGTTCACCGTTCTTTTTATTTGTCATCAAAAGGAGTCTAATGTTTTTCAAAGGAAAATTTTTAAATGAAACGCACTCCTTTTCATATACTTTTATTTTTCCAATCACCAAAAGTTTTCTCATTTTCCATTGAAATACGTTTTTTTTCTTCGTATGGATCAAATGAGTCTCACTTTATTTTGGGTTGTCTTTAAGTTGCGTATCATTGAAAAAGGATGAACTGGTTTTCTTCAAATCGATAACAACCGTTTCTTATTATTTTAATGGAAAAATCAAGCTCAATTTACAGAGGCAAAAAATGTTCTTCTTTTTTTTTTTTTGCCTTTAAAGTTTTGATCGAATTTTTCCTACAATTTTCCTCTATGCAAATTTTTGTTTTGTTTAATTCAGGAAGTTAAAATGTGAGGAGAAAAAAAAAGGGAATGGAATAATCAAGATTTATAGATGAAATTATAAATTGCATTGAGATTACATATCAGCATAATAAATATTCAGAATAAATTCGTTATAATCAAAAAATAATATATTCAACATATTTCGTTATGTACCAATGATTCGTCTTCCACCCATCGCCCGAAATGAACATGAGAGGATTTTAATGCATTTTATAGATTTTTCATTTTAAATGCTTCTCATAGTTCCTTTTTTTATTCGTTACTTTCCGATTTGTAAATGAATTGAAATACATACATTATGATAACAGTGAAAATAAAAAAATAAAAATTGTATGAGATAAAGGTGAATGAATGAAAATAAAAACCAAAATCAGTGAGAGTTGGTTTTTTTCTGTGTGTGAAAATAAAAAAAAAAAGAAAGGAATCTGTAGAGATATCAGTGAAATTGTGTTAAAATGTTGAAAGCAAATTGCTGTTATGTTCATTCGTGTGAATCATATGTAACTATAACATTAATTCAGTTGATATGTGGCTGATAACGTAAGTGATAAACAATATTTTTGGGGAGTATGGGCATACACACACATAAACTACAGTGCAAAAGGTTAATGTACGTAATATATTCAATGGTATTTTGGTGTAAAATTCATTTATATCCACTTTAGTGTATTGGATTATAGAAACTAAATGTATAAACGATTATTTGAATATGCTATTTCATCGTATGTTATGGATGTTTAAAATTTACAAAACGGAAAAATTGTTAAAAGAAAATGGATTTTACAACTTCTTTTTTCTGGGAAAATCTTATCAAACGATAATAATTTTATATTTTCCCTTGATTCTCTTGAATACACATACACACTATTTGTTTTCACCCACCGCATTCCTAAGTTGTAACCACAAAGAGTAGCACAATTTTCATAAGAATGAAAATAACTAAATGGATTCAATGACGCTTTATTCATATTTAAAATAAATTCATATTTATTCGTTATCCTTTTTTTTTGCTTATTTTTTTTGAATGAACCGCCAACTGATACAGTTATGTCCTATTTATATTTGTTTCCATCCGTTTTTCATAATATCCGGATCTCTCTGATTGGAATCCGTTAGAGTATTTCTCATATTTATATTTTACATTCTGTCCTAATTCCCTTTGCTTATTGAAACTTATTATTCACATTTAACCTACACAAGCGAAGAAACAAAAAACACGTGCTCTTAGTACTTTAATGATTTTCATGTAGTAATACTTCTCTGTTGAAACATTTTGTTTTTTGTGAAAACCCAGTAACCATTTCTTGTATGATAATATGAATAACGTAAAAATGTTAATAATAACAATGAATTTTTATCACATTTTAACCATAAATATAAATCATATGAAAATAACAGAAAATATTATTATGAATTTTTTTCGTATGTAAAATAGAACTAATTTAATATTTATTTTTGTTTAAAATGGTTTCTGGTATCTTCTTAATTATAGAAAAATAAATGAAACATTTTGTCTCACAGCATTCTGGTGAGTTGGAAGGAAATGGAAATAAAGAAAGGGTTGCCCAGTTAGCTACATGAGATAGCAATTGAATGTTTCTGTTCTGGTTTTAAAGTAAATTATATTGGATTTTGGGGCCCATCCTTTTGTTAAAACATTTTGTAAATAGAAATTTTAACATTTAACTACAAAAGGGTCACTGAAATGGACAATAAATAAACATTGCAAAGCAATGACATGAAACATACGGCCAACCTACCAATTGTTAACTAAAATCTGGTAAGTTTGCTGCTACCAATTTAACTGAGACCTTAACATTTAATTTTATGTTTTTTAATATATTGTAGGACATTTGTGTTACATTTTAAATAAAACAGTTCCAATACACAGTATATGTTCTGTGTATCCAGGGGGGTCTTTGAGACAATGCAGAAGATGTCCTCATTCTTCTTACGGTTGAACACAGAATTATATGATCCATGTTATGTGTATGGTAGCCATTGAACTCCCCACAGCCAATGTTAAGAGGGCAACAAAACAATACAGCAAAAACAGAGTAAAACTGTAACCAATTTGTATTCATAATTGAATAACTTTATATAAATGGAAAAATATATGTGAAATTAATTTTCCTCTCGTCGACAACAGAACAGAACAGAGTACGAATGAACTACATGGGGAGATTATAACCTCACACCGGGTATAATAGAGAAATGAAATTCACCATATGGAAATTCGCCAAAACGAATGTTGTAAATCACTCGTGGGGATTTAGCTGGGTGTGTACCTTTCTACAACTACGCGGCTACTTAAAGGGTAATACTTAAATAAATTAAAAACAAAACAAATTTTGTTTAAAAAAAGAATTCAAAATGTAAAAGAAAATTCTCATTATTTAACAATCTTTTACATTTCTTTTTAGTGTTTAACGAAATGTTCATACACTGCCGCCGCTATAGTAATCGACTGGAGTGAACTAGAGTGTAAAGAAAATCACGTAAAACAACAATAATACATAATTTTATTGTTATGGCAGTCACAAAATACTCGTTTATATGAATTGTTCTTGAATTAATGTGAGTTAAACGACACGCCGTTGATTCTTGTATAGGTTACAACTTATTTTTTTCCATGAAACAACAAAACAATACAGACTTTTTTGCTACTACTATGTAATGGAGAAAATATTGGCCAATGGAAAGAACAACCATCGGGGTAAAAAAAAAACAACAAAAATTGTAACAGAGAATGAAATCTGTGGGGGCAAATTGGACCTTTTGGCTAAAATTCATAAATCACAGTCGAAATGCTATTCAAACTTTTGTATTGTTGTTGAGTGTGGTGTGTTACGAGGTTCGGATTTTAGTTCTCACCCACCGGAACACAATGCAGCAGAAGGAAAAATATAAGAAACGATGAAAATGATTGTGTTAGGGAACAGGTCCTTTCATACAATTGTTAAAGGTATGTGTTATTTAGACCAATTCGCATTTATGATATCATAATTTTCATATTAAACATGTTTCATAGAGGTCAATTTCTATTGTTTTGGTAGCGACAGTTTCTTACAATTTGTTTTTATATAAAAACAATTTTTGGTTAGGTTTTTTCCAACTGCTTAGTTGATAAGACGAAATTGTGGTTAAATTGGGAACGACATAGTAAAAATTATAAGTGGGCCACAAGTGAATTCATAAACAACAAACATAGTCGTTCATATTTAGTATGAAATAATTTAATTTCATATTCATGCGATACCCAGTGATTATTCATACGAATTTTCGTCTATAATTGTAGTGGATGATACTTGGACGTGGGTCGATTTGTTGCAAAACGTAGAACTTCAATGGATTTTTCGATGGGGTATGGATTAATCACGCAACCGTTAATTATTATAAGAAAATAGCATTAAATAATCAATATTGTTTTACTTTATTTCCAGAAATTCTATTGTATAACATTAGTTTAATTATATTTGATGTTGATCTAAGGCAATGGAAGAACAATGACGGTAGATGAATGGCTAATTTATTAGATTCCTTAGAAATGTTCAAGGTACCAAGTTTATTGTGGTGGATTCATTTTAGATTTGACATATATTCAACCAAAGACTACGTAATACCGAAGGTACACAGCTTGATTGTGTTTCGTTCCAATTAAACATCGAATATTTTAATAGGTGAAACCACCGTTGAACGAAATAATTTAATGTGGTTCTCTAGCGGACGAACAAGACAATACAGAGTGAAGCTTTTCCACGATAATCATTGATGGGAGTAATAACTAAACAAGAAATACACAGCATACGTTCAACAGTCAACGAAGAGAGAACTAGAAGAGGCTTGTGGAAATATCAACGTGTACGACATGGGGATTATTGCAAAAGGAGAACCGTATCCTGGTGGCTTGTGATTATCACCGGATTATATTCAATCTATATTGGAATGAATGGTGCGATGAACTTATGATCTTTTTGGCATATTCTCTCTGTTATTGGCGGTGATCAGCGATGTTATTCACAGAGGCTGTCAAGCATAATTTTAAACATGGATTATATATCCAATAAACCGTACGCTATTTTCATCAGTGTTGGTTCTGTATACTCTGGGTTGAATATCCGTTAAGGTAATGCCACGTCTAGATATGCCTGCTTATGACACAATATTCAAATAGTCACAAAAAACGAGGAAAAAAGAAAATATTTTAATAACGAATATCACTTCGGCATGAATGAAAATTCATTCGTTCAAAAATCAAAGTGGAAAATTTTTCATCAACAGTGAATTTTCATCTATAGTGTTGTTAATACCCCCCAGGTAAATTTGATGTCAGAGTTACATGCATACATAAGAAAAATAGGGATATATAATGATTTTAAGGTTTTATCTTTTATTAGGTAACGGCAAATAACATCGGCCTAAGCGATGATAATGTGAAATACTTTGATAATAGCGTGCAATATTTAACAAGGGAATATTGAACTAAATAGATGCTGTCCTAAAATTCTCTTGATAGGATCTAATTAAAATTGTGGTTTTGTATTCCATTTGTCGAAGGTGCCACCATATGAAATCGTTGCGTAAACCTAAAACTATAGTTTTGCCACAGAACCAACAATACCAGAGGAAAAACAAAAACTTCAAAACTGATTCGAGTTGGGAGAGAGGGATGATTCTATTTAAGAGCTGCTGTGACGTCTCACAATTACGCAATAATTGGACAATATCACTCGTTTTCAACAACTACGTGCTAAATCTTTGTTTAATCATTGAAAATTTATAATAATGATCTGTTATCGTTTGCGTGACCATCATTCATTTGGAAAACTGTATACTGTGCGAACCGTAAATAAACAGCGGAAGCCAGTAAAATCTCCAGCCAATATGGAAAACGACTAACCAGAAGGAAGTTGAAAATCAGTGTGTAGCAGTCGGTGAAAAATCAAAATATAAAAAAGTAGAAACGATAAAATTTATGCGAATCATCTTGATACCAAATCTCTGGCTAACGTTTTTTTTAGAGAGAATAACAAACAAATGCCCTTAACTTCTATTAGAGAATGTTTTTGTTAAAGTTAAGATATGGGCGATGAGGTCAATTTAGTTTTGTAAACATTAAAGTCTATTGGGAGACGTAATATCTAGGAAATGGATGAAACAAAAACAAGAAAATGTATACACAAAAGTTTTCTTTCAACAGAGAAACATTAAAAACGTGTTTTGGTACAGGAAAACAGATTGGTCACCGAGGTTACCACCAGATTCAATGATAGGAAAACTACTAAAAAGGTAAATATAATGCTTTTTGGTATTGAACATTCTATGTATTTCTGTTTATCGATAAATTTCAAGCATTAACGATGCCCCATCATCAGATTGTTACCACACTCTTTATTAAAGAAACACAATCATTTGGTTTTGGTATACAATTCACATACCATCGCCCAGTTACATTGATTCTTATTGCCTGAAGGGGTTTTTCGTATGGTTTGCTGGTGTGGAACAACATCAATCGTCACCGAAAGAGTGAAAACACTTCATCATCACCGTCACTGTGTCGCTTTCATGCATTTTACCATTTGATAGGAGATTGCTGGTTTTTACTGGTCTCGACATACTTGGGCTACAAATAATAGCCAAGATTGGAATGGAGCTGGGGAGGTTAATATATTTCAGTAAAGGTAATAACAAATTGAACATGAATGAGATTGCATTCTGATTCTTTGATTGGTATATGGTTTCAGGTTTGTCAGAGAACCATCATCATCATCATCCAATTGTATTGTGTTGCCAACTATAACGCAATCTATAAAATGGCAATAACAATTTTCTGCTATACCAAGTAAACATGAATAAATTGAACATATACAAGGAATCAATTGTATTCCAAATGATTTGAAATGTTTACTGTACAATTATCCATTTACACAATATTTTCTTATACAACTGAATGGCGCCGCCGATCATTTGAAAGATCTATCATTGAATAAGAGAGTTCCACTGATGTGATGTATGGATGTTGAACAGTTAAAGTTAAATGATATAACGTCTGTTCTCTCTTGGTATTCGGATGTTGACATGCAAAACGAGACAGTACGTATATATTTTCATTTCAATTGATGTGGATTCATTGCTCATACTCTTGTTTCTGATATGTTTTTAGAGTGTTTCCTAGACACATTAAACTTGGAAGGACATTACCCAAGATAAGGTGTGAAATATACTTATAGATGAAAAACGATAGCTGGTGCCTTCAGACAACAATGCTGAGTGTATTCGTGGAAACCAAATTACCAATTGGTGAGTAGACTGAAATGGTATCTTGTACAATTTATCAGTAAAACGGAAAATTGGAATTCAAATGCATGTTAAGTTATCATATGTGTGCGCTAACAAACAAATAAGAAGTAAAACTAACTGATTGAAGGACAACATTTACCACTTACCGCAAACATTTACATATAAACGAGACAAAAGTGTACGGAGATAAGAGATTTGTGCCTCAATAGGAAAACTATTCCAATCGTGTGTTTTGTAACTGCAACCAGAGAATATTGAATTTAATTTTCCTCAGCAAACGCGTTGATGTATTAAAGGGATTTTTATGGTTGGTGGATTTTCAACTAATACTGGAAAACTATATTAGGATTTTCTTTTTGTTTTGTATATTTTGAGTGCGAGAAAAATTAAGTTTAAATTTATACATGGAAATTTAAAAACTTTTGGACTGAATTCTATTGCGTATGGCGAATGTGAATTGTATTCATTCTGTGTTACCATGAACCAAACGATGAAGAAATGGAAGAGATTTTCCTCTAGTGTATCCAGAGTAATCTGTTGGGCTGTTTATAACTAGTTGAGGGTGATTCAGTTCAGTTATTTTTTCTTTCGTTTGACTCGTTTTTGGGGAACGAATGTAATAAACTCATCTAATTCATTGTATCGGAATTCCTATTCGAATATATTTCAACGAGTTAAAGCCTTAATCTTTCTGATTTTCACGGTAGCATAAATCTGCCAAAAATGTTATGTAGATTACATACGATTTCTTTTACTTGTCTGGTTGCTGGATCGTTTATTTTTTTTTTTTTGCGCTGTTAGTGTCGAGAGTGGAAAAAAGTTCTTGTATTCTCATATGAAATTATATTCGATCCTATCTATTTCGAAGGGTGATTCTATAGAGGAAGGATATTTCAATGTTACACGAAACCATTACCTGAGACTTTTGATGATATTCCTCTAGTTTTTTTCCGTTCAGCGATTTAGTCTCTCACTTTATTCAGTCGAAACAGGGAAAAAAAATTCGTAAATACATTGGGATAAGTAAAGAAATATCAATGCAATGATGCTTAAGAATTTATGTATAAGATGAAAATCTAATTTTCTGTAATAATTTTTTATGCAAATTATCTCGGTCCAATAGATTTTTCATTTCAGTTTGTTTTCTGGTATACACTTTTCATTTACGATGAATATCTTCCCTTTTTTCTTATTCGGTTTCATTTGAATGTGATTTTATTTTTTTTTCTCTTTACTGTTAGTTTTCTTTTTCCATTTCATGATTTGGTATTGCCACAATTCGTTTATGGAGTACAGACGAAATGGATAAATTGTGTATATAAACACATATGCGAATGGGTAGTAAGAGAAATAAAGAAAATACTCAGGCAAAATGTATTATTAAGTTTTTCTTATATTTTTTTTTTGCCTTTTCGTTTGCCTTCATTTTCTTCAATTTCGTTTTGCTATGGTTACATTGACTGTAATGGTGGTAACGAAAAATCATCTATTTATTAAAGGGATGTAATTTATTATGTGGTAACCACTGATTTTTGCATTACAGCAGTAGATATGTTTGACTGTAGTGAATAAGAGAAACGAATAAGAAATATTTGGTTGGGATTGAGTGACTGCCACAGATGAGGCAGAATAAAGAAAGTAAGAAAAGAAACTCAGTAATGAAATAAAAGGATGGCATGTGTGTGAATGTATGGTTTTTCCATACTGAGGAAATGTTTTTTTTTTTTGTTTGAAAATCGTGAAAATGCGTAGGAAAATTGATGAAAATTATATTCGTTGAAATTTCTTTATTTTCCAAGGGAATAAGAAACCGAAGAAATATAGTGTGAAAACTTTGTATTGCGGCCTTCATTGCACTATAATAATATAAAGACGTATGAACCTAATGTTGTGTAGAATATATTTCATTTCAAAGTGATGCTATTTGATTCAATACGATGAAACATCATCAGTGAATGAAAAAAGTAACCAGAAAAAATGAAAGATTTCTTATTTTCCATTTAGTATTTGATGGTAGGAGAAAGATGTGGGTTGTAAACCAAACGGTTACCTGATGGAAAACACCATTAGAATGTATTTTTTTTTGTTGCTGTACGTCTATGGGGGAATCTTTTCTGCCAATAATGTAAACATTATACAGTTAAAATTATATCTATGTAACAGTGAAACCATACCCAGCTCAATATGAAGTACATTATTGGTAGCATCAATTTTTTTTTTCTCGCCGTTATTATTTGGAAATTTTCTTCTTTTTATTTTGGAGAGTATGAGTGGGCGGCATCCATGCCCAATGAATTATATTAAGACACACAAGTGGTATGTGTGTATGCATCTTCATCAAATCTAATGTGAAAAATGCGCAATTTACAGCGCCCTATTCAACCATCAGTGTGAAATAAAATGTATTAGGGAGAATGAAGACTTAAGCAGTAGAGAAAATACAGAGAAAAATGGAAAAAAAAATAAACACAGAAAATTTGTATATTCAAATAATTTCTGATGGCATGTAGATGGGAAATTGGTATGTCGAATTGAGGTCGAAGGACATGAAATACCACCCCACATCTTATTTAGACATTTAAGATCGTTTAGAATGGAAAAGAAAACAAGAAAAATAACACAAACACAGTGAACCAAAAAGATGGTATAATAAGATGATGGCGAGAAAAGAAAAGAATAAAAAAAAAACTCACCTAATAATGTGTGCTTCCCATATATCAGTGTTAACAACGGAAATGGAGTAATTCACTTGCTTAATGCTTCCAGTGGGATAAATTCTGATGTATTTTCAGTTTATTTTTTTATTTTTCGTTCTCTATACTTTATATTCCATCTCCCATGAATTATCATATGTTGAATTATCTGTACCAAACATCTTAAGTAAAATGGATAATATGAAGTCGATGTCTTTATTTTTCACATGCAAATTATAAATAGAGTGAATTTTAGGATGAGTACTATTTGGTGGTGTATCTGAAATGCTTTAAAGAAATTAAAATTTTGTAACGAAAAATGATATTGTCTGATCAAAGAATACACAACGACGTATAAAGTGGATCTACTTGTGGGTAAAATATATGAAAAAGTAAACCATTTTGATTATAAATTATATTGTGCCAATGAGTAATTTTACGTTATCGTATTACGTAAATTGTCTACAAATTTTTTGTTATATTAACAATTGTTTGTTATATGAGAAGAGGATTTTCATTTAAATAGACAGTGAAAGTATCTTATGCTTCCTACCATGATCTAAACGGTGTTGAATTAAATGTCTTTTCTATTCCGTGTCACATCTTGGTACATTGCGATGGGTAACACCAAAAGCTTAATGTGATCTGATAAAATTTGGAATGAGATGAATTAGATATTTTTGTTAAAAGACTTTTGAATGTAGGCCAAAGATACGCAGTACCCAGTCCTAAACAGATAATAATATCGCGTATTCTTTTTTTTTGATTTTGCATATAATTTAAAACCTCTGATTATATGTAAATAAATTTTCATGGTAACACTTGGTCCAATATCAATTGAATTTTCAGTTGAATTACATTTCATTTCACACTTTTCTTGTAAGACGTGGCTTGTCACGGTTTTCTTTCACAGTTTCGTTACCAAACCTAACGAGATTCATAGTATTTAAATTCCCAATTTTTCTTTTTTTTTTTTGGTTCAAAATTGATCATATTGAAAAGTAAAAGCAATAACGAATCATTATTAAAGAGAGGGTATACCCAACAGAATATAATTTTGATTCCTCTCGCTTCAATGACCGTTAAATAATACGACACCCACAAAAGGACACAAAATGTTCTTCTACTTTTTTTTTATTTTAAATTGTATTGGTATTTGGTGAATTTATATTGAATCATCATCCGTTGAAATGTTTGTTATCGTTGTCGTCATGTTTCTTGGTAAGTTATATCACCAGAATAAGAAAACCAAGGTGATTGCAACAAAATCGTGGTAAAATGAGGAGAATTATGTTACTTGGTGATATCAGTACTAACACATTTACTTATGGTTTTTCTTTTACAAAGTGAATATTTTAAAACGCATAAAATTCAATTGAAATTTGCTTGGAATTTTATTCTCTTTTCTTGAGCTTTCCATTGGAAAATTATTATGTACGCGTTACAAAAGTATTAAAAGCAAAAATAAGACGGGCACGGGTACAGAGTAAAATTAAAATGAATCAACTTCAATGGATATGTCTTTAAATCTTCATGAAAATTGTTATTCGATGAGGAAAGGAAAACAATTTACAAATCCTTTTTATATGTAACGCTTCCTACGGAGTTCGTTTTTTTTCCTGTAGCCATCAACTTTATTCAGAGAGGATAATACTAAATTGGGATGTAGAAATATATACATTGGAAATCTAAAATGTATTGTACTAGTCTTTGGTACACTGATTATGTATAGAAGATTTTAAAAGATGAAAAAAATGTATCGAAGTGTATTAACAAGCGGATAAATTCTATTTTGAATTACGGATCTTCTTTTTTTGAAGGATTTCTTTTTATCATTTTCTTTATTCTATTCATTCCATTGATTTTATTTTTAGTCTTGACAAAATACAATTTTAATATGTTGTTGATTAATGTTTAATGTACATAAATATCAATTTAATTCGATCTGGTATAGATTATGAAAGGGAATAGATTGTTGGTATTTGTTTATGTATAAAATACATTATTTTCTATTATATTGATTTAGTTCTTAGGCAAAATTGGAATTTAAAATTCCAATATAACATAATGATTATGAAGCATCATCATTATTTATTGGGTAACTAAATCGTCAAATACAGTGAAAATGGAATTGATTTTGAATGGTTTTATGACCGTGGCCCAACCATTGTATACGTCAAATAATATGAAACTGTGAATGGGATCTATGAGGGAGTGAACATCATTTGCTATAAAGGTTGCAATTGATAAATTTCATTAGATTCATATTGAAATTTAAATTGAAATTGGGGCCATATGAACACCATTATTCCCTTTTTATTTTCTCTTATGTTTTATATCAACTACATCAAGAATTTATTGGTTGGCTACCAATTCATCGAATGTTTATGTTTGCCAGAAATCTGGGAGAAAATGCTTTTGTAATCAGATCGTTTTTTTTATTCTCGATCTTCCTACATTGGGAGACATCGAGGTACAACAACAAGGAAAAAAAAATAAAATCAAAACGAAATTCAACATTTGCCTTTTGCTACTTCAAGTGAGACACGACAAGAAACATCCAACGATAACAGCAAATTGAAGAAACAAGTGAAGAGAAAAAAGTACCATCCGAAGAGATGAGTCAGAGTAGAATTAATTAAATTTTAAAAGCATCTGTTTGTTGAGGACACAACATGAATTTGATATACCCCTATGGATTCCCTCTTATTCAAAAATTAAGAATGAAATAAAAGCAACAGTATAAAGACTGTTGGGAACCTAAGCTACATAAAAAGCAAGCACCGAGCGGATGAAAGAAAATGAATATGGAAAAAAAAGAGATGAACAAACTGGTAAAAGCAGCATATTTCCATCGTTAGTTTAGCTACCAAGTAAATACAAATAGGATTCATGTTCCGTTTCAGGACTAGTAGAGCGAAAGCATAAATATTAGAAATATTTTCTTTTTTTTTTATTCTTGGATTCGAGTCAATCTTTAAACGGTTTATGAAGGACTTTATTCCTTTTTTTGTCCACCATTTTTCTGCTATTTTTGGTTATGGTATCGTTTATTATAGCAAAGTCCACGATAATAACGAAACATAATAATTTTCATTTAAAATACAGAAGTCTTTAGTCTTCAGTTCAATATTGCTTGTCCCTTAATTCTTCTAGTCCACTGAATATTATTAAAAATAACGAACATAAGTAAAGAAAAAACCAAAGCACACATACAGTTTTTGTTTAGTTAGTTTATTAATATTCTTCAAAACGCTTTTTTTTAATTTTATTAGCAATTCATACAGAAAATAGTCAGTAAACATTGAATTTTCATAAAATGCTTTTCATGGAAAACGACGAAAAATTGAATCTGATGAAACGTGGAAGTAAATTTATTCGGAAGTTAAATCACAATTCATTTACCGGATGGATTCAAAGATATATTGAATGAATACTACCTGTGCAGATGATTACTTTTTCATATCAATGAATTATGAAATTATAAGACGGAAATCGAATATTCAACATGAAATAGAATTTGATCTATTCAAGATTAAGTCATACTTATTGATATCTTTTGATATATTGCATTTGATATGTGAAACAATTATCCAACATTTAGTTTATGTCACAATGTATTGATATGATCTATTGAGTGTGTGTGTTTGTGTGGGCCAAATATTATCCATCGTAGATCAGTAGAATATTGAAAATATTAACCCAGATAAAGATGGATATTGAATTGGTATTCTATTGAAACGGATGTAACATATGATTCAATTCACACTACATGTTATTTGTATTTTTTTATCGTTGATCCACAATTTCTTTTATTTTTTTTTAACACGAAACACAAATCTCTTCCTTTCATCGTTTTCTTCGATTTTTCGCAAAGACTGTTTTTTTTTTGCCAATGTTATTCAACTTTTTTTCCGGGAATGTGACTCTATTGAATCACCTAAATCCAGTTTGTTTGTATTAGTTGTTCCCACATCAATAAACGAACCAAAATCCATATGCGAAAAATATTGTGCTTCAGAAATGTGGTAAGGAAAAAAATCAGAAAAAGTTATAATCTGCAATCAAGTGAAGAGCAAAAGAGACCAAACAAGCAAAAAGACAAAATTCGTTATAAGAAGAATTTGATGGAACCAAAAACCATTCATAATGAAAGTTTCTCTGTTTTTTTTTTTGCGTTCGTCGGGATTTTCTATGCCTCTGCTTGTCTGAGGCGAATTTGATAACAGTAAAAGTACCCAAAGTCGATGTAAGCAAGAAGAAAAACATGGAGAAAACAGTAGAGAAGAAGAAAAATATTGAAATCAAGAAAGAAACTTTGTGGATAAGCTTCTTCTCTTACCAAAGATAATTTCTGTATTTGTCAGCTTTACGAAAGATATGAAATCTATTTGGTGTTACAAAGTAACCTTGATATTGTTCACTACCTCGCGGACTCCATAGAACAGAATATACACACCAGATTCAATGATAATATTGAAAATTTGGATTTAGAATATTTAACCGTTCAAACGGGATGAAGGGAGAGAAGGATACGAGAAAAAAACAAATTCACTAGAGACACTCTTTTATTTGATTTAATATCAGACACGTTGGAAAATCAGGTATGAAAGACGACAGCTAATATTGATTATCAGGATACCGTATTGTGACTGTTTTAGTCACTCCCACCCAAGATACGTAATTTTCATTCATCGTTTAATGCTCCCAATTCGACTGAAAATTCTCAAGAAAGTTACTTAATTTTAAGAATTGATATAGAAAATTCCAAATAGAAAGAAAGATATTTTATACAAATTCTCTAAAAATTGAATAAAATAAAGGTTACTCGTTGTAATCAATCCCTAGACATTGAGACATTGAAATGTTATTTGATTCCAATTACCTAATAACGAAATGTTCAAATTAAAAACGGAAGAAAATCAAGAAATAAATAGTAAACGAATCGAAAACAAAAACATTCATAATTGCATGCAATGAAATCCAATCTTAAATCACATTAATACAAATCCTACAATTAAATGCGCATCATGGAGTTTCGATTTATTATATTCTATGGTACACACGGCAAAGGTATCTTTATCATTTTCAGTCATCAGGAAAATATGTTATCGTTCAGCAAATGATAGTGAAATTAAATAAAAATGAAAGCACCAAAAACTGTATGATGGCAAGAAAAATCTAATTTTAGTTATAAATTTTATGTTTGAATGGCAATGATGTGTACATTAAGTTCACTGATGTTAAACGATGATAACACACAGCCATATTAAAATAAAAAAAAAAATCCTGTAAGAACGATAGAGAGCGCCTGTTAGAAATACCTTGGCAGTTTGAAGAGGAGCCGGATGTGGGTACAAAATAAAAATATAAAATAAAGTAAACATGACAAAACTGTTTTCATCATCCTTATCATCATAACCGTTTGAATAACGTGAAGTAAATTTTTTGTTTTTATTTAACATGAAAAAGTACATACCATATTGGTTAGTTAAATGCTCCGTCATATTTATAGCATTACAATTAAATGATATCGCATTTGAAATCAATCTAGTAGAAACATATTATTTCCTTTTTAACCTGTACATGATTTATTTATACGGTCCTACCCATTCCATCCACCAAAAGATGTCGAGAAATAAATATTACGCGATTACATATAAACGTAAAAAAAGTAAAAGAAAAAAAAATTCAAGACGAAATGAAATAAAGATGATGAAGCAAACGATAGAGAGATGATGACAAACGTCTGTGTATCTTCTCGTACTAAACATGATTTTCCACTGGGAAGAATTTTCCTTCAAATGATTCGTTATTTTATTTCATTTCATATTTTTTTTTCTCATCCTGTGATACGTTAAGACAAACAAAAAACAGCGATACATAACAGTATGTTTCTCCCAGTTTTATATCAAAAAAAAATCTTATATTGAATTTGTATCGTTTAACGAATCCTCGAGTATATGTTAGGTGATGACTTTTCTCAACTGTTGTGCTGTTGGCATATCGCAATGTGAATTGGAGACAAGTGACGTTGGTTTATTAAATAGCACATTGGCTTTTCTCGAACAGAATAAACTTGAGTATCATTCAATTCAGCTCTTTGTTGAGATACTCTACGACGTTTTGCTAACACAAATGATACTGAAGATGAACCAACTATATGCAGGTGTTATATTACGTTTAATTTAAACGATCTGTCTTCGTTCTGTATAATTTTACTCTGATGCATTGAATTAAGATTCGGTTCCATGCAATCAGATATTTTAATGTTTTTATTTTTCCTTCGAGTTTCATTCGTTTGCCGTTTGACTAAGGATGAGGTATGGTTTAATGACATTTTTTGCGGGTATATCTCAATCATTTGTTTTGTTCGTATGAAATCCGTTCAGTAATTTTTGGCCTCAATTACTAAGATATTAAAATAATCATTGAAGACATGTGTCACTGTTCGTTGTATGTATTTGATTGGATGTATGACTGAAAACCAATTCTTTAATTGTTATTCTCACGTATTGTGGATGTGATTTGAAGGTGATATGACTTTAATCTAAAATTAAATAAAACCATATGGTCCTTGACTGGTAAAATTTATTTTATTTCTCCTCAATATCTGTGTATGGGAGTAACATAGCGTAACACCTTCGTTTGGTTTCATATTGGTACCAGATACGATAATGATATTGGTTTGAGAATATGAAAGATGGAATGTGATAGACGATGGTCGTTTGTAATCAGATATCTTTTCCATCGTTTTGTAATACCAGAATGATGTATTGATGTAGCATTTCATTTTATCTAATCGGGAAATGCCAAGGAAAATATACGCTTAAGAATCAACTTTAACTAATTATCGTCCACAGACAATGGGTGTGCGGTCTCTTGGCTTCATTGTGGTACATTCTACGAAAACTGTGTACATTGAATCATGGAAATACTGGGCACATGTACACTGTTACACAAAATGGAAAAGATCATAATGATACGAAATTCAATACGTTTCTCTGAAGAAAGGAAGAAAAAAAATTGAAAAACGAAGAAAGTTTATGGTACGCGCGTTTGGTTTACATTTAACTTTATCTGTGTATGTGGCAAATGTGTTATTCACCATCATCATCTTGATAACGTACATTCAGCATTTAAGTACACGACGGTGTTGATGAAAATAAAAATAGAAAATGAAACTTTTACAATTTTGGATGTTTTTCTCTTTTTCATCCATTCACCGAGATAAACTTCGTTATTTTGGTATATCCGTTTTTCAACTTTTAGCACATTACACAGTGAAAGAGTGGCTTAATTGCTAGATTATTATGATGAACTCCGTTGATATACGGTAGAAATTGTAATAGCAATTAATAAAATAGTTTTGGTTCTAGCATTTAGAAAATTTAACTAATTTACTTGTATCGATAGTTGAAACGTGTTGAAATTATATTCTCGGAAAATATTTAATCATACGAGTTAAACGATCGAAATTTTTGCTAGAAAATCGGTTGATTAGATTGGTAAAACCAAAGGAATTCCAATCATATAATAACAGTATTCAGTATGATCTTACTTTAATATTCGTTGAATTTCCATCTAATTAATTATACTGTGTCACAGAGTCACAGTCATTTTTTATTCCGTTTATTTGGTTTAATATTCCTACAATGTTTTTCTATCATTTCTTCTATAAAATTCTTTGTTGATTGATACTCCCGTTGTGGATGTAATTAAAATTATTCGCTATCTCAGTTTAGTAGTTTAAATAATTTAATCCAATTTCGTTTTTTTTTTCTTTGGCCTTGGATGAAGTAGAACGATATGCCACAAGGGAAAATATTATTAAATACTGTGGTTAGATGGAAACTTTTCCGTTAATGAATAACAACAGAAAATGAGTAACTGAGAAAAAATTATATTCATCATTTTGTGCAATTTACTTTTCCATATATGAATATTAAGTAACACACAGGACAGAGAAGGTCCATGACAGAACGGGAACTGAGTCTTACTTTCCGTTATGAAACACCTAATTAAATTAACAATGTCTATACAGCTGTGTTCAACATCTAATTAAAAATTTTCACTACTCGCTTTTCCATTTATTCATCATCGCTTTTTTATGCATAGATTCTCACATTTTATTCAATTTTCTAGGAATAGTCTCAGAGCTATTAGGATAAAGGTAAACGGAAAGTTTCACAAAAGTTAACAGTTGGATTTCAGGTGAGTGCGATAATTTTGTTTATTTTTTAACAATATCAGATTATTCAACTGATTATCATGCACACTATTTATTTGTTTTGAATATAATTAAATATAACGTTATGTAATAGTATTATTTAATATGCAATTTGAAACAATGCTGAATTAAATTCCTAGAACTGCATTAACACTTCGATAAATCTGTTTTAAATGTAGTGAAATTATATCACGGTTTATCAAAAGTGTTAATTAAGAATCTTATTCAGGTAGTAAAATGCCATTGAACGTGTGTTAGTATTCTAAATCAAATCAAATTTCACGTGAAATTATTTCGATTCAAATTATTTGCAAAGTTATTTCCGTTATTGGACGTATAAAGAAGCCATTTGTGGAAGATATTTTAGAAAATCGTTCATTTAATGTTCACCTCAAGTGAGTGTCAAAAGATACTTTAATACTCATTTGTAACTGAATGTTAAGTATTGGTTTTGTAAATGAAAACTCTTGTTTTGGTATTTAGTTGAAATATTCAATACTCATCTAATGATGTTTAGCTGTATGGTGCCAATATTTAGTTATGTGGCCAGAAGAGTATTAAACATTCGCATTGAATATTTGATTGCTTTTAAGTAATCTGATACCGGAAATAAAATCCATTTTCGTGTAACACAGAAAATGATGGAAAATTATAGAGAAACGTAGTCGATGCTATTAACTGTACTGTAATTTCATACTGTTTTTTAGCTATTGAAATATTTTATTTAACGCCAAAGGTTGTGTGTGTGTCTGTTATACTCTCAATTCTTGGATTTTAATTTTGAATTAATCACTGTTAACTCACTGTGTACAGGTGAAACCGATTTTGATATAATTTACGCTATGAACTTCTCTCTTTACATCATTAAATTAAAATACTGGGAATTTAATGCTACAATTCTGGTTACAGACAGACAATATTCAATGTTATTTCGATTTTTATTTTTGATTGGACGATTACAAACGAGTAAGGTAAAGTATCAGAGAATTAATTCTGATTATCGTTAAATTTCCTGCTTCACTTCCGCCATATTCGTGTTCATTTTATATTTCTGTTTTGGCTATATTCATATTTTTTTTTGTTTAATTCCGTTGGAAACAATAATTGATTACATGGTATAACCATACATGGTATTTGGTCGGTTAAATGATAAAAGATTGACAGAATGAATATTAATAACTGTTATCGTCCTTTTTGTGCAATAGAAGAATGGAATGACAGTATTTTTGGATACGAAACCAATCTATATGAATTGAAATGTGAATAGAACAATTTTATATTTTTTTCCATATTCGTCATTTCGAAAAAAAATAGAATTGTTGAGGGTACTGGAGGTGGAGAGGATATTGAACGTAGAATGTTGGTGAACCTTATTGGGTTTGCTGTATCATTTACTTTGTGTTGCAGACAATTTTTTTTTTCTGTTTGGGTCTGATGACACCCAAAATTGAACTTTATTTTATTATTTTAGGGCATTGGTTCAGAGTCATACAGAAGTTTATCAGCATATTGGAACTTTTATTTTTTTTTTTGATTGTTGCGATATATCAGCTATGCAGAGCAATAAACCTCGAATTGGTTCGACATGAATGAAAACATAATCAGCTCGAATGGCAAATGACAAGAAAATGACTCGGCAGGAAAATCCGGGATAATTCCATATAACGATGAAGCCGCTTATTGAAATGGTCAGTAAATGGTGAATTACTGATGCTATTTGTATCGTCTATCGACTGTAATAATGGAGAAAACCAAAAAAAAAAGGATAAGAGAACAAGACAATTCGTTTCACGCATATTAAACGAAATCAACGAACGGGAATCAGCATCATGAGAATTCAATTATTGTGTTGTTATATTCTTTTAATTGTTTTTAATTATGTTACAGGTGATGCACACAAGTGAGAGTTAATTTATATGAGAATGATATTTAATTTACATTCAGCATTGAATACAAATCATATGGAATCCTGATTTTGAAAAATAGGTTTGTAAGTAATTGCTTCTTGGATGAAAAGCTCTTATCAAGTTCCGATAACTACAAAATGATGGAAAGCTGAATATTTCTTTCGTTCAAATCTTCAACTCGACTGTACTCTAAAAGTAATTTACATGGGATTGAAGCAAAATGTGAAGGGTTTCAGAATTCGTCCTCAGAATCTATCTATCTATCTACAACTTATTGTCGGAATTTAAACTTTTCCTGGAAAAATTAACTGGTAATGAAGAAGCTTCTGCATTAAAGTAAAAATAAAATTTAACTCTAACGTTTAGTTCTAGTCACTCGAGCTATCAACGACACGAACCGACTTCGCCCGATGTCAATTTGTCATCGGCAATTGTCGGTAATAAAGTGTGGCGAACTTGCATGAACATGCAACTCAAATGTCAAATGTTCGTAAACAAAATAAGATGCAAATGAAAGTGCTGCACAGTGCACTCTCTCTTTTGATTAAAAATTTTAATTAGTGCAGTGATAAATAAGTGATTAATATGTTCATGAAATAATTGTGCAGTGAATTAAAGTGAAATCCGTTTTGTTTTCATCGGTTTTTCTATCTTTTCGTTGATTTAATTTTTGTAGTCTCGGGTCTTTTTGCTTTTGGTTTAAAAATTCTAAAGTGAATGAAACTGAGTGTTTCACCCTTCCTATTTCAATTCGACGAATTATTAAAAATCCAGTGAATAAAGTCGCGTTGGTGATTTAATAGTGTTTGTGTTGTGTTTGTGAATAAAATGCTGGGATTATTCTCGGATGCCGGTGGTACGGGTCCTGGGTCACCGCGACCTAAGAAACGTTCACCGGGAAAAAATATGGTGGCTCCAACTAACGTCCAACAATTATCAACATCTTGGGAGTTCCTTAGGTGAGTACCAACACTATTTTATTATTAAGTCATATTCCCTGTTACATCGATTATTCCGATTACATGTGTTTCGAATGTGCGTTATTTATTGAACAATCATGTCAAAGATTCTTACTGTGTAAAATCTATTGCTAATTATAGTAATTCCGTACTCGTCATATCCATATTGAGCATTTAATAAAAACAAATCACTTTCTATGGAATGAATAAGGGTATAAGCTGCTAACAGTGACAACAAGAGAATTTTATCCATTTCCAGTGAATATTTTATTTTTGATTGTTGTTCCATACCCATTTCCTTTACAAGAACCATAATTATTAAATAGAATTATTCATATAGTGAGACGTGAATTCGTTTATTACAAGATACACATACACAATTACTGTTTAACGCATTTGATTCTTATATTCAAATAATGTCGTCAGTTTAGAATAACTATTAAAAATAATATAAATTTTTCTATTTATATCTATATTTGTATGTAAAATGTCTCGTTAGGTTGTTTAATATGTAAAACAACATTATTCAGTTGGGAGTTCTTCGGCTTTTTAATAAGAGATGAGATGCGCTTTATTAGTAAACATGAAAATGAATATAACATTAATAAATTGGTGTAAACTCCATAAATATTTCTAAAGAATCTTGGTAATGTGCCGCTCGGCAACTCTGAATTGATGTAAATAAAGAAATATATCATTGTTGGGAAGAATGTAATAGTCGATAGTCGAGATACTATTAATGTAACAATTTAAATTTTCTTTACGTTTTTGCCGTTTAATTGAGTTTTGTCTATAAATTTGGTATGAGGACCTGATGAATGGGAGAGTAATGGAGAGTCTTTTATATTTGGTATTGCTACTAATTGATCTTGAACGAACGACAAACACTTAAGATCTATTTATCAATTTTTCGTTGTATTTGATACCGGAATAGTAATAAATCTATTTATTTATGAACTGACTAATGAATTTTAGCATAAATGGCAAACGGTGCCATTAATAAATGAACGGACCTTCGCGATATGAATTTGTAATGTTATGTAGTAGCCGTAGTCGTTTTCTATTCACGTGAATCCAATGATCTAATCAAGTTACTGTAGGAAGAACACCGTCTTTTTATGGTAGAGATTTAGGTTCATTCCGGAATTTCTGATAAGCAAAGTCCATTGAAATGTGATGTAATTGAAATTTTGGTTACTTGTTACAATTGACACTTTTCAATTACAATGACGAATAACCATTGTTTATTGTCGTTATGGTGTTTAACGTTTTTAAGATATACGAATCACTTGAAGGTGTTCCAAATAAATAGATAATGTCTTCCGCACATGGTCACTATAATTAAACATTTAATATGGGCTTGTGATACCGATAAGTCAATTACAATAGCAAAAAATGTTTTAAATAAAAAAAAACACAAGCACACTGGTATAACTGATAACACGCATACTAAAAAATTGATTCACCTTTTGTGGCGCTACTAATTGTTAATTAATACCTGTCTTAATATTTTCAAATACGAAATTGATAAACACATTGAATTTTCAAAAAATAAATTTAGTTCAATGTAACAAGAATTTTTATTAATCATAAAAGTGAATTCAGTTTAGTTTGTACGTTTCGAATCAATTGTTGGTTTGTTACCATTTTTTTGGTTCATTTTGGATCGGTTTTGTGAATTCATTATTTAATTAAGAAAGTTAAATGAATGTAATTTCTAAAATAAATGAATTAAAAAAAAGGTGTGTTTTATGGAACGTTTAATTGAAGATGAGTGTCCGTTTTGGAAAGCGGTGGGGATGAAATTTAAAGGTGAATGGAATTGAATTTGGTTCTTTTTTTCGGTTGGGTTTTGTGAATAATTCAATTAGAGGACAAGAAAAATTCATTGATCAGAGATGAATTAATGGAAATTAGAGGCACTATAATTATATTTTCCTAATTGACATGGGATAATCAATACGGATGAATGGAGGTAAAAAATCCAATTGGATTGATTGGGAATTTAGTTTGGTTTTTTGTGTGCTTATGCCATTCTTTTATGGTGAATGTTTAAAAGGTTTTTATGTAATTCGTAAGTTTATTCCTTATCAAATTTTACAAGTGAATGAACGATGGTGATGGGTGGGCGATGAAATCCATTATTATAAATCATTCTTTTGTATCGACGGACCCACCGTTACGTTTTTTTTTTGTTCGTTCATATGTACAATGTGTAGTTTTGCACCACATTTGGTTGATGATAAGAAAAAATCAAAGCATTTGCTGATTTTTTTTTGTTTCGCATATTAACTTCATTGGATATGTAAGAATGTGGGATTACTGAGATGGTATGGAAAACTGATTCATTTGACCATTGGGAATGTAAGAAGATTTAAGGGTTTTTTATTCTAAATGTTGTTTATGTCCGCAGACCATGGACGCCTTAATTATTGATGCATTGCATAAATGTACATTTAAAATTCACAAAAAAAAAGAATTATGCTGATGTTTCTTAATGTTTTAATGTAGAATCTCTCATGTTTCCATGTGAATGCGCTTTTAAGGCATTATATTACCATAAGACATTCCATTTTTCTTTTTGTTTTTCTCTATATTTTGCATCCAACAGTTTTTCTGATAACGTCAACAGTTTTCCAAATAGTTGAATATTTGAAATTTAAGTGAATTAAATTTTCTATCCATTTTGTCAATCAGCAGTTCTTATGTGTCGTTTTTTTTCACATGGAAGTTCTAGTTATAAATTGAATTATCGTTGAATTTATTCATGGAATGAAATAGAATGACAGCGAAAAGAAAACTGCATTATTTTCATTGTAATACAAAACGCATGAGAAAACAATTTAATGATGTTTTATGGTAAATCAGTTGGTATGTGGTCACTTTAAATGAGATGGTTACGTAGTTTTAGTAGTCTTGGCATATGGATTGAATTATTGTTTTGATGGACAGCACACACTGAACAAATAGTAATTAAAGTTCTAAGTATTTCGTTGTTGTTTAAAGTTTTGTGTGGTCTTTTATTGCTGGTTAAATGATGAAAGAAAGTAATGAATAAAAGAAAGGGGGATTTTAGTCTCTCTCTCTCGTTGAATAGTTTTGTTTCATATTGAATTGAATTTATGCGTGAAACATAAAATTTGTATCAAATATAGTCCGTTTAAAAGGCCGTTTCACTGTTTATTATGGAGCAACAAATTAACAGAATATTGCATTGCAAATTCAGTTATGTTTAATGGTAGCGATGATCTGATTATTGAATGGTTTTTAACTGAACATAATCGTTAGTATATTTTGAGATAAAATAAAATGTACAGTATTTCGCTGTTATTAATGCAACGGATGGTGTATTTCCTGACCCCTTTTCTGTATAGTCTCAGATGTTCTGTAATGTTTTTGCCATTATCTGACAGACAACACACTGATTCCGTTTTTATAAGTAAAATCCATAAGATTAAGAAATTTACGTATTTTCTCTGAAGGTAGTCTCAATGTTTGTATAGTAGTTAAGTGGAATTTTCATCAGAGATTATCATTGCTCTTGTCGGCAGTCGAAAAATGCTTCACATTTGGATTTTGCAATGCTTTAGAAATTTGAATTTTCTTGAACAGGTCGTCGTTGAAAAGAACCTTTTAGAGTGCTCTCACTCACTCTCTTTGGATGCTAACATGGATATAAGAAAACATAGATCATATTTGAATAAAAACAGTGTACCGAGAAAAAAATTCATAAAATTTATGATGGAATGTTTGAATTTTATTAAAAAGAGGTTTTTCTTTTATTTTCGTATTATTTATTCGCTCGTCTAACGATTTATGATTATGTGAATTTCCATTTACTATTACAACATCCCCAGTGGTTGAGTGTAATGCGAAACGAGACGGATGATGATTGTAGATTACTGTTTGATGCAATTGCATTTATTATAAATTCTTGAAATCGTCAAGACGAATAAGAAATTCTATTTAATTTTTTCTTGTTATAGTTGTTAGTAAAACGAATATACTCTTAGTGTCATTTAAAGAAGAGAAAATAATTTTCCGACTATTTTCATTTGTGAAATTTGAGATATGAGCGACGAAAGATTCTCTTTTTTAGTTTATTTGTTGACACAGACTGAGTGCTGAGATTATTTTGTGAGTTGATTACCTTATGATTAAGATGCATTTTTATGATTGAGGTAACCTTGGATGTAAAAAGTAGATTAATAACGGTGAATCTCATTAAAAATCGAGTTATATGATGGTGAAATTTTTCCATTAAAATTTTTTAGTTGAATTTTATTAGATCACGATGTCTGTCAATTTATTTGTGATAAATCAATCTAAACAGTTTATCATGTCTTCATTTTCTGCTAAGTTTAAGATGCAATCAATTGAAAATTATTAGTTTTAAAATCACGACTCTTGGTTTTCTGGTCAGTTTTCATTTTAGAAATATATTGTGTTATTGGTAACACGATATCATGATTCCTTGAATTTCAATGGCATATTGATTGCAATTTATCAGTATTAAATGGTGTGAAATATTCCCTAAAGATACAAAGGAAGATTTGATAAGTTGAATTGCAGAATTTTGTTAGAGAAGCGTCAAAACTCAATTGATGGTGTTGTTCAAATGGTGAAGTGAAATTTTAAATGGAACATTGAGAACGTGCCTTGAAACCTAACACTATTAAACAATTAGAAATTAATAAAATTCGTGTAAAAATTACTTTTTTATTATAAAGAATTTAATTATTGCCACCCACAGACTCAGTGGTATCCAATTATTTAACATTTTGTGGTTTTTATGTTTTAAATTCAAAGCATTTCAATGTTAGATGATGGATTGGATTACTCGATAGAGAGACTCTATGGCAACTGACGTAAATAAAAGAAGCATAACAATCGTATCTCAATTCATTTTCTAGTTTTATTCATTTATTGTATGAAACTTGAGGTTTTTGGTGATCCAAAATTCAATGAACCATAACTTAATCATTAAACAGATGAGATATTCTTGAATTATGTTCATGGTATGTTTGGTATTTTGTCGGTTATTTGTTTTTTGTAGTGAGCTTTTTCCTCATAGATCACGTTCCACGTTTGATGGATAATTGTTAACCATTTAAACATAGTCAAATCAGTCAATTGAATTGTTTTAGTCTGATTTTGATTTCTTCATTCACGCGTTATATGATTGGGGGATATCATTGACAACGTTATTATATTCAATATAAATGAATTTTGAATTTATGCTGAATAATTACCGATTGAATTCCGTTCATTCGGTTTTATGGTATTTAATCGAAAATATTTATTGGCTGCTAACATTTTCATTATTAATCGATCAAATCAATTTTTTATGAAGTTGTCAAGATTAAAAGTAAAAATCATCGACGGTTTCGTTTAACAATAAAAATTGTATTTTCTATCAGCTATGCTGGTCTTTGGATATCGTGGTAGAATGTCATTTGATTTGAATAGTAGTTTGGATTGTTTGTTATGTTTGAGTACTTTCAACGCTTTTATTGAATACCAAATATCGATAATAGCGATGATTATTTTTCATTAAAAAGAGCGTTTGATGTTCTGTTGCACTTTTGGTTTTTTAAACAAAAGATCTACCTTTCATCATATAATTGCATAAAGATTCATTTAAAAAGAGATAGTAAATTGAAAATGAGTTTTTCATTATTCGGTTTGGGAACTTTGGCATTACATTTTCGTGAGAACAAAGAAAATCATTGAAAAATGTTTGAAGACAGTATTGATAAAAGGAAAGTATGGCAGAAGTTTTCTAACCAATTTTACGATAGACTATAACTTAATTATTTCTATAACACACGGGGTGTTGATTAAACCATTGAAATATCATTATATTATCGCACTTGATTGTGGCAGAAACAAAAGTTTCGGCATACTACACCGTGTGCTGATTGCAAGTTAACAATGTTAATTTTATTTTCAAGAAATGGCAAACAGAAGGCGCATCATATTAAGGAAAGTGTTCATTCAACTGTCTGAAAATTGTGCACGGCTGTCGTAAAATATGAAAATTTGCATTGACTTCAATGATTCTTTTCATGCCATTATTATTATCACAATTTTTTGCATGCAATTCTTTTTTTTTTGTATATGAAAAGGGAGTAGAACACATTATGATAGACAATCATGGATTTAGTGTAATGGAGAAATGGTAACGTAGAAATTTTTTAAAAGATTATAATCTTGGACGTTTGGAATACAAAAGCGTTTTACCACAATTGGTGGGGTGATGGAAAGTCTTACATGTAATACTCATTATTAGTCAATAATTCATCTAACAATGTTGAACAGTTGTTGTCTTCTAAGGAAAAAATTACATTTTGCGGTTTTGTGACAAAAGAATAATCGAGTGAATTCTAAGAAACGAGAATTTAATAATGAACTTGAAAATCATTGTACGATTATATTCCTTTCATACACATTACACATAAATTGCTAATATGAATTGCTCTATCCGTTTACTACACTGTACATAATATGGATGGAAAATTAATGGTGAATGAAACGGCTAGACGTTGACTGGATTTTCTTACAAGAAAGTCTAGTCGAGTATTTAGTTTATGTTTGATTCTCTGTTCATGTTCATCCTCTTTGAATGAACGAAAAAAAAATGAATTGATATTTTGATGTAGAAGTTCATTTTACGTTTAAGATTATTTTCATTTGGATGGCTACCGGTGTTCAATAGAGTGAGATGCACTTAGTCATCTTAACGGATAAAGTCATAATACCTGAACAACATTACAGCAAACAGTAGAGTGTTAACGGGCAGGGAAGTTCTATATTCTTATAGCATCACATAAGAAGATTATTGAATCAGAAAATCGTAGAAGTGAAACTTCTTAAATTACAGCAAAAGTAATTGTATTTGGAGAAACGTCCAATTATTGAATGAAGTGTTTTGGGTTTTTCTTTTTATATTCTCAGTATACTCTTATACGGATGAAATCAATGAAATGATTTCTCATCTTTCGTGTGGCTTAAGAAAAAAATGTTATCATGTATAGAGAATAGTTTGATAATCTGAAAGTTCACACACCTGACTGATTCTGAGAGTTACCAAGTAAAAGTTATAGGAAGAGAGAATGTACAAATGACGATGTTGATAGTATAACTTTCGATAGACTAATCCGATTTTCATATCGTACAAATAGAATCGTTAATGTGGAACATTGATATCAGTGGGAACTATTGATTCTCACACAGAGTATCAAATGATGATTTGTGAGAGGAAAAATGATTCTCAAATCATATGGAATAATGATTATAAGCTTAATGAATATGCAAACAAAACGACATAACTAGCAACCTGTTATGTTTTAACGTCTATGTGAGATGTCTTGGCTATATCCAATGGTTTGAAACAGAGACGATTGTTAGTTGTTATACCTAAGGGATTACAAAATCCAATACGTTATGCTTCATCTAACGTGAATTTATTATTGATATGTTAATTATAACGAATAGATCAAATGGACACTTGATTTATGTTTCACGTTTTAAATTTTAATATTGAATTTACATATTTTATTGTTGTCGAATTTTGGTATATGTTATCTTGTATTTCATAACTGCATTTTCATGGCTGAGTTCAATTTAGACGTTCCCTTTTTATATTGCTTGTATCAAAATCGTTATGATTACTGCAATATTTGATTCATATGTGTAAGCTTTGTCTCTAATGAGTGTAACCAACCTTTTGTTGATTTCATGTGAAAATGAACGGTTTTCAATCAATTTATTTGTTTCTATTTTGAATTTAATACAGTGAAATAGATTGTAAATCGATTGCATCAATATGTTTACTTTGAAGAAAATCAATCCTTTATTGAATTTATTATATTGTAATTAAATATAAATTGGAATGATTACAACAGAGGCACACCTTATTAATTATTGATAGAAGAATCACTGTTTATTATAAAATGGTTTCTTTACATTTTCCTAGATCATACAATCAAAAATTGTTAGTTTAAATTTTAAATTGTATTTCTTTGAAAATTAATGATCTTTGGTTAGTGCACTTGAAATTAATAGCACCTTCTACTATACGTTAATCAGTATATCGTGTCGGTAATTCTTTTTTCTTTTAGAATTGTTAATGTTTTTCTAGTCCATGCAGAAAATATTTTATATTCGTTAGAGAATAATATTTTCTAATTACAAATAGATAAATATTAAGAAAATTACTGCTACGATGTGAAATAACATAAATAATTAAAAAAAAACATTTAAATTAAGAAAATCAATGGGATCTGAAATGTTATAATGAATCTCTTTCAGTTCAGAATGTGAGCGAACATTCAAGTGAATTTAAGAGATAATCAGTGAGTTCCATTAAAATTAGTTTTTTTTCATTTTAAAATTTGTTATTCTACCTAATGAACCGTCTATTTAACTCTCTTTCTCTTTCTATCGATTTATTGATGTTCACTTTTATTAATGGTTTATGTTGTGCACTTAAAATGCAATTAAGACTAGATTCGTTTGGAGAAATGAAATTAAGAAAAAAAGGTCAAGTTCTGGGCTCCAAAAGTATCAATTTACAATTAAAAATTTGGTTGCTATTCGATGAATGCTATTCAATTGATTGTTAATATTGGATTTAGTAAATAAAGAGAACCATTTGGTGTGTTTATTTTTTCTTCCGCGTTTTTTATTCATTTGGTAAGAAAAGTGAATATTTGAATAGTAAATTTTTATATTGAAGGTCTTGATGTAATCAGTTATATTGAATGCATTTCCATTTGGATCCAATGAAATAAAAATAAAATTACTATCATCATTCATTCACCCGTTACAGATGTGAATTTTATGTTGCATTCTAATGAATGTTCAATTTGTTCCAATTTTGGATTTTCTGTTGTTAGTTTCAAGTGACCAAAAAACACTGTATAGAGATGATTGCATTCAATAATTTTTCAATTTAGATGACTTTAAAAATAAAATACCATATGGAATTGTCTCGTATTTTAGTCTCTCCATATGGATAGAGAGTACCATATTGTGAACTAATTCCAATGACATGAACTAAAAGTGCACTTGTTAATGTCATCTGTAAGAAAACTCATAAAAGTTTCATCAATGACAATGTAAGAGCTATCGTGAATTTTATAATACTCGGCATTGAATCTTCGTATGACGGTCATTTAATGTGAATTGGCTTTTTGATGATATGAGATTTTAGTGTCTGACCACTAGAATGAGTGGTTCGTGCAGATTCTTAAACATCGAATAAATGGGATTGTTGGGCCATTGTCGTGGAAGAAAAGGATTGGAGTTGGTAGACTCTTAGATGGTGTAATTTCATCGAAGTTTAAATAGCGTCTAATCGGTTGAATGTGTTCCATAATGGTAATTTTCCACTGTATTGTATAAGTTGCCTGGAGCCAGACATCCAATTTTGAATGGGGCTGATGGCTGCCGGTGTACATAGTACGTCAATGGGAAAAAGGAGTTTTAAAAAAAAAACTTTGTTTAAATTTACACATCGACTTGTGAACTTGAAGTTCAGTCTTCACTGTTTTTTTATGTCTGTGAATCTAATATGCAAACGATATGCGATGGGAAACTTCATACGGAATGAGTTAAATGTAATTCAGGGTAATTCTATGTAGTTTACTAGAATCCATTAAGTAATTGTACATAATAATTTGTGTAGTTGCATAATTTTTTGTTTTGTCAAATTGATAATAATGGTTTTGGCTGCAGTAATGATGTAGTATAATTGCGGTTGTTCCAGAAGACTTAATGTCTCTCATCATTTGAAACTTATTCGTTTCCATATTTTGCTTTAGTGTCATTGAAACAGTTGTTATGGTCCATTTAATGGTTTTGCTGGTTTATGATTTTAAAGCGCGGTAAGGGTGGAATCTTAAAAATGCAATTTTATATTTTGGGAAATGATAATGTGTCTTTATTTTTGGCTACTGAAACATAATGAGATCGTTGAATGTTGTTATGTAGCAACTAAAATATACAATTCCCTAATGAATTTTTATTCTGATGATCCTTTCTATTAATAGAACACCTTTGATTGAGCCAGCTTTACGACATTTTCTATCCCAGTTCTATCCATTTTCTATCCAAAGAAAAGAAATAAGGAAATCGTTTCGCTTTTGTGGAAAAGATAAATCTTTTTTTTATCATTCTGTTAAATCTTATGCTCCCGTTTTTTTTCCTGTACTTATTTTAACTGCTTCAATGGATTTGATAGCGTGATTTTGTATAAAAGCATGAAGCAATTTTCTTTTATTCGGTAATAATAATCTTATATTTTTCATGTCATGCTTTAATGCTCCACAAATCTTTGCTTCTGGTTCTTGGATTTATTTTTTTAAAAGTACAACAGCAGATAGGGACAAAATATTACAGAAAGCACAAAAACATAGAACCATTAAAGTGTCGATTACAATGACTAACTTATCTGTTAAAGTATATGCGGTACACTATGCGTAATGCGTGCATAATATTTTTATGAGTGAATATGATGAGGTTTAATAACCCCTTTAATGATGGTGTTTTTTTTATGATGTTTGTTAGCCAGGCCAATTGATTCTATTATGAATCACAGAAGACACAACTGACAAGTAAAAGAAAAAAAAAATTAACCATGTAACTATAAAAGTACACGACCACTGTAAGTAAAGTCTAATGAACTTTTCACTCTTTGTTATGGTCGATGGCAAGCAGTAAGCGCAAAAGGCAAAAGAAGTCTATGGGAATTTGAAATTGTTGGTATACCGGTCAATGCCTATTATGAAAAGAGATGTTATCTAAACTTTTTTGTGTATATAGAAGCAGTGAATGCACACACAGGAATTGTTGCACATCTATCTTTTATGTCATTATTACATAATGGGAGAGATTCAAATAAGATTATATTCGCTTATCTTTCTCTGTTTCTGTTCTTGGTTAGGTTGATTAGTTATAAAAATGTAAGTTTTTGGACATAAAAATGCAAGATGATTTCATTGCTATTGGGGAAGCTAGAATAATATAATATTCCATGTTTGAAACACAAAGTATTTAAGAATGAGTTTTTATTTTATCCATGATGTACGTACTAACAAAGATCACTGATGTGGGCATCACACTTGAATATTGAGAAATAGTGAAACTAAGAACAACTGAAACATAACGGAATGATTTATGATCACACATTAGGATTTACTTTAATACATCACGATGCATTAAATTAATGTGCGGGCTCCAAATCATTGGTAATCATTGAATAGTCTACGTTAGAACATAAAAAGAAAGAAAGAAAGAAAAAATGAATTAGTTGGTGAATAAAAGAAGATGTATGAGGTCTAATCTAATGATTATTCTTTTTTGTGAATGCAATACTATTGGAGAATAAAGAAGAATCTAATCGATTAGTTTGATATGGTCACACATTAATACCCAAATGGCCTTTGGCTATGATGCATCACTCTTTGGATCATTCGGGTTTTGTTCGATGTTGTGTTGTGCTATTTGTTATTTTTTTCTTTGGGGCGCTTGATATCTCATCAAAACGTCATCATGAATATCGGAATCTATAATTACTTGTAGATTAACTTTAATTTCACACATAGACACGTTCTACACAGGGGGGAAATGGAACAATATAATGGGATGTACAAATTACATTCAATTTGTCTTTAAATTGAATGCGTTCCAATGTGGAGATGATATAAAGTTGAATGCTTTATGTTGCATTGTATGATTCGGTTTTGTGTTAATTTCTATTTACCATTACACTTTGTGTTAATAAAAAAAATGTGTTTTTCTGTTCATCTGTCTCTGATTCATAATTGAGTTGTCTCAATTTAAGTTCCATCACGCATCTGTATTTTATTTGTGCCCTGTCGCATTGTTATTAAAGAATGAGGTATTCATTGTTATTGTTGTGATATCAATATATCTGATTGAAATGAATAATCCACATTAAATTAATTTAAATTTAAATTAATTGTATATTTTCTTTCTCTTCATTGATATTTATGATTCATTGTATTTTGTATGAAAGTCGGACGTTAAATTTCATGTTAAATGAAATTGTAGCAACCGCAGTAGTTAATTAATGATATCAGTGGAAGAAGTACTTCACTGTGTTTTTGTTTATTTGTATTGTTGTGTTGAATAAAATTGATAAGATATACCATAAACGGTGGCCATTTACATAATCTAACAGTTTCATTGTTGCTCAGTAGTCAGTTGATGACGAGGGAGTATTTCGTGTTATCGGGTGCTTTCCAAAGACTTTTTAATTAACACTTCTCAGTATTTTTTATTTTTTGCTTCCTTGAGTACTGGGAAATCCTTTTTTGCCATGTTATTTAAACATTGATGCTGAGTAAACTCTCGTTGATTATACAATGAATTCGTGAAATAAAGCTTAATGTGTTTATCGTTAGGCTGTTTTTGAATGGTTTTCGTATTTTTCACAGAATTTTCTTCAAACAACAAGAAGTTATTTTCCGTATTTCCATTTGTTTTGAACTTTTTCGTTGCTAAAATAAATTCAGTACACTCCATTGTTTATGTTGTTTATGGGTTGAACGATGATGATAAAGCTTTCCGTAAAATGGTTCTCTAAAAATGTTTTGGGATAGGATTTAAAATATAGAGGAATTGTAGCAAATCTCTCTAGTTTACGTTGGAAAATCAACAAAGCAGTTGGAATAAGTTTTAACTATGGATAATAACAATAGACCAATGGTATACCCTCAACTAAATCTCTGAATATAAATTAACAGCAATAAACGCGAGTTAACGAAATTATTAAATTACAATTTTCTAAAGTAAAAAGAGGAGTCAAATACATTCTGGCACAGGAACTAAATTATTATTAAATTCTAGTTTTGTACCTTTAAATATTCATGTTACATTTTAAACTCGATGAAATGTTGGGAATTTTGCCAAAGAATTTCTCAGTTTGTATTCAGATGAACATAATAATTTTCAACCTCAAACTCTGGGAATTTGAATAAAAATGAAACACATAAAAATATGCTAAAATGTATATTAAACACATAGAGAATATGTTTATGCAACATCAGCTAATGAAATTGACTTCTTTTATTCTCTCCTCAGTTAATGTTTTACCGGTTTTGTGGATAAAAAATTGGTTTGAAATAACAACTGAATACACTAAGTTTTGATTTAAATTAACTTGGCATAGAAAAACAATGGAATAATCACGAAAAGTATTATGTTATCAAAATCCTAAATAAGAGAGCAGCAATGAAAGCATGTAATTGTGCGAATATCTCATGTCGTCAAAGATTTTCCCATTGTAATATGGATATACGTTTAAATCCCCCCTCAAGTCACATCTAATAAACTCGTGCAGGTGAAATTGATAAGAGTTAAATTGTAATGGAATATATCTGACTCTGTTTTTATATTGTACCCATTCGATTAAATCGACGAAATTTTATTATTGTATGGCAACAGTTTCCCATCATCATGAAATGGATGAGAACGTAAAAGAGAATGGGTGAACTCTGATATCAATTTTCATGAAAATTTTTCCCTATTCTCCCGAATGGGTGAGAGAAAAGTCATAAACCTGGGCATTGAATGTTCATGCCAATATAATACGGTTGTGTTGAACGGTTATTTGATTCAAGTGTCATTGGTTTTATTGGTGACGCCTTTCTAGCATTCATCACATGAGCAATCCAATATTACAACAGAAAAATTTACTAACTATTGAATGAAATATCTTTGTTATCAAGTACAATTGTTCAAGTGACACTCATCAATAAAAATTTTGTGCCTAAATTGGGTATCCGTTTTTATCAAGTACCAAATGGGGGATGTATCAATTACAAAATCAACGTGAATTTGATTTGGGATGGTTGCCAAATTCAGCCTTTCTCTTGTCACTCAACCAGAGGATGAATTTAGATAAACTCATCATTTTTGTTTGTTTGTTTCTTTCTGGTAAAAGGTGAGTGATGACAATCGTTATGGGAATCAAATCATTTCTTTCTGTTGAATGATATATCTTTTAGTGTTTACGTTTCAATGAGCCAACAAATGAACTGATCTTATAAATGTTTTATTTTTTGTGGTTGGCGAATTTACGATGACAAATACCATTAACTGTATGGCTTTAAGCGAATATAAATAATACCTGTTTCAGTTTTTTTTTCCATTTCAACAGAGAGTCGTATGATAAGTGCACAAGTAATATGAGTTTCGTGAAGGTGGTGATATTGATATTGGCAAACACTAACCGACTTGGGAGAATAAATCGAGAATAATCAAAGAAATGAAAATCGTAAATTTATTGAGCTATTTTGTGGTGTCAAATCTACATTTTAACTTCTTGGCGGTGGTATATCCTTTAACACCCTCACACGAAAAAATACTGATTTGGAAGTTTTTATGTATAGGACGTGATTACGTATCGTACGATGTTTGAACGATTCGCTATGCAATGCTACATTGACATCAGAATTATTTATGCGACTGCATCGATTACATACGCGATTGAATGTTATCTTAATCCATACCAGAATGCATTTAATTTATGTTCAATTGCTGATAACCTTCATCATCACATAGTCGTTGTGGATACCACATACAAATCGAATGTAACCATGAATCCGTTTATTTTAGTGTGTGTCTCAGTCGTTGGTTGTTTTTATTACGATTAAAAGAAATCCGCTCTGGTTGGGTAATGCATATTCAACCAAATTGGTGATGTTGTTGTTTTTAATCGCACCTCAACTGAATCGATCGTTTATTGTTTGCAGTTTTGTAAAATGCACTCAGCCAGACAAACAAGATGTGTGTAAAAACAACAGAGAAGAAAATTTATTTATCCTTTTATGGTCCACCCACAATCTTTTGGGAGCTTTTAAAACTGAAATCAGTTTATTTTGGTGCTATGGTTTTTGTCTTTACCACTTTGGTGTAGTTATATTGTGAAAATTGAGCTGTCTATGGTATTCGTTTATGGCTAAAGTGCTGGATGGGTAACATCAGGGTGGAAGGATGACAAGAAACAGTAATTTTTTATCCATAACTTTTTTTTGGTGAATTTTGTTTTGCTTTACCAAATTGCATCTAAAGTATTTTTTACCAAATTATGTACTATTTTTTTTTCACTCTCAGTACTATTGTTATCAACCGAGGAAGGTTTTCAGGGCAAAAGTATAAATTTAAAATTCATGTTGAGGTTTTGTGTACCAAACTGCATTTATGGGATGTTTTCACATTGTTGGATAGCATCTCGCATAAAAATATTATTGATAATATTCATGTGGTTGATTTTGAACACAAATTTTTTCCATTGAGTTCCTTTTGTTATGTTGCGGATGTAAATTGGATGATAAAAACAGTAATAGAAGCAATTTCAGTTATATAAAAATTTTCCCTTATAATTTTTTTTTGTGTACGATGAACATAAACGGTTAATCGAGAATAGCAATGGCTCTTTTTTTATTGTTTTAATGGGATTTTGGATGTTGTCGTTAACAGCATGTAGTGAACATTGTTGGTTGCCAAAATATGTATGCGAAATGTTTTCATTTTTATTTTTACGGGATTGGAAGACAACAATCTCTTTTGTGTGTGTATGGTGTATTGCAGATGAGCAAAGGAAACAAAGAAGTACAGTAACAAAAACTGATGGAATGAAAATTTTCTTGTTGTTTGGTTGGAAAAATGAGAAGAAAACGCGATGAAAAATAGAATGTAATTCAATGAAATGTTTCGCCGAAAGATAAAACGCGATGGAAATAAGAAGGTTTTCTTATTCTGTTATTTGCCCTGAAGGCGCTACTAATATGCATAATATTTGGCCATGGGAGCCAGACAGTCTGGCACACCTGTTTAAGTAATTGTGAGAAATTTCTTCACTCCTTTTTTTTATTCAATATTTTATCATAAAACTTTGTTTTTTCCTTGAGACTCACTCACTCTTTTTACGTTCTGGTATTGTGAGTTTGATGTGTTTCCCTATAAATTCGGTACTACCCTATAGTTAGATCTCATTGATGGGCATAAAGGTAAAATGTAAGATTAAAGTCAACCATGGCAGTTGTTTGAAGAACCAAAATACACGTACTGAACCATGAAATGCCACTGAAATGAAGTCAATATTCTGTTTAGGTTTATTATTTACGTTGGTCTGATTCCATTTGCTAGATTAATTTCATCCGTCGTTGAAGTTCATCGTATTAAATAAGAAAGTAAATGAAACCCAAAAAACGAAAGAAATAAAACGCCAACAGATAAAAGAATTCATGAAGAAGAAAATGAAAATTATTCGTCACACACTAAAGTAATTTCCATCGGAGGCTAATATTTGCATTGTTTCTCAGGTGCTTTTGTTTATTATGATGAGAGATGCCAACGACACAAGAAGAAATTTTCCGCTGGTTTCTACTTTGTAGATCGTGTCATCATTAGAGCTCATTTCAATTTTCTCATTTTGTTCATTTAATGTTGTTACGGAGGGGGCCACCAAACATCAACTACTTTTGGTTCATTTCGTTCATCGGGCAACAATTTCCTTTTTAATTAAAAATTATTTTGTGACAAAAAATATACCTTAAGGTATTCGTTAATTATTTACTTTTCAATTGGCGGAAAACAAAGGTAATTGTAGACAATTAGATTTTTTGTGAGTCTTCTTCGTCTTGAATCGAGATTCAATGATGCATTCTTCATGGTTAATCCATTATCGTTTGATTATAGCGCAGTTCATGATGTGAATGATTGAAAGATTAAGAAAGAGTAACATTTTTTTAACGTTGCATTATTGTTTGTTGATAGGGAATTTCGGAGGGGTCATAAACAAGTGTACAAATCAGCGTGTGTCATAGCATAAATGGTGTAAACGCTTACGGCTAAAATAACAAACGGAGTATGTTTTATGATGTTTTATCGAGGGAAAAACGTAAACAGAACATAAAAAACTACGGTCTTTCTATGGGGAAACGATCGATACGTTTATGAATGAAAAAATTTACACACTGGACGACAAGTGAACACTCTTTTTATTACACTTTCTTTCAGTGTACACACGCTTTCATATGAGTTGTACACTATTACGGTAACGTGTACATAAATTATCGTGTTATGTTTTATCGTAACGAAATTGCATATTATGTAAACGCTTCCAATGATGCTAGTTGCAGAGCTTATCATATCGTTATCAGACTACCGTTCTTGTTTTGTCTGAATGTATGCTCATGAATGTGATCCACAAAAGGGGACCATACAAAACGAAAACGCTATGAAAACACGTTATGCAAAGTGAATAGCGGATGATATGAACGTAACTCGTATTTATACGGGGGACACGATTGGTAACCAGCCGTTCGTAGAGACGTAACCAAATGAGTCGTAGTCTGGCTTTCGTAGAGTCTACATGTCTGTCTCGTAAAGAGTCGCGCTAATCATTTTATATTTACTTATTTTTCTCTTTTATATTGTGCTTATCGCGAATTTTAAATAATCACTTATTAATGTGCAATTCAATTTATTTAAAATTCTTATAATTTTTTGTATAATTAAGAATATCGGTATTGTTCTTAATTATTAATGTGGAAAAAGACGGCTCATGTAATAAATTCAGTTAAAATATTGCCTTTGAGCTCATGTGATTATCGTGAATTTTATTTTTCGTCTTGCATATTAAAACTGGTGAATGTTAAATAATTGTGCAACAGCGTAAAAACAAGAAATAGCCATTTCAATTAATAATTACAATCGAATAATTGCATTTAACTGTTTGTGTGCTTTTATGCTGTATGGTTGAAACGCTTCAATAGTTTATAATATCCGGATTTAAATGCTGTTGGTTTAATTCAATTGAATGTCAGCGGTAATATGGATTTTGGCAGTTTATAATGTTAAATTGTATTTGTGATGCATATGCACGGTTGACTGGATAAACTGTTAAAAGAAACATAAAGTAAATTGAATTGTATGCTTTTCTATAAGAAACTAGAAAAGGAGTGATAACAAGGAAGTGTTTTGTGTCTGTTTGTGGATAAAGTTTTTCATATTTTAAGTTTCTTGTTTTTTCTTTAAAATTAATTTTATTGGATGGATTGCATTAGCTACAGTGTATTGATGCATAGAATTGGATTGGCTAAAAGATTTTCCAAAGTTCTAAACTTTTTGTGTGGTGCATAAAGGCATAGCCAAATGAAATCTTATTGAAATTAATATCACCATACCAATTTAAAGTGTAAATTTTCAGTTTTATGGTATACATAGAATTGTATTTAGATTGAATTACTTGTCCATTGCCAAGTTTATATTTCATTTGGTTGTTATTGAACTGAAAAGAGAAAAAAAGAACCGGTGATTAAAGTTTTTCTTATTGCAATTGAAATAGCAGCATATAAAACGATACAGTTAAGACGATTCTTAATGTAAAAACAAAAGATTCTTTTGAATTTAATCGTAACTAACTGAGAAGTATCTCATCTCTTATGGTATTGCAAATATTACAAAGATCTAGTATCATCAGTAGATGGATAATAAATTGATGAAGTAAAAATTGGAAAAACAACGAATAAAATACCAGAGTGAATAAAAAAAAAGTTTTTCCACCTTGTCTGCCTGGTATTGTGGAGTATCTGGAATAAGAGAAAAGATACCGAAGAAGATACTCTGAGAGACTAAAGTGTTTCGAACTTTTTAGTGTTGTTTTTCTCTTCGTTTATTTTTTATTAACTTCTTATTGCAAGTTATTTTGGATGGGAAACGTAGAAAAGAACAGCAAGGAATTATTTATTAGTTGCGTACCCGCTGTGAATGCTGCAAGTGAGCTCGAAGTAGTCTGCTGTTTATAAATTGCAATTGCTTTTGGTGTTTGGAAGTTTTATATTTTTTGCCATTCATTTTGGTTAACACAGTTGTTCAGGATACAACGGATTATAAGAAATATCATCACCATTGTTCCTGTGTTTGTGTCATTTTTGATAATTACGGAATTTTAAAAAGAGCCTTCTGGTTTTAAAATAAACCAAAGTTGTAAGTATCTTTTTGGCTGGTACCAAAAACAAAAGAGTGTTGGTAATGGAAAAACTTCTGATTACCCACTTAAATCACTTAATTAATAATTATAATGTCGGTATTGCTTTTGATTTAAATGAAAACGAAAGAAAAAAAATTATTTGCAATTCATACAAAAAAAACAGTGTTGAAAGACTTCTGGTTTACCACTGTTTGGTATTATTTCTACAATAAGGAGATTTGGTTTATAAGTACGTGTTAAATGTATAATGATTACTTTATTTATTTATTTCTTTTAAATAAGAACTGACAAAGAAGTTCCGTGCAAAATTGCTAATTTAGTCAATTTAATGTTTTTTTGGTGTAAATGTACACTACAAACAAGAATTCAACAAGGCGGTTTACGTACGACGTCTCATTCAATACAATTAATGCTGAGAGTGAGAAAATAATGAACCGAAACAAATTTTTGTAATCATAAGTACGTAATGAAACTATTCCCAATTTTTATTGCTTTTTCATGTAAACTTTTTAGTTAAAAATACGTACACTGTTCGTTACAATTTCCAATTTAAAAAGTTAATTTTGCAATTCTGTGAATGTTAAGCGATTCTTTATAAAATTGCACTTTTGGTTTTTTCTTTAAATTTATTCCATAACTTTTCTATAATTTAATGCAACTGAGAGTATTTCCTATAAAACGACGTGCGATTTTTTTTTGTATGCTACAACAGAATACTTGAATGGATTATAGCAAAAATTATGATTAAATTGAAAATGCAAATTCTGTAAGTGATGAAATCTTATGATCCCACACCATTTGGGTATTTGTTTCTATTTTACATTTTTATTATTGGCACAAAGTGAGAGTGAATTACTTTGAGGCCAGTTAATAGATACACTAAAGAGACGACAGTTTGATGGCGTTAAGTGTGAAATATGTTTTAATGGCCATTTTCGATAGATTACGACACTTTTAATAGTGTTACTGAATTCGTTTGAAGTACATATTACCAGTATGGATTAATAAAAACAGTTTCTGTGGCCTAATTTTCCGTCATGCGTTACACAAAGTGATTAAATCCTTTCCAGTTGTTATTCATTTCAAACGGATTTTTATTTACACCACCCAAAAGAAATGAAAATAAAAGTCAACGAAAGAAAAATTAAATTTTCCATAGTCAACACGAAGAAGGAACCGTTGAGGAAAAGTATGTGTGATTTCCCAAAAGTCAGTGCTTATAATTGCGTGGGATTTTGTGGTTTAAATGAAAACCAAAAGAAAGAATAATACAGTTAATATCCTTAGATTCGTTTGTTAATAAAATACCGTGCTGTGATATCATCAAAACCACTAAAAAAAAAAGTGTAGAAGAGTAGTGTAGTAGTCTACAATGGTTTATAGTTCACATATAAGCGGAATCAAATGGGAAATGTTTTTCTAAATTTCGTTTTTGGGGAAAAAGTAACTGAAAATATTTTCATTTGAAAACATTTACACATATGAGAATGCCAAGCCTCCAAGGGCAGCCCAAACATTGTGTTATTCATTTCTCTCTAAGGGATGAGTCTAATGGGTAAATAGGCGAACAGAGAGCATACCGTATAAAGTGACGACCCCACTACTGTAGAGGAATGGAAACGGATAATGACATTATCTGTTTAGAATGCGGATAGAAATTTAATGGTGGGTGGGTGGCAATGGTTAATTTCCATTGAATCCTAAGAAGGGAGACCTCAATTGTGGCGAATACCGTTTATTCCCGGTTACTAAACTAAGAGATTCTAAGGAATCATGATGTGCCTTTAATATTCCCAATGAACAGACACAAATACTAAATTAATATGAGAAACGAATGAGTTTTTACCATCAGCTGATTTTTTTTTATTCTCTTTGGTTAGTGATATAGTCAATTCAATTCTAAATGACGATAGGCAAAGATTATTGTTGGTTGATGGTAGAGTATACTGTATAGTATTAACATCAAAATGAAAATAATCACATTCATCTTAGTAGTTAGCATAGGAATAATATTTATGTAAAAAGGGAAAATTCTATTTGAATTATTTCCTTATGTGGGTCATTAAAACTTTCCCATTAGTAATGGAGACGGTTAATAAGAAGTTGGAAATCAAGTAAATGGGGTTTTGTTGGTACTATGACTTGTGATGATCATCAAGGCGACCCTGTGTACCATCGTATAAAAGTCTAAATGAAGCTGTAAAGGAACATTAAAGTACATTCCAATGGTACGGCCTATTTCTTCCTTCTTTTAATAATATTTAAGTTTCTTATTGTCGTTTCTAATGTTTTCCTTTGCGGTCTTACCATTTCTAATGTAATATTTCTAATGTAATATTTTTTGTGCACGGGTACTGAATGATGAAGGAAATTAACTGAACTAACAGAATTCAGTTATTATTGCCCTGCAATGCTATTAAGGGATGGACTTGGGTGTTTCTTATTTAATTTTTTTTTAGTTCTGAATATTGATACAACATTTAAAGCTTACGATTCATAAATATTAAAGTTAATTATTGGTGGCACATTTGTTAGCCACAAAGAGTCATTAAAAACATTTTGCAACATCATCCGTTAATAATTTTGAGTTTATTTTTGCTTCTTCTGTATCAGAGAATTCAACAAAAAATTGTTTTCTATAAACGGTGTTCAAAACATTAAGTTTAAATTATTCCTCTTAATTAAATTCATTACGTTTTTGGTGCGGTTATGAAATGCAATTGTTTTTTATTAATGTTCATCCTCAGTTCTTTGTTGTTGGCTGTTACTCTGCGCCTATTTAGAAATGATGATTTGGTACACTTTAGATCTTTTGTGTTGTACGTATGTAAATGAAAGAGAGCGGCCAACTGTAATGGGAAAATACCTAATAGAGGAAGCCACTGTAAACTGTTATTATCATTAATTGGATTATATTTAAAAAATTACGTTATTGTTCAATGGAATATGAAAATGTGTAACGGTTTTGGGTACAACGTTTAACAAAAATCTTCTCTTCTTATCATAATTGTTGTGTTATAGTGCAGTCAATTTTCTATTGCTTTTTACGTTATTTATTACCCAAAGAGAATAGAGTAAAAGAAAATCGTTTGTGAATTTCTGATGGAAATTAACCAAAAGACGATCAATTTTATGTGTGGTTTTGTGGCATTGCTGTTGTCTAGAACATAGAAAATATTCCTTTACATAAATCATAAAATGAGAAAAACGAAGAGTTTTGCCTATAACCTGAAAGCATTACAGATTAGTTTTAGAATCAGATTCTTTTAATTTCTTATTTGAATTATTATTTATGATTGGTTTTATTGTAATACAACGGAATATCTTAATTCACCTAAGAGACTGTTATTAGCATTATATGGTTTGTATGGGTATTATTAGCCTATTGAAATGAAACACATGATTTAGTTTGGTATCACCCATTCAATTACTCAAAGACGGCGTTTTAGTTTTTGCTTCAAGACAAAATTTAATTTAACAAATATTCCATTAAAATTGTTGAAATATTAATTTTATTTCTGTTACTTTAAATCGACACGTCAAATGATCATTATAGAAAAAAATAACTAAATGTCTTTGAATGATTCGGCACCTTGAGGTGTTTTCCTAACGTTAAAATTAATCTTGATGCGTTACTTTTTTATTGAAACTTAATTATGATTATCCTAATGCGATTAGCTACTTTTAAAATTGCGTTCAACTAAATGAATAGATACGTAATTTGCCAAAATGATTTGACCTTTTTAACGCCACCTGCTTATAGTGTGCAAAACACATTTTGATTATTATTAGCGACTGAAAGTGAATTACGTTTTAGATTAACATCAGGAAGTATTCAGATCATTGGCGATATATTAATCTATCAATATTGTACGTTAAATTTTATGGGCTGTGTTGTTGATATGTTCAAAGGCATTGAAATGATCCAGCGCCTCGTATGGTTCAGCTAATCATCTCTTGAGAAGAGTCAATATTGAATCAACTCACAGGTTTTTTTTTATTTTGTAAATCTAAAAATATAAATCGTGGAATTATTGAAAGAGTTCTTTTTATTAGTGTGTATCGTAGTATGCCCACCTTTTGAACGTATAGAAGCACATCATAAAGATTTAACAATTCCGTATTATTCATTCAGTGGAATATTTTTTTTATGAAATTTCATAGAGATGAGAATTTAATTTCGTTGATGATGATGAAATTGGTTAAAGTATATTGTATGGAATATATAACTCATAATAATATATTATTTTTATGCTGATGCGGTCGCATAAAAAAAGAGAGTATACACATAACATATGCGATATGATCTATGGGTTGCATAGAAATTGTATGGAATTTATGATTAAAGTCTCATGGAAATAGAAAAGAATTACTGCTGAGATGTTTAGCTACTGCTTTTTTCTTTGTCGTATGTTAAGTAGTCTCTCATGTAAATTATGTTTAATATGTTTCCGCGTAAAACTAAGTTGTATACAATTTAACCCATCGAGATTTTAATAAGATTCATTTGAAAGAGATCAGTGTTGTCCGAAAGATCAAGGCATATTGATTCTATTTGAACACCCCACAACCGACATTCGGAATAACTGAAACATTTTAGATCTCATATACTGGATTGTTTATTTTCCATAGAATTAAGAGAAAAATCATTGAGGAAAGAAACATATCTCAATAATGATTATTACGAAAAAGATACAACAACAATAATTTAGTTTATCTTTGTTACTAAAAGCGTTTCACTGAATGAATTGAGACGAAAGATACTAACAGAGTGTCTCGGATATTTATTAATTGTTATTGAATGTAATTTAGATGGTACTTATCTTAAGTAGAGAACTCATTAGTTGAGGCCCATTCTTTTAAAGGTAAATGTGGGGAGAAACATCGATTTATATTTTACATCGTTTCATTTATGAAATGAATATAAATGGTTTCCAATGCCATGGAATATGCAGCCAGCGATAAGCAAAAATAAAAAATGAAACTTAAAATGCAATAAAATTGACAATCAGTTTCATTTAATTGCATTCACGATCCATGTAACGAGACTCTTGTTCCTTTCAACAACAGGTAAATGTTGATGGCCCATGAAATGTTGAACTGATTTTTACACTGCTGAGATGTTATTTATCGAATTTTATTATTAATCTTAGTTTGATTTGACAGTTTTATTTGAATACATCCCAAAAATAAAATTTTATTCCGATAATATTGGCCATTCAACCTGTCTCAATTGATCTGTGTTATTCAAGTTATTTACCTCCAACAAAGGGAGAGTCAGTTGCAAGTTCATTAGACGGAACTTTGATGCTTTTTTGGGTCGTTTTATGAGGGTATCACTCTGTATTGTGGATACGCAGAGTAGATGCTCTTTTAGTTTTCAATTTAATGATAATATAAAAGAGACGAAGAATTTTAATCAGCAACATAAATTGTTATAATTAAATTAGCATATGAAAAGAGAGTTCATTTAATGTACTCGTACAAGTGATCCCAATTTATTTATTTCTTTTTTTTTTTTTGGGACCACAAACCAGCGTCTGCTCTCTGCAATTTAATATTCGTAGTAAATCAGAGTGACTTTCATAGAATTTTCACTCGGCAATTGATTTTGCGCAACTGTATCAGTTAAACGTTATTATTGCGGTTCAACATAAATGAACATAAAATTTGAACACGAAGTGCAATGTGCATGAACAGCAACTGTTGAAAGAATATTAACAGAATCATAAGGCTGAAACTGATGCTTAATAAGAGGCAACATTAAATGAATGCAATTGCGGATTGTGTTGTTGTTTCTTTGATTGTTTCATGTATAATTGTATTTCGATTATTAAATGGGGAATTAAATAAAATTTAGAATGCAGCACATGTGCAAATGTGGTTATGGCAAATAATAACAATAGCGAGATTGAGCATATCGTTGAACTGACATCATAATATGTAGCAATGCTGCGGAACAAGTGTTTTTATTTTCATGTACTTGAAATCGAATCTCTTTTGCAAAATTGGAAATGATATTGTTTTTTTTTTTCGTTTTATGTATTTTATTCTGTCGTATTGTATGCCATCAAAATGCATCTGCCATTGTTTCGTAGAATAGTTTGGTTCTTGCTGCTTATGCAAAAATTCTATCGACAGTCGAAATAGAAGGAAATGATGGTAGTACAAGAATGGGAGATAGAACATCGTATTCAAAAAGCTCTGATTTTTTTGTTTCATTCGGTATGGATTTTAATTGTCGGTTAAAACAATAGAGAACCAGCATAACAATCATTGCACTTTACATTTCCTTCCATAATGTTTGTATGAATTGCAAATCGTTTTTTGTTTTTTTTTGTGGGTATACTATTCAGTATAAAAAATTGCTAGAATTGAATTTAAATGTACAACATTGAGCAGTTTTTTATTATATTCGGCGTTAAGTCAATTGTACATAAAACATTAATGGGATTTCTTTTTTGTTTCATATTGTCCTCTTAACAGTGAATTACAACCCCCTGAATGCACATAATCTCGTATGTGTTGTGCTGCAGTCACTGTCTGCTGCTTATTGGATTCGTAAACAATGAAAAATTAATTAATTAACACTCGAAAAAAAAAGCGAAGAACGAAAGAAAAATGAACAGAAGTGGAATATAAATTAACATGCAACATAATTATTATCTGGTGCATTGTAATTCAGTTTTTATTTTTGGAGAAAAACTTTTAATTTTCTATTGTTTTTACACGGGTCAAGTGTTTTAAAATAATTCGGTTTTGATTTCAATTTTTGTGTTATTTCGTTATACAACTTGAATTATAAGCGATATAAAACCCCAAAAGACTGAAACAGAAGATTTTAATCGTAATTATAATTCATCCCATGAGTCTGTTATATACTAGACGTCTCAGGACCAGTAGAGAATGTAAGAAATAAAAATTTCGCTTTTATACGATTTTAATGGATAAATCCCACAAATGAATGATTATTTTAAATCGTGATTCAGTTGATAACAAAAGAGTTTTCATCTTTACCATCGCGTATAACTAAAATAATAAAATTAAAAATTTCAAGTGATTTTGCATCATTGAAGATGTGGGGTAAAGAGCAAATAAATGCTTAACGATAACTCTGTAAAAAGACAGAAACAAGAGAGAAGTAAAAAAAATATCAATTTAGTAAAGCAGATTCAATGAATTTGTAATTTGTTACTGTTTCATTTACGTTATTTGAACGTAAAGAATTCCATCTGGAGGTGTAAAATATTCGACCCGTAAGGTCATTAAAGTGAATCGCGCGTGTAATTTAAACTCCCGAGGTAACAAACAACAATAACAAAAAAAAAAATTCAATATAACAAGAGTGATTTTGTGTCGTTGTTTTATTAAAACAACTGGGGAGAATCCATCAATTGTAGAAGACATCTGTAGAAGATTGGGTATAGAACAACCCATCGTGTGAGTGTTATGTATGTGCTATTTGGTGCTCTATGACATCGTATTTATTAACATTTGATCGAAGATAAGTGTTAGGTGTCTGTTTACCATCAATATTCCATTTTCTGGAAGTGAATAAAAATATAAATCTCTGGGTGTTAGTGTATCTATAATTTTTAAAGGAAAATATAAATTAAAATTTCGAAGTGAGTAGCAGACATGTTAGGAGCACTTAAACGACGCTGGAAAACGACACGAAGGTTTGATTGATTTACATACAAAATTTAGTATTTAGTTCATTTGATTCTTTGGTTTTTGTTGTAAGTAACAAAAATTAAGATGAAAATTCACCATAACATACCGTACGTTGTTTAAATTTCTTAAGAGAAGTGACCAATTTTAAATTTATTGCACTTTTAAGTTGTCTTAATATATTTTATCTGAATGCGACTAAACTAACAACAGCAGTGTAGCTCTTCTCTACACCCTTCACCCACAATGTATATCGACCATAATTTATATGAAAATTTATTATATGTTTATGGTAAATTTGTATGTTTTTTGTTTTCTTATGTCTTTTAACCGAAAACAGAACATGAATTTGTACACACATAATTTAGTATTGAATGCATTACCAATATATAGAAAATGCATTTATTTTTAATCGTATATAAAACAGACACTTAATCCCACGGTATTAAATGTCGCCTCTGCACTCTTTACTTTCCATTACGAATTGCATTTTTTTTGCTGGCGTTTTTTTATAATTCATCGTCTTATTTGGTAAACCTCTAATTTCTTAGAGTGTTTTTATATTTATTTTTTCTCTGTTTTTCCTGTATCGAAATGTATTTGAGAGTTAAATTTATTGGTTTTGTCTTAATGTTACCAATATTACATGTGGAAATCAATAAATTATTGGGTAGTTGACCATTGGTTAATTTATAATGAATTTTATTTTAGAGATCTTTTACGAAAAACCGCCAATAATCATTAAAATGAATCAACATAAATCTTTATTGTACATTTGCCAATATGTAATTTCTTATCGGTTTTTGTTTGTTGGCCATCAATAAAATGTTTTATTCAGTGTTTAATTAGTTACATTTCAATAGATAAATGGTTAATTGTATGTTAGAGAGACTATAAATTATCAAGTTTCTTATGCAATAATATTTTCATTTTATCTATTAATTGAGCTACTGGCCACTTGTCAGTTGTCTCATGTCAAAGAGTAGCACTGAATGTAACAATGTAACATTCAAATTATTGGACACAACGGTAATTGAACAGAAATCACTGCTACCGATCACATACACCGTGTATTATATTTATTACTTATTTACAATGTTACTTATTCTAATGAAACATAAATATTATGAATTGAATTATTTATGCATATTGTGTTTGGTGACTTTAGTATAATCGTATATGAGCTCATATTATGCGATAAAGACGTCTTATTTGTAATGAAATGGGAAACTATTTATACTGTTTAAATATAAAAATGCAAATATTAAGAGCTACTAACCATCTGCAGTACGGTTGGTAATAGAGGAAAATAATCTTTTGAGTAACAATATATGCCGCTACTTATGAACAATTCCATGAAATCAATGTCCAGACAATAAGTGAATGGATTCAGAATCTGGTGATGTTTGTATTTTAAATAATATGTAACCTATTCAGTTCAAATAATACTTTCCCTGTTTACCAATTGAATTGGTGAGAAGAGACCCACAAATGCAGTGTGGGATTGAGTTGTTTTCTTGTTTTCCTCATACTCATCGCGATTTCATAGAATCAATAATCATCTTTGGGGGCGCATTCATTATGCGCGAGTAGCATGACATTACTGGGCATTCCATTATTTTATTTTTGTTATCTTTAATTATAATCATCGTCCATAACGAAATGCATTTGAATAAGATTGCGCGCTGTAAACATTAAACATAAACTCTGTCGCGTAACTAAACAAGATGTTTCTTAGCAAAGAGGATTGAGAGGCATTGATCCAATTTCTTAGGAAGAGGATAGAAGAATACACAAAAATACTAAAGCTGAAATGTGATGAAATCTCAAGAATGGAGATGAAACGACGAATGACTTTTTTCGTGGTTTCATTTGATTATGAGAGACACTAAGATTTTATTCTCGGTTTTGGGTATTAAACGTGACACAGATTGGATGCACTGATTTCAATGGAATACGATGGAATTATAACTCGTTGGTGTTTTTCATCCATTAATTCCACTATCATAAGATGTAATGAAACATTGTTTTTAGAGAATTTTTGTACATGACAAAGAGTTAAATCCTTGTTTATGGTAAAATGCACATTAAATTTACTTCCACCAGTAGTCAAATGAGAGATGCTCATTCTCCAATAGAAAGTGTAATGAAATGGGAATTTGAAGTGTACTTTAAAATACAATAAATTTATGTGAATTTGAATTTATGAAAGATAATGTGATTCCGTGTTGTGTGAATTTATAGCAAAAAAAATGGTTGGGAACGTGTGTGACGTATTCATTTTAACAAAATATAATGTATGATGAATAGCTCCAAAGAAATAGATAAATATTCTCAGCATAAAATATTATAAATTACCTTAAACATATAAATTAGATTCATCAAGGGAATGATGAGACTACTTTTTTGGTTAAAATAAACATTAAGGCGATATCTTTCAATTAATCGAATTACAAAAGAAGCAAAATAAGCATAATCGTTTGGTTACATATATAATTTTTGTCCTACATATGAAACCATCTATCATATAACGCTGCTCTAAAGTGCCTCTATATTGTAACTGACGTGTATGTGGATTGTAACAACTGACTAGTTAAATATGGAAACGTTGCAGCATATGATATTAAAATTTCCTGTTAAAATTATATTCAATCCGTTTTTCTTGTTACATTAAACATGATATGCCATATCTCTTTAATTTCATTCTATTGTTGGCAACAGCTCCCAAAGTAAATGAGAGATGGATTGTAATACGCTAGTATGTATGGTCTGGCAATTCCATAGAACACAAGTGATGAAAATGTAATTCCAGTCCCTCACTTCACTTAAAACATTAAAAAACCCGAAATTTATATTTTTTTTCTTTTTTACATATTTTTCTAAGTATTCAATGGCTTTAACGTTTCATAATCCATCATATTGTAAAAGACATTCCGTATACATAATTTAGAGAACCTTTAGAAAGAATCTAATATAAAATTTTTGTTATTTAATGGTTTTAATGTAATGGGTAAGAGAGTGTAGTATTAAAAGTCATAAACTCTTTATCTGTTACTTCAGATGTATTTTGGTAAGAGAGATGGTGTATTTTGATGAACGTGGGGTATGACGAATCTCAGTTGGATACCCTTCAGGTTCTTTTAAAAAAAAAATGCGGTTTTATTGGCACCTTATGCTGTTTGCATGAGCAATGCCTTGCCTAAATTAATTTCATGCTGATCTACATTTTACCATTTCTGAAAAACAGAAAATGAATTTATAACATTAGAAAATGTAACAAATTATATTAAAGCATATCATTCATTTATATTGAATCTGTTGGTACCGCTAATTATTAAAATTAAAATAAATTATGCACTTAGATATTTACGATGAAACATTCCTAAAACCATAAATTTTTGGTTCATTTTGTTTTTTTGCGTACGTGTATTTAGTCTATTTATAATATTGTTAGTCTAAATTAGAGTCAAATAATTCTTAATGCTGTAAAACACAACATGATTTAATGTTGAATCCGGGGTGAAAGGAAAATAGATGAATGATTACTACTATGTGGCATCAGGAAAAATTATTATGTTTAGAAATAAATGTGTTGGAGGCCATTTGACAACCGTTAAGAATTTTAAACAGATTTAAATGAGAGAATCTCCCAACATTGTCAAGTCTAAATGAACAGTCGGAATCTGTTTCTGATTTTTTTTTTGTTACTTTTAGTTTTGCCAACAAAACCAGATTATAATTCATTTTGTTTGAATAATAACAGTGATGGCTTATCATTTAATGTGTAACCGTATGCCAATGACCATTCATAATCATCATTTCACTTTATACTATGAATATTTTACTGATTTATGCAGTGACGCGCGGTAACATTATGAAGAACATAATTCTTATTTTATTTTTGATGTTTTAGAAATACTTTGTAGATACGAATTTTATTTTTATAAAAGAACGAAAAAAGGAATGACAACAGAATTATATTTATAATCATCAACCTGGTGTAACTGAATTAATAAAATATAATTATCAAGTATAAGAAGTAGCGCCCCGTAAGGCATAATATGTAAGAAACTGATCAATATACAAGAGACAATGTTTAACACTTAACACTGTTCAAGACATGATGATGATATCCGTTTATTAAAGACTCTGCTGTTGGAATAGAACTTTATGTTGTTTTACCGTAAAACGTTTCATGGTTTTAAATGAGGTGATAGACTTGTTTTTCGATATAAAATGACATTTTGTTTCTACTTTAGATAAAGAACCAATAAGAGATGAGGGTATATAGTCAATTGATGATAAAACCACATTATGATGATCGGATTTTATATTTCTTAACAATCATCTATACGTTTAGTGTATATTTTCTATCATTTTATGCGTTATGATGGAAGAATAGCGGCAACATCCCATTACATCAATTATAAAAAAGAGTCAGAATGAGAGAAGAGCAGTCGTAAAAAATGACATGATGAGAACAGGTGGTTCATTCAGATATCCGTGTCGTGTGGTTACCTCTTACGGACTTCTCTTAACGTTTGCATCTCTTGTTGGTTGTTTAAAAAGTCTTGTAATTTTGAAAACCGAAAACGTACAGACTAAATTCGCATTGATTGTGGGCACACTGATACCGACAATAAAAAATGACAAGAAAAATATAATTTATAACAAACTCAGCGGAATTTATTAAGTGCACCTTTTATAGCGTATAAATTACATTATGTGTTGTTGTGTAACACAACTGCAAAAGATAACGTCTCTGTGATATCTAAGGAAGTTACTCTCCTGGTCTTTCTCTGTCTGTTTTATTTAAAAAGTGTTAAACCAAAGTAAAAGAAACATTTATACCATGTTGACAAGGGAACCTTTAAAATAATCCACGTTTCAAAGTTGTGACAATCATAAAAAGCTTTTTACGGTATTCCATATCAGTGTGGAGTTAAAAATTTAAATTTTTCTTAAGTTGCTATTAAACAGTAAAAGAGATGTAACAAGTAAGAAATAAAATTAAAATTCCACTTTTGAAAATGGCACATAAATTTCCCAAAGTAATGGGGGGTGGCCACGTAAATGAAACGATTTTCTTCTTTAAAGGTAAATGGTTGATGATTTTTGTTGCTCCCCTGTTGATTTATAAACGGTTGATGGAAAACTGTGTTTCCTTTTTGCTGAAGAATTGGTGAATAGAATTGAAAAGTTTGTTGTTTTCACTCTTCAATCGAATGAAAGAAAACTTATGCTATTTTCATCACCTGAACACGGAAATTGAAGATCTGATGGCAAATTTTTCCAACACAAACAGAATAATATTTTCTAGAATAACTTCCCACGAAGAATGAAATGTTCTGTAATGTGTGTATGAATTGAAAGGAAATTGAAGAAAAATTCTTTGCATGAAATATTTTTATGTGAAAGATATTTTCTCCTCTGTTGTTACATAAAAATGTGAGAAAGAAAATATTTTTAGGCGGCTAGAAAATTATTTGGGAGGCAGACTTTCTTTAATTTTATTTTACTGAGTTGTAACGTATTTAATTTGACGGATGGACAACAACGATTATTAGAAAACATTAAAGTGTGTAACAAATAAGACATCCATCCGTTACTAAAAATAACTAGAATTTGATATGTAAATGTTTCTAAAGTAGGTAAAACTTATGGGTTAACATGACCAATTCACATTCATTCGTAGATTTTATTTGGTTGAGTTAGCATTTAGAAGATGAGAAATAAGTATCTCCCACTAATTGAAACTAAAACGGAATCAATAGAGTTTCCTTATATGCAATGATGAACTTATTAGCAAACCATCGACACATTATTTTATGGAGATGAGACTCAGTGCGGCAGATTTAGTGTTTCTTTTTTTCTGTTATGTTTTTGGTTTTTTATTTATTCAATTAATGATTTCCCATATTGAATAAACATCTTTCAACTGTGTCGAGAAGAAAACATAGAAGAGTGGCATGTATTTTTTTTGTTTTGTATGGATTACGTAAGATTCTTCAATTCATTCATTAAATCATTAGCAAACAAAGTATCCAAAATAAAAAGATAAATAAAATTATTCATTTTGTTGCCAATGTCTATATGAATGATCACAATAAGATTGAACGCAGCAATGAAAATTTAGAGGGGATATCGTGAAATTCAATTAATCGGTAATCACACATTAATTTCATGGGTTTTAAGTCGCTGGTTGTTTTTCTATTTCACCACTTGTATTAGATTGAAGGTAAAATCCTACTAATGGATTGTTGATTATTCAATTAGAAACGCGGGTGGAGATATGTACATTATACAATTGAATCTATTGTTTTCTTAACGCGAAATGTCCCATTATTTAATCGGTTTTCGCTGTCGTAATTAGCTTTATTATGTAATTAATTTTATATTTAATACAATACCAACGATAAATTTATCTAAACAGAATGACATTTACGAGATAATGTATGTAGACTGTGTAAACCCATTGATATCTGGGACAAATGATAAATTCACTTAATGAACAATTAATTTTCATCTGGAATGATTTGTTTCTTCCATTGAATTTTAAATGTTGAAATGTTCTGATAAACAATTCCATAATGTCGTTCAAGGAATATTTTTTTGACAGAAAATGATGATAACCTACTAACGTATGAATAGAAAATACACCTTTGGGGAAAATCATATTTCCCTGTTACTACTGTCTAATTGGTGACAATCAAACACACCTTATTTAAAATGCGAATATAATATTGTTAGTTATATTTTAAATGAATTTCCATCACGATATTTGATGTTCCATATATCATTCGTTTCACAATACCTAAAGTCATTAATGAGGAAAAATTATGTTTTCTAATGTTGGGAATAAATCTCCCTATTTTCCTATTCACATGTTATTATTACCTTTACAAAATGAATTATACATGTGAATTGAATTACATTATCAGAACGCATCCAATATGAGAATATTTCTTTTTATTTACCATTCTTTTCGGTTACCAGAATGGAAAAATTAAAACTAATGGAATCGTGTAACGTTTCGTCTGTAAAGGTAAATTCATACAAAGAATAAAATATTCGTTCGTTTATTCAAAATGTCAATAATCACACAAGAGAATATTCCTATACGGTTGATATTGATTTAGTTAACAATTCCTGTTCTGTCGATGACTTTGTATGTTAAGGTACAATTCTTTTAGATTTATCAAAAAAAGACTATTGGTTGACTGAATTAGCAATACACCTGAACTGAGTGTATAATATGATGTCAATTCATGTTATTCTATGATATTTGTTATAAATATAATTCTGTTTGCTTATCCTCATAAATTACCATTATAAATACGATAATAATATGGCATGGTAGAAACCACCTGATCACTAGGTGAGATATAATGCCACCATAACACGACCAGCTTTTTTTTTATTTTGGTTATTTTGTTTATTCAACAGAGGGGGGATCCAATATATGTTGTGTTCCACAAAAAAAAAACAACTGAGAAACCTAAACATTCTATGTTTACTATAACATTTTGTGCTGATTGAATAGCCACGTACAAGAAAACCTGGTCACAAAAGAGCAATAGTTTATTATAAGTTATGAATTTCAAACTGTCAATACTTGAGCATAGAATAATACATTAAAAATATATGTTTGGTAATTAATAATAGAATAATTATCATATAAATCCAATTATGGTATACCGAAATTAAACAATATGTCATCAACTAATGACCGCAAAAATAGCACACGAAAATTATTTATATTTTTAACCGTCAGTTAGTGTTAAAATCATTTCACGTTTTCACGCACCGTTCTTGTTATTAATTAGTTATATTTTATTATATTCAAAAACTACTAATAAAATTGTTTGCATTTGAAATGAATATAACGAAAAGTTATTGTTTCTTGTTGCATTCTAAACTAGTAACAAAATGAAACCAATTGCTATAGGTTTCTATATCACTGAATAATGGTGATGTCAAAATATCACGAATTCAATTAACCATTAAAAAACATTGTGTCTATCATATTGAAGGAAGTTAATCAACATGAATATTTGATATTAATGAAAATATTAAAAAATAAAATACAAGAAATTTTGGTAAATTAATTTCAGTTGTGTCACTTGTATATTTAACATAAAATAGTTATGTTTCATTATTAATTTGTTTACACAGAATTTGATACTTATTATGCCATCGAAATAATGTAAAGAATTTCATTTTTGTTATATTTTGGACTCTTAATGACTGGGTATTAAGATGAAGGGCTTTGAGAGTTTATATGCAATACTGAATGGTACATTTAAATTGTCAGAGATTTTGTAATAATTTATTCAGATTGTATGCAATATTTAATAAACAATGACAATTTTGTTGTTTTTATTTTTGTATGTGATGGGTAGCATAATTTCAATGGTTTATTGTCCAAAAATTATAATTTTTTATTTTGATCCCAAACTCGTGATGTGACTAATATTTATCTTGATTAAGAATATCCAATGAAATATTACGTATGCAATCAGAAAAAATACATTCAATCTTTTCATCTTTTGTGGGGCTCATAAAATGCATTTGGCTGCTGGATTATTAAAATCATAATTTTTATAACACATTTTGAAGCACCATACTCTCGCCTGTATATTTCATAATATTTACGTTTATTATGAATGAAATATACGTGTGGTTCATCTGTTTATAGAATCATTTATAACATTTTATATGAATTTCGATCACACCTTGTTGATTTTCCTTTTTCCACCTAATTAGATTTTGTTTTATTATTTATTTTTCGTTTTGGCTTTGGGGAGTCGTCACTCTATGGCTATTTAGAGAGGTTTCATTCTTCGGTTATATAGTGAAATGGGCCACAAGAATATAAACAATGTGCCCGATATAAAGCCATAAATTATAATATACCGGTGGTAATTTGAGCCTTCTATGCTTTAATTAATCTTTGGGAAAGAAATATAAGAATGTTCTGTATAATACTTGAGACAGTCTGGTAGACGCCATCATCCAAAATGGATCATTTATATTAATAATAATTTTATGGACCTCTCTGTGGACAGGAAGAATTTCTTGAACATCGGAATCAATCTTCTTTTCAATGTGGAAATGAATTTATACGAGTGCACTGTATGTTCCTCGTGGATCAACAGTGAAGCCCAATTGAGCCAAGAGATTTACATTGATTATTTGTGGTCATTTATCATATACAGAATTTAGCAAAATAAAAATCTGTTGAAGGTTTTTGATGTTTTCTCGTTATAACGTGAAATCACTTTTGATCCAAATAAGTTCAACTTGGATGGTTGATTCTGATCAGTTGTGCGTCGCCAATGGCCAATGAACACTTTGCGTGTAAAAATTATGTTAAAAATAAAAAGAGAATCAAAGATTTTGTTTAACTGAAAATGATTATCCCATATGTCCATCTGTTTAATCGTTGATGGGCCAGAATAAGACGACTGATGTGAAGATTATAAATAATTGTCTGTCTCTTTGTATATAAAATACCTGAAGACATGTTAACTTATGTGAATTGATTTGGCATAGCACAAGTTTTATACAGTACAAATGCCACACGGAATAAAATTGATATTTCGTTTTTATTGTAATGGAATATCTGAATAGAATTGATATTAACTTGAACGAATTGTTCGATTTACAGAACAGTTAGATTTTGATATGTTTTTATGTGTAGGAAAGTATGAGATCGTAAACTATACAAAATCATTATTACCATAAAACCTAAAGTGAACTGGAAAATAATTTTATATGCAAATTATTTGCAATTGTTAAAACGGAACAAATATCAAAATTGAAATTGTTGGATGGTGTAATTGTCGAAATCGATTATCATTCTCTGATGAATAATAAAATTGCCTTTCTACATAACCTACATAAAAAATTGTTGGCACTAGAGACTAGATTATGTTTCAATTTTATGATACTATCGTTTGGCATTGGATTCTATATATCAGGCAGTCAATGTCATTAACTTACATTCTATTTTGATATGATGTGGAGCCGTATACCTGTCATTAAAATAAATCATAAATGGTTGATTTTATTATGCAAATGTATAAAATATTAGATGATAAATATTCTAATCTCAATTTGATTGAACTTGAAGCTATCATCATCTTGATCCCATCATAGTATTGTCTATTATGGTATATGATATGGATAATTTTAAAATAAATTTTCCATTAGATTTGATGTGTATCTGTACGGTGCTATGAAAATTACTTATTATATTCACGTTTCATAAAATTGTGCTACATATGAAAACGATTAGATGTGTAACTTCTATACGATATCATGCAATTTTAATGCAACTTTCTTTACGATTAAATGTTTCTTTATGGGTTTTTATTATGTTTTTGCCCTTAAAAAAATTATTGTGGTTTATGGTTACTCTTGGAGCTTAACAAGAAGTCAATTACAAATTTTTGTGGTACAGACAAAACCTTGAATCGTCGTTCGCGTATATCGGTTGAAGTATGCATTACTCTAAGATGATACAATAATTACACCTTTTACATATTTGAATTTCAAGTCGTTAAGAAACTTTTGTTTCCAAAACTCCTAGATAGAGGAGTTATCCTATATTATTAGCAATGAATTTCATAAGAAGCCTGAAAGAGTTATAAAGTCACGAACAGATAGAATAGACTCTATGCATTATGGAACATTATTCTTATAAATCACCTGAAAACATTTTCGTTTATGTTATTACTTCTATATCATTTTCATGTTTATTGTAGGCTTTATTGGCGATGCATATTAATCATATGGTACTGTTTATTTCTGTTCATATAAAACCCTCAAGTGTATTATCATCATGTGAACGCCCTATAAATATTAATTTCATTTAAACTTTAAACAGAGGTACATTCGCTTAAATTCTGTTGCAATTTTTATGCAATTTCATATGGTTTTGTTGAATTTAACTCAACTACAATTTGGTATAGTTGAATAACTAGTCTACTAGTCGAATCTAGTGAAGTGGTTTGATAAAGTTCTTCGTACACGAATTAAACATTAAATTCGTTATGAATATTAAAACTAATCGAGAGTATCACACAAGAATACTGAATATTATTTGGTTCAGCATGCATGGTTGAGGGAACAATAATATTTAGCGACATTAATTGGGCAGCCATAAACGCTAATTAGCTGTAACCATAGTAAATTGGTGATTAAAAACAGTAAAACTGAAGAAGTTAGTTTACTATACTCTAATGAAATCTCGAATGGTATTAAAACGGATCTCTATATAAAATTCATACCGAACTTGGTGTAAAGTTGGCGGAACCAATGAATTCTATTAGGGATATTGGTGGTAATTTAATGGAATGCTGTTTGGTACATTGAACAATTATTGAAACATGTAATTGTAATATAGACGACAGTATGAGAAAGAGATTATGCAACATTAAATTAAATTCGCTTTTGTCTACCATTCACTTGTACAATGTGAACTAGTTTAAATATATTATGAGAATATCGTTTTAGTATTTGAATATTGAAAATTTTAACAACATAAATCACACCTGATAAGTTGAGTGCATTGTTAAACATTGGCCAGAAGTATATGAAAAACAAAAATTCATAATATCCATAAATTCGATAATGGCATTTATGATAATTTATAATGGTAAAAGAATTTGAAATTGTATAGTCCAAATAAGTGTATAGAAAATCAAATAATCATTTTCATACAATATTCAAACATAATATTTTATGTTTCACATCAATTTAAAATTACACCAATTGAAGTTATATGGTCGCTGTATTAATAGAGAGGTAAATGGAGAAACGTAGAGGATATGTATACATATAAATATGCTAAAACCTCCTCCACAAAAAAAAATACACATTTTATTGCAAATCACTTGAACAAAACTATTCGTACAAAATACATTTAGCACTATGTGTAGCACCTATAAAAAAATCTATTTAAATTGCACTAGTTTAACTGAATAGAAAAGAAAATCAATAAATAATTTCTGCATTGAACTGATAGGCAAAAATAAATGGAAAAATGAGAAGAAGNTTGAACAAAACTATTCGTACAAAATACATTTAGCACTATGTGTAGCACCTATAAAAAAATCTATTTAAATTGCACTAGTTTAACTGAATAGAAAAGAAAATCAATAAATAATTTCTGCATTGAACTGATAGGCAAAAATAAATGGAAAAATGAGAAGAAGTAAATATAATGAATTTCTCTCGATGTCGTTCAATTGGAGAATATGTGGAGTTTATGCTGCAAACATATTTGGTGTAGAATATTTGATGTATTATCATCTGTATGCATTTCCCTTCTGGTATTTTATTGAAAATAATTCGTTCGATTTTGAATATAAAAATTCTTTTATAAAAATCCAGACAAACTGGAGGTTTTCAATTAAATATTTGTTCAAAAGTTGATATAAACCGAAAAGCGATCGTTTTTATGAAATTTAAATTTACTGTAGTTTATTCAGAGGAAGAGATGCCAATATTCTATTTCATTGAATACCAGATATTGGATAGTTTTAATTTATAAGCGTCATGTGCATAATGATAAAGCCATTCAATATTTTATATGGACATGTATTCTGTTGCAATTTAAATAATATTTTTGATACAGAAACGGTTGTGTGGTATGTTCAATTAATTTGAGTAATGAAAAAAAAAGCGTCTTATAGATTTACATTGTCGTATAACAACAAACATAACACCGTCATTGAAATTGAGAAATTGCATAAGATGAAAACAGAAAAATATTAAGAATCACGTTACAAATTGATAAAATGCACTCTTTTATTTTATCTTTTTTATATTCTCTCTCTTCGTTACTGATTTTACGCCC